>ONZH01029768.1:0-427385 GCA_900303285.1 Rhinella marina
TCACGCAGCATATGCGAACGAGCAGGAAGAGCTGAGTTTTTAATATTCGAGGTCACATGGTTTTTCCAGCCAATCCATGTAGACGCTGTTTTCGCGCTGCCAGCGTGCTCCGCGGGCCTGTCATACCCCCCCTGCATGTTGATTGGTGGAAAAAGAGCGCCAGGGAAGGTGGGAGGGGAAACGAAGTCTAAGTGCGCCATCGCCGTTATACTCGATTGAAATCGAGTATGCCGAATAGCGTAGTATTCGATCGAATACCGGCTCGATCGAACACTACTCGCTCATCTCTAATAACTATGTATAAATATATCAGGGGTCAGTACAGAGATCTCTCCCATGATCTATTTATCCCCAGGACTGTGATGAGGGGCCATCCTCTGCGTCTGGAGGAAAGAAGGTTTGTACACAAACCTAGAAGAGGATTCTTTACGGTAAGAGCAGTAAGTCTATGGAACTCTCTGCCCGAGGAGGTGGTGATGGTAAGTTCACTAAAAGAGTTCAAGAGGGGCCTGGATATATTTCTGGAGGGTAATAATATTATAGGTTATAGCTACTAGAGATGGGTCGTTGATCCAGAGAGTAATTCTGATTGCCTGATTGGAGTTGAGAAGGAATTTTTTTCCCCTAAAGTAGGGAAAATTGGCTTCTACCTCACAGGGTTTTTTGCCTTCCTCTGGATCAACTTGTAGGAAAACGGGCCGAACTGGATGGACAGATGTCTTTTTCAGCCTTATAAACTATGTAACTATGTTACTATGTTAGTACTTACAATCCACATGTTTCCGTGTAGCACAGGCCTAATTGGATGTTGCCATTCTACTTATCAGTAGGATATGTTCCCATATAGTCTTATACTGTCAGCAATGATTAGAAGCGATCAGTGTGAGGGGGGAACAGAAAATGATAACATAACAGGAAGGTTGTGATGTGTGCTGACACGTTATTGCGGAGTGCCGGTGGGAAAGTGAGCCCAAGGTTGAAGCACAGCCCAGCGCCTCTGGTCTCCTTAATCCACCACTGATCCCATTAATCCAAAAGTATTTCGACAGTGACACAAATACTATAATTTACCCACTAAACACCACCACAATGGATTAGAAACAAAGCCATCAAGTGTAGACTTTATTTCAAGGGGCTTAACAAAAATATTATATATACCGTTTAGAAATTACAAACGTTTTTTACATAGTCCATCCGATTTCATAGGCTTTAAAGTAATTGGACAATTGACTAATGAGCTGTTGGTCCATCATGGCCTGTAAATATATAGTTTATAGTTGATTCCACGTTATGAACTTGAATTTGTTAACTGTTCAAAGCAACTCTCAATATGTGGTCCAAAAAGGTTTCTATGCAAGTAAAGGAGGCCATTATATGGCTGGAAAAAAAACATGGTCAAATCAACGCGCATGACCGTGATCAGCCCAGGAAACACAGTCAGTGTGTCGGCCGCCTCTCTTGGGGTGACTGGGGGTCCCCTGACCCAAACTGACTATCAATTTATGATACACAGTCAGTCTTGGATTGGCAGAAACAGCCCAGCAATCAGATACAAACTGATTGTTTGAGAAATTACTATGATACGGTCAGGGGAGCCGCGGTCAACCCAGGAGATGTGGCCAACTCACTGACCATGTTTCTTGGCCGATCACGGTAGTGTGCACGAGCACTTACGAGGTAAGTGTATGATTGCAGACTTTTTTCTTTGGTAAACAGCTGCAGCAGAAGGCTAGAAATCACAGCCCTGAAAATGTGGCTTGGATTTTGAAGCCACATGCCCATCCTGAAAAGACCTTGACTGCAAAGAAACTGTGTAGATGCTAAATGCACACCTGGACACATAGGAAGATGCCAGAAATTCATTTGGGTACTTAAAGGCTATGAACACAGGAGCAGGTTTTTTTCTGATTGCATTTTACTCATTTTGGGCTACAAATATTTTTTTTAATTGGTTAAGTTTTAGTCTAGCTGGGAGCATCTTACTTTCACTTTCAGCTGTCAGCTGATGGCTGAAGTTAAGATTTGAGCTATAATGAGTGTTTATGGGCTCTCAGGAGATCAGAGATAAGCTTCAAATAAGCAGCCATCTAAAGGCTGTATTACACAGCCTGATGTGGCAGACGATTGTCGTGAGCAAAGTGTTCCCTCCCGGCAATCGCCTACTCGCTGGCAGAGGAAACTGCTGCTATTACATGCAGTGATCTCCTCCACAGCATAGGGAGGAGCAATGGCTATGCCATCGCTCGCCCCCATGCCGTATAGTGGATTGCTAGCGGCAGATCATTATTAGACACCATGAACTGCTGCCTGCAAACAATAATTTTTTAACATGTCATAAGATTTGGATTGCACGATGATCGATTCATTGGGCAGTCGGAGGCAGTATTGCATTGCCAGATGATTGCTATCGAGCATTCATGCAAAAGCTCGTTAGCAATTATCAGCCAAAAAAATCGGGCAGTGTAATACAGGCTTAAGTTCCCTAACGGAACACAGTTTAAACACAGCCTGCTAACAGAATCTCAACCCTGTACAAAGAGTTGAAATCTTTTGATAAAGACAAATTGAAAAAATTATTTTAGCTCAAAATGAGTACAATGCAATAATTAAAAAAAATTACCCCCTAAGGTGTTCATAGCATTTAACTAGCATTTTGTCACTTGCCTTACCTTTGTGAGCTGCAAGTGCAGCTGTTGATAAGGGTGAATGACCTGGTCCAAATATAAATGCAGACTGATACCATAAATCTCTGTGGGCGTTAGCACAGATGGAACACTGTAAGGCCCCATTCACACGTCCGCAAATGGTGTCCGCATCCAGTTTTGTGGAACGGGTGCGGATCCATTCACTTTCAATGGGGCTGCAAAAGATGCGGACGGCACACAGTGTGCCGTCCGCATCCGCACTTCCGTTCCACGGCTCCCGGAAAAAATACAACATGTCCTATTCTTGTCCAAATACACAGACAAGAAAAGGCATTTCTATTCTATTCCGCAAAACACGGACACCGGACACACGGAAGTGTGAATAGAGCCTTAGAGTCTCAATGAAGCTTCTCCACAGCCAAGGTTGGTGACAAGAGATAAGCAAAGTTTTTAAAAATTCGATTCGGACACTTCACAAATTTTATTAAAAGAAATTTGGGTTAAATCAGCTACATCACTGCACATTGCAGCAACATGCATAGCTAGTCCTTGCTGGTAGTGAAAGTTACAGTGTGTCAGTATGACAGGCAGGTCTCATACACTATATAGAGGGCCACATCGTCATGCAGGCCACCAACAGTTCTAAATAACCCCTAGTTTAACCAAAAGAAAGGCATACAGCAGTCTTTAGTATAAGAAAAACACTAGGCGCCTCTGCAAGACCTGCGTCCCAATGACTCTTTACTGGAACAAAAGAAGGACATGGAGGCCAATAAAGTAGTAGAAAAAAAAGGGTTCTTTTAAGCGATGTTGTAGCAGTGCAAACACATGCATTTGAATCACTTATATTAGCTGTAATATGACTTTGCATAACTGTTAGGATCAGTTCACACCACTTATTTGATCAGTTACAGGTCAAAAACACAGAACAGGTATAGATCTTTTCATGATCTGAGAGTAGGATTGGATCCTGATTTTGGCTCACCATACAGTAACTTCTAGAATTAACCGACAAAATACCAGAAGTGTGAACTCAGCCTTACAGTTCAACGTTAGCATCAGGTATAATGTAAGTGACCATGTAGTGGCCAAGATTCTAATATAGTGGGAAAGAGCCATCTCATTTCACTATTTGTGGGATGTCGACATGATTGATAGATAAATGGTAAATAGTAAATAGTTAGGTAGGCACACTCTCACATGGGATATGCGTGAAAATAAGTAGCAATAAAACGTGGGGTTAATGAACTATAATAAGGTTTATTATTAAAAAGGATAAGTATATAGCAATGTACTCTCCAAAAATAATTTAAAATGTAGTTAGTAAAAAAAGTAAAAATAAAATAAAGATAAAAATAAAAATAGTCTTTCAAGTAGAAGTATTATGAAATACGTAAGTCCTTTAGGTGGAGATAGTCATTCAGGTAGGGGTATCAAAATAATATACAATAGATAAGTCCTCTGGGGGGAGATATCCAAAATAGCTAGTAGTATTTTCACTTATTTCGCTTTTCACTTGTGGTAGTTTGGATATATCTCAACTAGCAAGTATCCTGGAAGGTATTTCAATGATACAAAAATGAAACAAAAATGATACAAGGATAGTCAGATGATGCGATCTTATCTATTGATCTAATTCAATAGTGCACCGTAACATTATATTCCATGTATATCTTATTAGTATAGATGTCCAGTCTAGCTGGGTACGTTACCCTCCTAGTAGTCCGTGCTTCAAACACTATTGATGGGGTGATGTAGTGCGTCTGCTGCTGACTCCCGCGATGTATTCCATTCAATTCCTTGCAGAGGGCGGCCTGGGAGCACGCTCTTTTCTTGGGCGTTCCACGTGGCTAGCCACTGAGGAAGGGGTTTTTACCCCGAAACGCGTATGGTGAATTAGCAGTGTATACGATCTGGAGGAAGTCTGAATTTAACAACCTATACAACACACCAGCATATCTGAAAGAAAGGAATACCGAAACAGCCTCTACGAGCGAGGAATAACTAAAGCATACCCCTAATCCACTTTCCGTGCGGTACGCTGCAATCAAACAGCGGGAGCAACCACGTGGGACGCCACTGGAACGCCCAAGAAAAGAGCGTGCTCCCAGGCCGCCCGCTGCAAGGAATTGAATGGAATACATTGTGGGAGTCAGCAGCAGACGCACTACATCACCCCATCAATAGTGTTTGAAGCACGGACTACTAGGAGGGTAACGTACCCAGCTAGACTGGACATCTATACTAATAAGATATACATGGAATATAATGTTACGGTGCACTATTGAATTAGATCAATAGATAAGATCGCATCATCTGACTATCCTTGTATCATTTTTGTTTCATTTTTGTATCATTGAAATACCTTCCAGGATACTTGCTAGTTGAGATATATCCAAACTACCACAAGTGAAAAGCGAAATAAGTGAAAATACTACTAGCTATTTTGGATATCTCCCCCCAGAGGACTTATCTATTGTATATTATTTTGATACCCCTACCTGAATGACTATCTCCACCTAAAGGACTTACGTATTTCATAATACTTCTACTTGAAAGACTATTTTTATTTTTATTTTTATCTTTATTTTATTTTTACTTTTTTTACTAACTACATTTTAAATTATTTTTGGAGAGTACATTGCTATATACTTATCCTTTTTAATAATAAACCTTATTATAGTTCATTAACCCCACGTTTTATTGCTACTTATTTTCACGCATATCCCATGTGAGTGTGTGCCTACCTAACTATTTACTATTTACCATTTGTACTAACTCATTACGGCTAACGGGTGAGCCGCAAGGTAGAGCACCTCGCATCATTGCATCCACAGTTGGTGAGCCAACTTGAGCTACTTTCTTTTATTATCATGATTGATAGATAACCTGTTCTGTTAGCCTCTGATTCTACTATAGTGGGAAAGAGCTGTCTCATTTTACACCATCTGCTGTTTCCACATATATTGATAGATAACTTATTTGGTTAGCCACTGATACTAGTAGTGACCCCATGAGATAGAGTGGTGAGGGTGTCAGAAGTAAGTTTGCATTTATATCACTGTTTATTTTCCCATTCTTCTGATCTGTAAGAAGAACAACCCCCCAAAAAAAGGTCCTGTCTTTTGAGCATCTGCCTTCACATGGTATTTGATCTGTATTTGTAAGGCAAAAACAAGAGTGGGTCCAAAACAGAGATGACATGTGAATGAAATCCAAGGATTCCAAATCATGATAAAATCCTGATGCAAAAAACTGACCATGTGATCGAGACCTTATGGATTCTCCAAAGACAGGAATCCGTTGTGTTTTTCATTTTTCAGTTCTTCTGACGGATTAGAAGAACATTAAATAAACGTGATGTAAACAAGGCTAAACAGGGAAACTAGTGGCCCCAGAACAGACTAGTGAGGGTGGCAACAGCATGAGGATTTAACATAGTGGCCCTGTCACAGAGTGGGGAGGGTAGCAACAGCATGAGGAGTCAACTTAGTGGCCCAGTCTCAGAGTGAGGAGGGTGGCAACAGCATGAGGAGTCAACATAGTGGCCCGTCAGAGAGTTCACAATGTTTTGGTGTGCCAGCACACTGCAGAATGATCTATTCTGATGCATCAGGTACCAGTGTGTGGAAATCATGGCTGATCCACATCTGATTAGTCTTTATAAGGGTTAATCTCTCAACATTTTATGGCGAGTTCCCACAGCACTAAACTCCCGCTCTGATGACACACTACTGGCAGAGAAGGAAAGTTTGTCAAGGGCAAACCCAGCCACAATTCAAGTTTGGCTGCCCAGTATTGGATCTGGGGTGACAGGGTGCAGTCCGAGTATGCCACCACCTGCTCGATGTCCTGCTGCTGCTGACTGGTTTCTTCAGTAGACAGTTGAAAAACATGCTCATCAGAGACTTGAGACTTAAGTTGCTGCTGATGGAGCTGATGCTGCTCCTGCCCCCCTCTCCTCCAGCAGTCATGGCAGTGGATTGTGACCGCAGAGGGTACCCCTGATCAGACCTTTGTGAGGATGGGCGATGGTGCACATAGGCAGCAACCAACCGACTACATAGGATGTCTCAATAGAAGTGAAGTTTATCATCCCTCTCAGAAGGTGGAAGAAAGGCCCCCATTTTGTCCCTGGTAGTGAGGTTCTAACATCGAAGAGTCAGCAGTCATCCCTCTGTTGAATAGTGATAATGTGGCTGTCACTATGCAGGCAACTTACCATGCATCTGGCCATTTGCGCAAGTGAATCGGAGGGACTCCCTGTCTCCATCGCCACTGCATATTGCCACAGTCTGTTGGGGTCATCTGTCTGGTTTTCCTTATCACCCTCCAGCTCCTCATGCTCCTCCTGTTCCTCTGCTTTCTCTTGGGCAGATAAACCACCTATTTCTGTATACAATTCCTGGCATTAATGTCCTCCTCCTCCATCAGTTCAGCCCCCACAGGGCTTAGGTAGCCGTGAGATGTAGGCACCACGCTTCCTGTCCAAATAGATTTATCAGCATCTGCTCCAGGACGTGAAGGAATCGAATTACATCATTCATCCCATAGTCCTGGGGAGTGACAAAGTGGCCTTCTCAAAGGGCCTGAGCAAACGGCAGGTGTCACTGGCCAACATTGAAGTTACAGGGGAGTACTTCTGTCTACCTGCATCATCAAGAAATTGTTCACTGCCTTCCTCTGCTCATATAGTCGGTCCAACAGGTGGAGGGTGGCGTTCCAATGTGTGGAAATGTCACAGATGAGGTGATTTTGGGTAACACCATTCTATCTTTGCAGCTCATGGAGGGCGCGTTTTGCACGGTAAGAGTGGCTGAAGTGCATGCACTGTTTCCTGGCCATTTTCAAGATGTAGTTGGGTGGAAGACTTCAGGAACCAGGTTACAAACAGATTGAAGACGTACGCCGTGCAGGGTGCATAGGTCAGCCCTTCTTAATGCAGCACCGACAAAGTTCTTAACATTACCGGTGAGCATGGTTTCACTCTTCAGTTGGAGAGGAGACAGCCAGGATTCAATTTCTTGATAAATGATGCAGAGCAGTTACTCCCAGGTGTGACTCCGTTCACCCAGGCTAGCCAGGTGCAGAACAGCATGACACTGCCTGTTCTGCATAGGTGGTATGCTGAAGGACCACTCAGAACTGTGCCTGGAGGCTGAGGAGGACATTAGTGGCACAGCATGAGAACATGGAAATGGCATTGCTGGTGTGCCTGGCCAGGAACCACATTTAACCAGTGGTCTGTATAGGACATATATTTTCCTTGACCATAATTACAGCTCCACACATCAGCGCTGCCATGAACTGCACCAAACACAGACAGGATCAAAGGCTGGCCCACCTTCTACTGTATGTATGTATGCAGAGTTGGTGCAGCTTTATTTTTAGAGTAAATTTAGATTAAGTAGTTATGGCTTGGGACTCTCCACCTTGGCTCGGCAAAAGCCATCAGTTCTCTAAAATGTGCAGAGTCAACCTCATGGAAAGAGAGGGACTGTAGTACCAGGAACTTGGCCTGGAGCATGTTCATCTTCTGCTCAATTAGATAAGTGCAGGCATACTGGCGAAATGCGTAACGAGGAGCAGGAGCATCAGGACCAGTAGACGATGGGAAGGAAACACAGCTCCCTTCGCTTGAGGTGGTGGAGCCTTGATTGCTGGAGAAGCGGTAGATGCCTCAGGCTGTACCACTACATTTGCGCCACGGTTTTGCCAGGCCACATTATGGTGACTCTCCATGTGTTGACACATGCCAACATTGGCACCCTGCCTGTGCCCACAGATCCTACATGTGGCCATGCTGACGTCCTCAAGCGACTTGATGAAAAATTCCCACACTGGCAAAAATGGCATTTTACCCCCACCACTCCGTGAGGACTGCCTCTATAAAGACATGCAACGCTAGGTGTTTCCAGACAGGTAGGCTTACACTGCTGCCACTGTCTCATGGCTAAGCTGCCACCCTCACCCCCTGATGAAGCCCCCTTCACCAGGCTCCCACGTGTGATCGGCTACATCATCAACCACTACTATCTGCTCATCACTCATGTCACCAGTCTCATGGCTTCAACCTTGATCGCTCTCAACACCTACTCCCACGCAACTGTCATCGTTGCTACTTGCTCAGCTACAGGAGGAAGCAGTGGACCTTTCCTCCAAATCTAGGGTGGCCAGTAGCTACTGCCTGCCCCCAATAATATCTTCCTCTCTGAAAAGTGGAGCAGAGCCGGCGGCATACATTACTTGCCTTACATAAGGAGCAGCAAAGGAAAGAGGCAGGTTCAGGACAGGTGAGGGCACAGAGCTTATTCCTGGGCCATGCCAACTAAGTGTAGTGTCAGAGGAATTCACTGACTCCTGGCTGTGGGTGTCAGATGTCAGTTAAGATGATGTTGAAAACCAAGTCAACCATTCCAGAACAGCAGGATTGGTCATCAAAACATGACCGCTGGATGACAGTGGCAGCTTTGGCTGGTTGCTGAGGCTACTGCTACCACCTCCCCTTCTTCTGCTGGCTTCAGCAACATTTTTACCACTACCCATTCTTTTGGAGGGCCCTGGCAACTGTCTGTTGGACATGCTGTACTGTAATACTAACTGTATATGTAAAATAAGTTATTCAATGTCAATGCGGACAACCCACTAACTTTAGAACAGCTTATTCATCCCAATTTGAGAATCAAGGCCTAATAGAATTGCTTATTTATTAAACAAGGAGTACACTGTTTAATTAGATAGCTCTGTGCCCTACACAGGAATTGATGCAAACTGAACTGTCTCCTATGGATCCCTTCAACTTCAGATTACAGTGCCCTCAGTCTCCCTATGCTCTCCCTACACTGCCCCTGCTCTTTCAAAATCCAACTCACAGTGAAATGGCAGAGACTGCATGGGATGAGGCTTTTAAAGGGCTGTGACATCACAGGGGCTGTCTGCTGATTGGCTGTCTGCAAAGCATTATGGGTGATCTCTTGTTCCCAAGCTTCTTACTTTCACTTTGTAACATGTGTAGCCGTCATTTTAGGGAAAAAAAACGATTTGTTACCACAAAGCACAAGGAAATTCAGATTAATTGCAAATCAAATTTTTCCTACACATTGGATTGAATTCCTCTTTGGATGCTTCGATTCGCTCAACACCAGTGATGACCTCATAAAGGGCCATGTAGAGGGACAGAGAGGACATGTGCTTACGTGGTTGGCCAAAAAGGAGTATCATCCATATAAGATTTTTTTTTTTTTATGCAACATAACTTTCTGTATGTTTTTATTTGTATGGATCATTCTCATCTCCTGTGTGCAGTTCCTAATCTGCTCTTCCTTCGACCCCATACCTTATCCCTATTCTAGGCAACAAGCTGTCCCTCCGCAGTTTACTAATTTTGGACAGAACACTGTACATCCCGCAATGAAAATCCTCAACAGCCAAAGGCAAAAACCTAATGAAGTCAGCCATTACACAGGTAGTTTTGTCAGTAAAGCATGCATTCGTACATGACAGACAAACCATCCCTTGTTGCTGGAGGGGTATATGTGTGTGCGTGCACACGTGTGGTCAACTTCAGTCATTCTTGCCTCCACCGTCCAGCTCCTAATCTGCTCTTCCTCCTTCCCCTCAATGTTCTAGGCAACGATGGCAGCCAACTAATTGGTTCACCTCTATGGATTCAACAGAAGCAAGCTAGCAACTACCGCTCTGAAAATCTGAACTGTATTCACTTTCCACATTTTAAAGCAATAAGAACCTTGCAAAAACCTTGATAACAAATAAACAGTGTGGATGTTAAAACCACACAAGGACACAACATATTGTGGAAGATGTCAGCAACACTTATGGATGCTTAACAAGCATTCTTTCAGCTGTTGTCTCCCTTTTTGTGGTGCAAAAAGCAGCTGTTGACAAGGGTGAGTGACCTGGTCCAATTAAAAATAGAGACTGACCCTAAAGCTCAGTGGGTCTTTACATAAATGGAATTTTGCGTGCATCACAAAGAAGCTCCACAACAGCCAAGGTCGATTACCTCAAAGGGTTCCTTCTGCTGCATAGCCATTACACAGTTAGGGGGCATTCACACAACTGTATGCATTTTGTGCTACACAAAACGCGGATCTGCGAAAAATACTGATAACGTCTATGTTGCGTCCGTTTTTTGTGTGGACCCATTGTAACAATGCCTACTTTTGTCCGCAAAACAGACAAGAATACGACGTTTTTTTTTTGCAGGGCTGCGGAACAGACATATGAACGCAGACAGCACGGTGTGCTATCTGCATATTTTCGCGGCTCCATTAAAACTAATGGGTCTGCATCATGCGGAGCACAAATAAGATCACGGGAATGGAGCCTGGAAGAGGAGTGTAATACCCATGACTTTTCTTAAGGATAGATCATCATTATGTGATCAGTGGACGTTCGAAGCCCAGCATCCTCAACGATCAGCTATTTGAAGAACCGTGGTGGGGAGGAGGAATTCATGTTCGCATGCGGTCAAGCATCACCCTTATCATGAAATGGATTTTAATGCATGACATGTTGTGGGGCTTATAAGAAAACCAGAACTTTGTTAAAATTAATAGCAGGATTCATGGACTATACCAGGCAGCAGTAACCTCCAGTTAACTAGTCCAAATCAAAATAGCAACTGGGCCTTTACATAGAAGAAACACCGCTTAGCAGGTGGTGACCTCATTAAAGAGCTGCTGGACAGCTTTTACACGGTTTTGTCACTTAAATATTCACCATGATTGGCTGTGGTGATGTCAAACTGGATGTTGACATTGCTGGAGTAATACTGTAAAAAGCGACGGTACTTTAAAACAAAGAAATAAACTTTAATTTCCTTATTTAATAAAATATTTAAACATCTAGTGGTGTCGCTGAATCCCTAACATGTGAGTGAATCCTCTCACATTGCAAGTGCCAGGGTAAGCAGAGTCCCCCTGTTAATGGATGTACACAGGGTAAGCTTCCTACACCTAATGTGCCTCCTCGCTATTAGTATCCCTGGAACAGTAAAGCTAAAGTTGGATGGCTTCTAGTCTTATAAAGTCACCAACTAGTGCTGTGTCTAGAGTATTATGCTATTGGGAAAGTGAGCACCTATTGTATCATAATCAGGGCTGCCGTGGTTAATTTGTTTCAATACCGCAACCCTTTATGCCAAAGTAGCTCACTTGAAAGTGGCAGTACTGTTAGTAATTTGCCACTTCCTAAAGCATATACTATATACCCCCTGGACACTGCTCAACCCCACAGGTGGTTAGAATAAATGCTCTGGGACCCTCTCCATAAAAGGTTCATATACTTTTGACCGTAGGAGAGGACCCCAAATGTTCCACAACATGCTGGGTATACTGCGCTATGCCCTGACTCCACGCGTTTCTGATGGCAGATAAGGCAATCTCCTCAGGTGTACTCGGGCTAGACAGATCAAGCGCTATGGCAGGAGACGCTGCACGTGTTAGCAGGCAGCGCTGGCATTGGTATGGCCGTGTGCGGCCGCCGGCTCCTGCTCTATTCATAGAGAGCCGCGAAGGAGCGTGGGAGGCGCTGGCTGTGAGTGGCCATAATGGAGGGGGCGTGGTCAACTCTTTACTGCGCTCAGCTCCAGGATGCCGTCTTATCATAACATATTAGCGCTACCATAACGCTCAGTAAGTAATTATATAAAAAAGTGGGATCCTTAGGCGGACATCATCCTGACTAGAAGGGGAACTCTTAATACTAGATGTCTGGAAATTATTGGACCATCTTCACTTTAAGGCTTCATTCACACAACCGTATGTGTTTTGAGGTCCGCAAATTGCGGATCCGCAAAAAAAACGGATGACGTTCCGTATGGCATCCGTGTTTCCGTTTTTTTTGCGGATCCATTGTAACAATGCCTATCCTTGTCAGCAAAACGGACAAGAATAGGACATGTTCTATCTTTTTTGCGGAACGGAAATACGGACATACGGAAACGGAATGCACACGGAGTACCTTCCGTTTTTTTTGCGGACCCATTGAAATGAATGGTTCCGCATACTGTCCGCAAAAAAAACGGAACGGACACGGAAACAAAATACGGTCGTGTGAATGAAGCCTTATGCTCCATTCACACGTCCTGTTTTTCTTTCCTGATTCGATCCTGATCTGGATCCATTCATTTCAATGGGTCCTGAAAAAATCAGGATCGAATCAGGAAAGAAAAACAGGACGTGTGAATGGAGCCTTAGACTGATACAAATCAGCCCCCACAGGGTAAGGGGTGATACCCCAGGGGATGCTTAATTGACAGAATTTATAACGGTATCTCAATTTCAACTACTATTGGCTGATACAACCAAGTTCCCATGGGGTTCAAAAATGATACCCCAGGGGATACTCAGATGACAGTCAATCTCAGAGATGCAGCCAGACGGCTCTGGAGCTCTCATACAGGATTTGGACGCTATAGAAGGAATTAGATACCTTCCGAACTTGGGGGCCTAGGTAGAACCTAACCTAAAGGGACATGGTATACTGACATCCTATCAGATGAAGCACGTATAGCTGCTTCTATCATTTAATCCCCTAGGTTTTTCCGTCTGTAACGGAAGATCCATTCTAATTCCTTCTGTAGTAATCTGTCCAAATCCCCTCCTCTGGCTGAGTTTTTAACCTGTTCAATACCTTGGAATGTTAGTACCTTCAAGTTACCTTTGTGGATGTCATTGATGTGTTTGGCGATTGGTGTGTCACGTTTATTTCTTATATCGCCCAGATGTTCACCTATCCGTGTTTTCAATGCTCTGATGGTTTTCCCTACAATTGTAGTCCACAACCACAGGTAATCAGGTAAATGACCCCTGCCGTTCTGCAGTTTATGTAGGATCTGATATTGAACATATGCTTTGTCACTGTACTGAAGAAGGTATTACCAGGTTTAAGTGTGCCGCAGGTAACACAGCCACGGCATCTGAAGTTACCTGTGATGTTGGTAGTGAGCCACGTTTGTGGTCTTATTGGAGTGAGAAAACTATGTACAAGGTGGTCCCTCAGATTGCGTCCTCTCCGATAGGGGATCAATGGAGTGGTGCTGATCTGTTGACCAATGTCTGGGTCTGTTTGTAAAATGCTCCAGTGGCGTGATATAATCTCTCGCACTGCCTTGTGTGTCACATCAAATGTCCCTATAATTCAGGCCACACCTTCCTGTTCAATCTGTGGCTTAGGGACTAAGAGGTCCTTTCTTGCTCTATTACATGCATGGTGGTATGCCTTCTTTAAGACTTCATCAGGATATCCTCTGTTATGAAACTTCAACCTAAGATCGTCTGCCGCAATCTTAAAATCTGCCCTATAGGAGCAGTTCTTTTTCATTCTCAGATACTGTATGCCTCGTTCATTGAGACACGATCTCACCGTCTCAAGACCTTTCTTATGTGGAATTGAGCTGTAGAGCGCCTCCACATCCAGACTGGCCAGTATCACGTCATCCTCACATATCACATCATTGATCCTATTAAGGACGTCCATAGTGTCTCGTACAAAGGACGGTAGGGCACTTATGAAGGGACGTAGTATTTTGTCCACATATATGCCTATGTTTTCTGTTAGACTACCTATCCCTGAGACTATCGGACGTCCTTTTAGAGGTGTTGTACCCTTGTGGATTTTGGGTATGCTATAAAAACAGGCCATGACTGGATGTGGAGGCTCCAGAAATTCGGCCTCTTTTTTGCTTAACAAAGGTTGAGTGAGCGCATTCTTAATTATCAAATCCAGCTCTTTCTGATATTGTGGTTGGGGGTTGAAGGGGACTGTTTCATAACACGTAGTATCCCTCAGGATGTTAGCACACATTTTGATATATTGTTGCCTATCTAGTACCACAACGTTTCCTCCTTTATCTGATGGTTTGAGGATTATTTTCTCATCTTTTTCCAATGATAGGAGGCCTTCTAGTTCAGCCTTAGTGACGTTGTGGTGTTGAGGAAAGCTGGTGACCTCATTTTCTAGTTGCCCAAGTTCCTGTGTGACCACTGTGAGGAATGTGTCAAGTGGGGATGAGCCGCTTATTGGCGGTGACAGTGTGAATGGGCCCTCCCCTGGTTCTCTTTGCCCCTCTGTCCATAATCCCGCCAGTAATTTGATCCCTGGGAGGTCCTCTGTTGAAATCCCTAGTTCCGCACATTGACGTAGGGTCATGGCTATGATAAAATTTCCTCCATTTTAGTTTTCGAATAAAGAGGTTAATATCCCTGACCCACTCAAAGGCTTTAAACTTTTGCGTTGGGACATATGACAGTCCCCTCCTCAGGATCTGACTCTCCCCTTCAGTCAATTCTCGCTTAGATAAATTGATGATTTGCAAACTGTCTGAGGGGTTAGTTTGTGACTGGCACATCTTTATGATTGGTTTGTTCTCCCTCTTAGGAGGTAATCCGACACTGGTAGTGTCCCTCCTAAAAAAAAACCCCAGGTACTCGCTTGTTTCCTCGGCTCCTTTGTCCTTTCCCCCTGCCTCTGTTTGTGGGTCCGGATGTTTTAGGCTTTGTTTTGTGTGTGGCACCTTCGTTTTCTCACTCTGAAGAGGACAAATCTGTCTTAGTATCTGGGGTTTTATTTTTATTATCCCCAAAATCAAATATTTTGCCTTCTTTCCTTTTTTTTCCTCTCTGCTTACCCTGGCACTTGCAATGTGAGAGGATTCACTCACATGTTAGGGATTCAGCGACACCACTAGATGTTTAAATATTTTATTAAATAAGGAAATTAAAGTTTATTTCTTTGTTTTAAAGTACCGTCGTTTTTTACAGTACGCCTCTTTAGATAAATAAGACGGGACTATACCTATTCAAGATTTGTCAGTTAGATCATTGCTGGAGTAACAAAACAAAAAAACAAAACAAAAAAACAAAAAAAAACAAAAAACAAACACACTATAGAAACTTGGCATTGCTGTACTGACCCGCAGAATGAGGACGTCATGATATTTTTAGCAATCCGTTAATGCTGTAATATCAAAACCCAAAAAACCTTGTCGGAATTGTGTTTTTTTTCAATTTCATCCCACAAAAAAAAATAATTATTTTTTAATTAAAGACGTGATAAATTAAATGGTGCTGTTAATGAATACAACTTATCCCATAAAAAGTAAGCCCTCATATGGCTATATGAATGGAAAATTAAAGTTATGGCTACTGGAATGTGGGGAGAAAATGCAAAGACAAAAATGGTCCATTGTTGGCACTAAATATAGCTTCCACATGAAGTAATATTAAGACCATGTTAATGCAAAAAAAAAAAAAAGTGGATGTGTGAATGGTTTTGTAATATAATTAACAACCAAAGTCATAATTCACTTTAAACTTTTATTAGTACAAAACATACCATAGAAATCCAAATATAAAAATATCAGTGTACGAACTGGAAATAATTTATCAGCCAGGGAAAAACAACAACTATGGCAACATGAATATTCCCCATTCCAAATTACAACATGCATATCTAGATCCAGGCCCCCTCCACCAATCTGATAGTGAATTGTCAGTGACACTTCTATATAACGTGCAACTAATTGAATAAGAAAAAGTGAAACTTGGAGAAAGCATAATGGAAATAAAATCCAACCAGGATTATAAAATTCGGTGATTTACAGTTTTAGTTCTTTTATAACAATTGATAAATTTGTTGACCAAGTTTAGTTCAAATACCCGTGTGGTAGACCTTAACCATTCTAATGTAGTGATATAGTGTAGACTCTCCCAGTGATCCATCATAGGCAATGGAACAGGTCATGTTTTCCAAAGGATGAAGATAAGACACAATTAGAATCAAGACTGGTTTTCACTCTGGTGATCAACACAATAAATATTAAGTAAAATTTGTATCAATTTGGGTTAAAATAGCCAATTCTCTGAAATTTGATATTAAGGATTGTTACTGCAAGTCTATGGAAAGCTTGTCAGTTGTGCTGCTCTAATGAATATTGGTGGCCAAAATATCAACTTCCACTTCAGGATCAGAATGTTAAAAATAGATTTTCCTGCGGCTGCTTGACTGCGTAGCCAAATAACTGATTTTTTTTTACTAAATGAAAATATTACTACTGGTGAACAGTATGTCATATTCCTGTGTTAATGGAGCTTATCTGGATTATAAAATAAGGTCTGCTTTCAGAAGCAGCACCTCACTTGTCCATTGGCTTCGTTTCATATTGCACTTGAATAGGGATCAGGTAATACCAGACACCTGGCTACTGACAAGAGTCTATCCCTTTAAGACGGGTTATACAAAAAAACACCAACGTTTCTTGGGTTCTGCCCACATGACAGCAATGCAATTTTCAAATGGATTCTGTTGAATTATGACAGACCCCATTGACTTTAATGAAGTTTTTCAAACATGAATAACGCTGCAGATGCAATATTTATGTATATGTCAAATGTACTTGAATGGCTGTCGTAAACCCCTGATGGAATGCTGGCAGGTGTGAAGTCTTATTTAGATCATATTCATGGAAAGTTTGGTGACCACCTGTCAGGCCAGCTTCCTACAATAAGAAATAGCAAACCTACAGACAAATATGCTTCTAGAAGCCATAAACGATGCAGCTTTGGAGTCTGAGAAACCTGGTTTATCTTGCTATGAGAATTATACCTGTTCTTAGAATGACAAATAACATTTTCAACAACTTATCAAGAGGACATTTTACATGGAAAAAAAGCTTATACAATTTAATGCAGTCATAAAAACTGTCAAAAAATCCAAAAAGACTGGTTGGGCTAGACATCACCGAATTGAAACCTATATAAAAACTATAGCAGGCAAGAAAGACTGTGTGCAGATCTCCTATGAGTGTCATCATCGGCAAGGACACGTTAATGTTCATGTCTCCATGCTGGCTCTCCTTGCTGCTGTACTACGCTCTCGCCACTCGGCTCACCTGTGATATATTAAAAAAAAAAAAAAAAAGATATAATATTCGTCACTGTCAGAACTGCGACCAACTAACAGGCTGAGGATTATTACAGCTGATCTCACCAGTTGTAAGAGGTAATGTTAGAGGTAACCCAAAGTATTAAAAGTCACAGAAAACCATGCACAATAGATGCAAGCATTACGTAAGGACTAAGCCCTCACTCTAATGATAAAATCCGAGACGCACAAACACATCTGTGCCAACTACCAGCACCAAAATATATTAGTCTCAGATTTTATTAGAGTGAGGGCCTAGTCCATATATAATGTTTGCATCTATTGTGTTAGTGCATCATTTTCTGTGATTTTTGTGCTATACATTTAGCCATGCACATCCGCATATTTATTCTCCTATCGTTCAGGATGTTTCTTTTTCTATGAATTTTGTTAACCCAAAGTATTCACTAGAGCTAAAGAAAGAAAACTGTACCTAGACTTTTGAATATACTTGATCAAAAACCATTTTATATTTTTTAACCATTTTAAATATGAAATGTTTAGTAATATACCTTGGTTTTCATTATGAAATAGGCACCTCAAGTTCAGGTGCTTGTAGTGCTTTGATCTCCGTACACTCTGGGGCCACAGGGAACATTGTACAGGCAGGAGTACACATGTCTGCTCCTGCCTGCTCCCACTCTGCTCAAGCCTGGCATATCACATCTACCGTACTATACCAATCTTTAGAAGAGCGGCCTCAGGCAGGAGCAGCATTGTGCAGGAGACCTGTACCAATGAGACATGCAAGGCTTTTAGCAGACCTGTTGGGTTCTCAAGCCTGTTCATTGCTCACTGTGGCCCTACAGTGGATTCCCTACATCCATACGCTTTTTAGACACTACACTGCCAGTCCCCATCTGTCAACTTCCACTTGGACACGGCACTGGGCACAGCGGCTCACATGATCCTGTTTAGGTGGAAGTTGACACGCAGAGACTGGGGTGTAGTCACGGCAGCCCAGGAGCCATGTGGCCAGAACAGACTAGTGGGGAGCAGGTAAGTATAGATCTCTTTAGAGGTAGCACTGGGGGTAGGAATTTGAAAGCAAATAAAACCTGGACAATCCCTTTATGTTATCTGCTGCCAGAGACCTATGGTCCACTTTTCTGCAGATGTGTTCAGACATAGCAGATTTGTAGGAGTGACTAAAATGAAATAAGTTCCACTTATTAGAATGGGGTTGTTTTGTCAGCGAGCACATTGATTTCTGTATGCACCATACAAATGAATGGATTAATCTGGATTAAGATATGATCCTGTAGTTAAAAATGCTTAATTAGTATATCACATGAAGCTGAATTCTGGAAGCATACAACATTCCCAGTACACCAGACTGAAATCTAATGTGGTGAGCCGACTACAACTCCAGTATATGCTACAGAAGAATTGGGTAGTTGTAGCACCTCCTGCAACAAATCAACCGTGTGTGAATTCACCCTTCGTGTGGCTTCTAAAATACTCATCAAATCTGCTGACATTCTGCATCCAGTTAAGAGAACGGGGATATATATAGCCAATTCACATGCAGCGAAAAAAAAAAAAAAAAAAAAAAAAATCTACAATAAATGACTGCACTGTGGATTTTAAAATCTGCTCATTAATTACACTGGATTCCACACTGAATAACTATGGGGCTAGTCCTGATCCATGAGGATCTCCTGGCCCATCCCAGCAGAAATCCTAGTGTCAATCTCTAATTTCTGCTGCAGATTCTTAAAAAAAAAAAAAAAATCCACATCACAGTTTCCACAGGAAAAACCTGAACGTGAGAACATGCCCTTACAGTGAAAGCATACAGTATTCTGGAGGGATTCAGGATCAGTAAATTAATGCTTGGGAGTCTTTACTTACAAGGTTGAGGGTCATTAACATTCAGGTTTCCAAAGAGATCAGCAAGTTCCGCATCATCCAGATCTTCAAGGTCATCAGCTTGGAAGCCACAATGACCACCTTTATCACAGCAAAACTTCAAAAATCTAATGACAGATAAAAGTATAATAAATTCATAAAATAGAGTTCCGTCTTAAAGGGGTGGTCCCATTACAATTTATTGACAATCACACATCTGATGGGTGGGATCAGGGGCCAAGGAGATCAAGAGAATAGCAGCCTGTGTTTTGAATGGAGCAGCAGACACGCCCATTCAGTTTTAGGGGACTGCTGTAGATAGCCAAGTACAAGTGCTCGGACATATCCACCAGCCCCACTGAGATGAGTGGAGTGGCAGTGTGCATGCTGCTCTATTCAAACAGAGAAATGTGGGATCCTGGTCTCCGGATCAGACACTAATCTCCTATACTCTGGATGTGGGGGTAAGTGATGTAATTAATATTAGTATTGGAGCAGTGGCGTTGTCAGAGGGCCATTAAAATGGTGAGGAAGCTGGATGAGAAGAAGAAAGGCTGAGAGAATAGTGTTTTTCTTCTGTGTGTATCAGCCAGGCTGGTAATGAGAGAATTATCAGCCAGCGGAGAAGCTCGGGTAAAGTTGGGCCAAGCTCCTCAATCAGGACGCCCTGTCTGGGGAAAGCCAGGCTAAGGCCTGTGGGAGCCGTACCCCTGTGTGGGGTAAGCACTGTGTGGTGTTTTGGGAGCTGAGTGGTAGACCCAGACCCCGATAGAGAGAGGGAAAACTTGTGTAGTCAGTGGCCAGACGGCCGAGGATTTAGGTTTATGGTTTATGTTTTGATGCCTGTAAAAGTGACAATAAAACTGGTCATGGACAGTTTGCGCCCAATTCTGCAGTGTTTGAGTGGCTTCTTGAGGTGTGCCAACCGTCTAAGGTGAGAAGACGGCGATCATGGAGAGCCAAATGACCCAGAGTGGTTACAGCATTGCTAACCACCGAAAGATTTATGCCAGTGTTTTTTTTCCAAAAGGAACTTGTACGGTTCAAACATTTTCCAGTCAATACAATGAGCACTTTATGAAGGACAACATTCTAGTCCTGGGCAGGACCACTTTTGCCCTCAGAAAAGCCCAGACGCATCACATACTGTACAAGAAACTTTGGTCCACACTGACAAAATCAAACAACTGAATCTCCTGCTCCAACACACCCAAATTTTTTAAATTCTCTGCTATGATTTACAGGGGACCTGTCACCACAAATGCAGTGCAATCTGCAGGCAACATGTTCTAGAGCAAGAAGATTGATACAGTTTTGTGGGAAGAGATTCAGTAAAGCTTATAATTCACTTATAGCTCTCCTCTTTCTGATTTTATTGTACACAGGGGAGGTGTTATCAGTGACTGACCGCTATCTCTGTATATACCCTTACACAGTGAATACTACCAAACACTGATAACACCTCCCGTTTACAATGAAATCAGAAAAGGAGATATAAATAAAATTATAAGCTTTACTGAATCTGCTCAGCTCCTTCTGCTCTACAACATGCTGCCTACAGATTAGTTAGGCCAATTTCAGAAAAGCATGTTCACTGTGTGAAACGCTCTTTGTGGAAGTGTGATTTCCTGTAGTGAACTCTGCTCCTGTGACAGGACTGCACAGCATTATAATGATTTATAATGCAGTGTCTCTCTGCCCGACCTTCGCTGTAATGATTTGTATTGCAATCAGATAATTACAGTGGAGGTCGGGCAGAGACACACAGTATAATGGTGAGCGGTTCTGTCACAGAAGCGTCCAGTCCAGTAAATCACATTTCCACCTATAACACGAACAACAATGCCCTGTGCTGTGTTTATACACCACAAAAAAAATGTACCGGACCAATGAATAAACAGTAAAATTGGTACATTATTAATTACATCCATACAAACATATTTTAAAAAAGACCTATAAATGGGACTTTACACAGATGTGGTGGTAACTAGCTGTTCTAAATTAAACAGCAAATAAAAATGCACCCAAATAGCTCCTTTAGTATATTACATGACAATAACCACACTTGACACCACAGCTGTGTAGTTAAAGTCCCATTTAAAGATATTTAACATTTTTATGGATTTAATCAATAAAAGTACCATTTATAATGTTTATTCATTGGTCCTGTGCATTTTTAGTGGGTTTGCCACGCAATCATTTGTCTGAAGGTGCCCATACACCTTCAATAGCTGTTGGCCAAATGCTACTTTTGGCTGTTGGCCTCCCTACTACCCCATACCCAGGGATGGGCAACCTGCAGAACTCCAACTACAGCATGCTCCATTTATTTCTATGAGAGTTCTGAGAGGAGCACAGCAAGTATGCATACTGGGAGTTGTAGTTTCACAACAGCTGGAATGCCGCAGGTTGCCCACCCCTAAAACACATACATGCTTGGGTCGGCCAAGAGCGTGAGTATTTTTAATGGGGAGAGAGGAGATCGCAGCTGCTGACACCTGTGGTGGTGGCGGCAGCTTATCTCCTTGGACAACAACAGCATCGGGCGTTGAAATTCATTTCTTCTCCCCCGACATCATCTGCTTGTTCAACCAACAACAGTGGAATGTGTATGGGAGCCTTAAACGGTACCAGTCACTATGAATATACAGTATAATTTGTAGGTAGCATGTCAGAGAGCAGGAGGAGCTGAACGGGTAAAGACTCAGTATAACCTGGATTTAATTCACTTCAATTCCTTCTCATTCTGGACTTTGAAGTCTAGGAGCCGGTCCCATCAGCGATTTACTGCTTTCCCTCTGACTGAGTATAGAGATAGCTTTCAATCACGGATAGCACCGCCTCCTTGACTTCAAAGCCCAGAATAAGTAGGAATATTAATGAATGAAATACAAATTGTACCAAATTTTTACCTATAAAACAGACATATGACTCTGCTCAGCTCCTCCTGCTCTATAACATGCTGTCTGTATCTCAGATACCATGTTCAATGCGACAGGTTCCCTTTAAGGTCACAAGTGGCCCACCATTTGCTTTATTGCAGACAAATACAGTATAGGGGGTAAAACTAAACTAAATTGAAGACAGGGTCTACTACGTTTTCAAATGTTCAGTCTAACCTTGTATTGTGCGGACCCCAATGTGACCTTTTACTTCCTTAAAAGGGGTTGGTACATGCACATATGATTTTTAATACAGCTGTATTTTTAGTCGGCATGTTCTCCATTTATAAGTCTCGCAACACAAAGAAACATACGGGATAAAACTGACTATGGCGCTTGTATATAAGCATCATCGTCCGTTACTTACCGAGACCAATTTGGATCTTTTCGTAGGATGATGGAATTGCCAATCATGATTAAGAGAGCTTTAGCCCTTGTAATGGAGACATTAAACCTCTAAACAACCAAAAAGAACAGTTATGGTTAGAAGATGTGATGGGGAGGTCACACTGCAATGTTCCTTATATAAAGCAGTTCAGCCACATGAAGTGTGAATATATATTTTTGTGATAATCACAGAAATTTACAAGGATTTAAATTAACACTGTTCTAAAACTATGTACGGTATATCAATTGCGGCAACTACGGTATGTGCAATACTATACATAATGAAATGTCAGTGATATGTACATTATCATAGGTTTTATAGATATTAAAGTGGCCTCTGGAATGAATATACAGTGAGAATTTTTCAAAAATATATACGGCTAAATATAAAACTAATACTGCTCTACTGCTCCACCCTAAAATTGACATTTTGACATACACATACTGGCTAACAGTGTTAGCTTTGGATGCATGGGCACCACTTAACAAGTGGTACAGAGACCTTTGATAATTTGTTTAAATTATTGCATTTTTGGCTAAAAAAAAAAAAAAAAATAAATAAAAAAATATATCATTTTTTCCAGTTGGTCTTTATTAAAAATATTGAGCTGTTCTGTCACATCAGGTTAACTGTTTTTCTAACTGTGTGACTGGTACTTTCACTGTGTCATAAATAGTGAGCTGAGCTATAATAGTGTTTAAGGTCAGAGAGCAAAGATAAGGAGTTTGTCTGCTCCTAGTCTAATGGAAAAGACAGAAAATCCAATTAAACTAAATGAATTTGTCTGTTCTTTATGCACGGACAAACGACTGGACCGATCTGCACCAAATTTGGCACATAGCTTTATCAGGTGTCCGGGAAAGTTTTAGACCGGGCCTCAGGTCCTGAGATATTCCTAAAAATGTATTAGCCTGTAACATAGTGAATTCAAAAGATTTGAGAATGAATAAGCTTACACAGGCTATGTGAATTATTTACTAATATTTACTAAGTGATTTAATATAAATCACATACAGAATAATAAGGATTAAATAAACATCACTAGCCTAAATGGGGTGGAGACTCCGACAATCATGCAATAACCCATGGCTGTCTACCCCTGTTATAACACATGACAGACACCCCAGGGTGTACAAAAGAAATAGGGCAAGTCATACTCACATCCTATCTAGATGGAGGCCTGGTGGAGTCTGCTGAGACAAGGTGGGTAGCAGAGTTTTAACCTGTTAGCCCCTCCCCCCAGTGTGCAGCATGTATGTCTCTGAGATCACTCAGGAATGTGGTCTTATCAGTACAATTGGGGGATGGGTACTATCGCTAACCCACTTTATTACAAGGGAAACTTATAAACGATTACAATGAGTATTAAACAGAATTAAAGGGGGCAGAACCAATCAGTCACTTAAAAATACCCTTACAATACATAGCCAGTAGGAGCTTGCAGCTTCACTCACATTCTAACTGCCGTTCACACAGTCACATGACCCTTATTATCCAATAGAAACTAGCAGGTCCTTCTTGACATACACCAGGTTTCCATAACTCATTTTTTCTTCATTGTTAGAGGCCACTGTTAAGGGGGCAGGGTGCTGTGGAAGTCCTATATTAAGGGGAGAGGGCGCTGTGGAGGTCTTATATTAAGAGGGCGTGGCACAGTGGTGGGGGTTACAGTTAAAGGGATGGGCTGCTGTGGAGGTCAACGTTAAGGGGGCAGGGCCCTGTAAAGGTCTCTGTCAAGGGGTAGATTAGTGTGGAGGATCACTGTAAAAGGTGCTGGCCACTGATGTTAGTATTAAGGGGATGGGCCACTGTGCAGATAACTGTTAAGGGGGAAGGGCACTGAAGGCCACAGTTAAAAGAGGGTGGGGTTCTGTGGATGTCATTGTTAAGGGGGCAGGTCTTTGTGGAGGTCACCGTTAAGGGTCTGGGCTACTGTGAAGGTCAAAGTTAAGGGGATAGGCTATTGTGGAGGGTCAGTGTTAAGGAGACGGGAGGCTGTGAAGGTCACTCTTAAAAGGGAAAGCTGCGGTGGAGGTCTAAGTTAAGGGAGTGGGCTGCTGTGGAGGTCACTGTTATGGGGAACACTGTGGATAGCTTTTAACCTCAGACACAAACATTAAATGAAATAGTTGAAATATATCCGTGCAAAGCCAGGTTATCCTACTAGTTTAAACCATTGCATCAGTTCCATGAGCTTGATGAAAGTTAATGAAAGTTAGTGACCAGTAGTGCATGTGCAAAACAGTTCCAGCAAATTAAATAGAACTGCTGTCAATACTGCTAAGATACAGAAATGTCAATCTAAAAGGTAGCGTGACTTGGGATGAGGAGCATGTTCATGAGTACCCCAATTGCACAAATTTACAACTTTAACTAGAAAAAAAAGCTATTACAGAGCTCAGTAATGTCTTTAGCAAGTCATTAATGGGAACAGCACATATTGTCGAGCCACACTTCTTCCTACTTGCCTTAGGGTTTTTTAAAAATCCAAGATTAAAGTCTTCATCAAGTTTGACATAATTCATAGAACTTCGCACTGTAGATATAAGGATCACTCTCCGTTCCTGACCCTGGAACTCTTCCACAGATCCAATCTGAGAAAGTGATTCAACATCAGTCATACTAAACTATAAACTATAGCACTCTCAATGCACAAAGAAAGGTACTACCTCGAGAATATGGTGATAAATAAAATGAGATAAAAATGTAAAGCTGCCAGCAGACAAGTAATACAGAGGCAGGTTATAATGAGGGCAATCTGGGCTACTGCCCAGGGCTCAGTGCACCAGCGGGGCCTCATTACAATTCGTCCCTGCACAGCTTCTATACAGGCGACATTCAGAGTCTCGCTAGGTCTGCTCACCATTTGGCTCTGGACTTCAGGTCACACGGTGTCTGTTCTGTATTCTAGGGCTGGCCACCCTGGCATTGCACACAATTTTCACCGTGTTCATTTGCGGGGTGGGTGGCCTTAGAACTCTGAACAGTCACAAGCCATGCTCATAATGTCACTGTCCTCATGATGTCCTGCATGTTCTGTGCGGGCCTATGAAAGCTGGCGCCAGCTGATGATCTTACCCTGTGGGCTTGCAGGCAACATGTACTACATTATCTGCACTCAGAGCCATGTCTGTGTTATCACATGTAAACGTGTGTTTGGTGAATTTTTTGGTGGGTGTACTGGGCTGGAGGGTGGCTCACACCTCCCATACAGGCAGGGACCCATGATGCCCATAATCTGCCGCTGAACACAGAACACTCTGAACTTTGTTCACACTGTCTTTTGAACTACAAGATCATTTAAATTACAGTAACAGCAATTTGTCTCCTATTCACTGGATAGGGGATAATTCCTTTGACTGTTGGTAGTGCTACCAATCATGAGAACAGGAAACCCTTGATTAAATGGAACGGCATGTCAAGAATATAAGCCGCTGCTCCATTCACTTTCTATGGGACGGTCAGATATAGCCGAGCGCACTTGCAGTTCTATGGTCCCTCATTCTCATGACCAGTGGGGTCTCAGCAGTTACCCCTATCTACTGGAGGAGGATAATTTTCTATTAGTGGAATAACCCTTTAAAAGGAGAGTAACAATTTAGGTAACTATCCAGGCAGAAGAATAAAAGCATTGCATGCTCTATTTCTGTGCCAATGAAGTACAGGTCACCTGCCTGGGGCATGTCTCTGCTGGGTGCCAATGACAGCCTTGTTATGGGGTATGGATTCATTTTAATCAGTAACCACATCACATATTTACCTGCAGGTCCAAAAACAGAATTGGTTGGGCATGGCAACAATGTAACATCTGTTTTGAATAACAGCATATTTTTAAAATGGTCACTAACTTCAATGCAGATAAATAAAAGAAACTTTGTAACATATCTAATCAGAAACAAAATGCTCCTTTATCAAACACAAACATTCTCCAACTTGAGAGCGAGATTAATCATTCGCTCAAACCTCCTCCTCCATAGCCTTCCATAGGCAGCATGTAACTGACGTTTTTTTTTTTTTTTTTTTTTTTTGGGGGGGGGGGGGGGGGGGGGGGGGCTAAGTCGAGAAAGTGGATATACTACCAACGTTTCTTATATGTATCTGTACTACTGACTTATACAAAGTTCATTGAAAAGTTAGTCACCATTTAAAGCTCTGTTCACACTTCAAGTGATTCGGTCAATTTTTGGACAGCAAGAATATTACCATCTGACAGATCTCAGAGACGTGTGTGTCAGTTAGGATCACACAGTCCAATTTAATATGAAAGAAATCATGATATAGCAATTAGAAATCAGGCTATGTGCACAAAACTTTACCTTAAGATCTTTAATGTCAGTTACAGCTCTGAATTCTTTATCAACGGCTTTCCGAATTTTTTCCACCTGAAAGATCACATCGCAAGAAAATTATTCTGCATAAACCTTTATTGCTTTGAACGACCCTGCACCTTTGATTACTAGTCTTTTTTTTTCTGGCAATAGTACAGTATTACCACAAAATAGATTTCTTTTTTAAAGCGCATATATACTGTATTTTTCGCTTTATAAGACACACTTTTTCCCCCCAAAAGTAGGGGGAAAATTGCCGTGCATCTTATAAAGTGAATACAAGTGAGCGCTTCCATTATGGAAGCGCTCACTAGTATGTGCTAGGTGCCGGGACCCCCATAAGACCTCAGATCAGCCCACCCAGCCACATAAGGATAAAATAAAAAACTCACCTCTCCTGCGCCGCGGCTCCGCTCCGGGTCCAGCGCTCCTCTGTCTTCTCCAGGCCGGCTCTGCACTGTCCTGACCACGTACAGCGTCAGGTCGTAGTGCACGCACTATGACCTGACGCTGCATGCAGTCAGGTGACAGTGCAGCACCGGCTGGAGAAGACAGGAGCGCCGGACCAGGAGCGGAGCCGCGGTGCAGGAGAGGTGAGAGAGTTTTTTTATTTTATCCTTATGGGGCTGGGTGGGCTGATCTGAGGTCTGATGGGGGCACAGTCAGCTAATATGGGGGCTGATGGACTGATCTGATGGGGGTAAAGTCGGCTAATATGGGGGCTGATGGGCTGATTTGAGGTCTGATGGGGGTAGAGTCGGCTGATTTTGGGGGCACAGTGGGCTAATATAGTGGCACAGTGGGCTGATATGGGGGCTGATCTGAGGTCTGATTGGGGCACAGTGGGCTGATATGGGGGCACAGTGGGGAGATATGGGGGCTGATCTGAGGTCTGATGGGGCACAGTGGGCTAATATAGCGGCACAGTGGGTTGATCTGAGGTCTGATGGGGGCACAGTGGGCTGATCTGAGGTCTGACATGGACGGCTGATGGGGTTCTGACATGGAGGGCTGATATGGGGGTCTGATGTGATGTCCTGAAATTTAAGGGGCGGGGGTCTGATATGAGGTGTGATGAAAAATATTTTTTTCTCATTTTCCTACTATAAAATCTGGGGTGCGTCTTATAAAGCGAAAAATATGGTAGAATATATATATATATATATATATATATATATATATATATATATATATATATATATGTCTATCTCTCTATCTATAGTAAATTGTGACCAAAATCAGCACCAGAGTCACTTGCCAATGTGCCCGTGATCACCAGGTAAACATAGAATGTATGAATGAAGGGTTTACAAACTTTAAAGGAACATGGTACATTCATAGTTTAAAAAGCTCACGTAAATTGTACCTGCTTTCTATAAGGAGTAATTACGCCAATTTCTTTGGGAGAAATTTTGGCTAGGCCTTTTTTTCCTTGCGTCTCCAGCAAGTCACGGAGATAAGACACCAGCACCTCTACCTCATGTACATTGAAGAAGGATGGGCTGTTCCCTTCTCGTTCATCTTTCCCCAGAACATGATGGAATATGAGCGGAAAGTTCTGCAAAGAAAATGAATGGTCTGATATATTACGACAACTTATATTTTTGCGCCCCTAAATGAAGAAACTTTAATGTTCAATGCTGTGGTCTGAAGACCACATCAATGGAAATCAGAATATGGCTGTCTCAACAATTAATAACTTGCTTGGCTGTGGTGGAGAAGCTGCACCTCACAGAAGCTCTGGAGATGCCTTGTGACATGGCAGATATTTAAGAAGTATGGTAAATTCTTTGGAGGAATTTTTAGATATACCAAAAAAATTGCATTAACTAAATTATTTAGAAGTGCCTTCTAATTTCTCATCTCCTTTTTGGATTCCATGTCCTGTCTTGTAAGACTCCTGATACAAGGTCAAAGGGAAAACAGTTCACCTTCTTTGGAAGTTTCTCCCAGTTGCAGTATGCACGTGTGACCATTTCATCAGCCTTGGCTTGGAGCTCATTATCATAAAAAAGTTCATTTGGAACAGAGAGAATGTCAGGATGGGACCTAATTAAAATTGTATATCTCATTAAAAGGAAAACAGGCATAAACACATGGAAAAGGGATAAAAAGACAGGCATCAAGAAAAAAAAAAAAAAAAAAAAAAACTCTTGCTAAACTAAAAAAACGGGATAATGACCTGTAATTCAGCAGTAACTTAGTGACAAATTGAGGATTGTAAGCTCCGTTGGATTTTCCATACAGTGGATTTTGAGTCATTAGTCTTTCCAGCAATGACAGACCTGCATAAAAAAAAATATATGTTTAAAACCTAACACTACAGACATAAAAACGGACCAGGACTCTGCACAGTAAATGCTGCACAATGAGCAATTTCTAATGACAACCTGGATCACTCACTTAATCCATGCTCAATGGCAAATGGAGACCTTAACACTGGGCCTAGCTGCTGTGGATCACCAGCCAGAACCAACTGCCCCCCTTTTGTCACATCCAGAATACCTGAAAAATGTTAGAGTAAAAAAAAAAAAAAAAAGTAGAAATTATTTAACTATAAAAATACAAACGGTTTATCATTCTAGTACGTTCATAGGCATCTCAACAATGACCATATTGGTTTCAAGTGTTCACTGTGGCACATACAGAATTCATACACTGCAGAAATATACACTCACCGGCCACTTTATTAGGTACACCATGCTAGTAACGGGTTGGACCCCCTTTTGCCTTCAGAACTGCCTCAATTCTTCGTGGCATAGATTCAACAAGGTGCTGGAAGCATTCCTCAGAGATTTTGGTCCATATTGACATGATGGCATCACACAGTTGCCGCAGATTTGTCGGCTGCACATCCATGATGCGAATCTCCCGTTAGACCACATCCCAAAGATGCTCTATTGGATTGAGATCTGGTGACTGTGGAGGCCATTTGAGTACAGTGAACTCATTGTCATGTTCAAGAAACCAGTCTGAGATGATTCCAGCTTTATGACATGGCGCATTATCCTGCTGAAAGTAGCCATCAGATGTTGGGTACATTGTGGTCATAAAGGGATGGACATGGTCAGCAACAATACTCAGGTAGGCTGTGGCGTTGCAACGATGCTCAATTGGTACCAAGGGGCCCAAAGAGTGCCAAGAAAATATTCCCCACACCATGACACCACCACCACCAGCTTGAACCGTTGATACAAGGCAGGATGGATCCATGCTTTCATGTTGACGCCAAATTCTGACCCTACCATCCGAATGTCGCAGCAGAAATCGAGACTCATCAGACCAGGCAACGTTTTTCCAATCTTCTACTGTCCAATTTCAATGAGCTTGTGCAAATTGTAGCCTCAGTTTCCTGTACTTAGCTGAAAGGAGTGGCACCCGGTGTGGTCTTCTGCTGCTGTAGCCCATCTGCCTCAAAGTTCGACGTACTGTGCGTTCAGAGATGCTCTTCTGCCTACCTTGGTTGTAACGGGTGGCAATTTGAGTCACTGTTGCCTTTCTATCAGCTCGAACCAGTCTGCCCATTCTCCTCTGACCTCTGGCATCAACAAGGCATTTCCGCCCACAGAACTGCCGCTCACTGGATGTTTTTTCTTTTTCGGACCATTCTCTGTAAACCCTAGAGATGGTTGTGCGTGAAAATCCCAGTAGATCAGCAGTTTCTGAAATACTCAGACCAGCCCTTCTGGCACCAACAACCATGCCACGTTCAAAGGCACTCAAATCACCTTTCTTCCCCATACTGATGCTCGGTTTGAACTGCAGGAGATTGTCTTGACCATGTCTACATGCCTAAATGCACTGAGTTGCCGCCATGTTATTGGCTGATTAGAAATTAAGTGTTAATGAGCAGTTGGACAGGTGTACCTAATAAAGTGGCCGGTGAGTGTATGCAGTCACTACATGGGATGATGCTTCTTTAAGGGTAACACTTTAGATAAACAGGACACAAATAACTTGATAGAGAATGGTTTCAAGGGAGCCAAGTTACTAAGACTCACCAGCCACTATGACATCTCCGAGCTCTCTCAGGACCGGTCTATCAATTATAGTCGCCATCAGCAGCCGGAGGGACCCCACTCCTCCTCAGGCAGCAGTCACTCTGTGGTCTCTCTTTTAAACAGCTCATCCACATGCTCCCTGGTGGCCGACTACACCCAGACCTCTGCCCAATCTCACAGGGGGTCTCAATACACACTTATAGCTCTGACTTGTATAGCTGAAGCCAGATTTCTGAGCCTTACAGTCTGATCGGAGATACAGACCTCCCAGGCACACCTTGTGGTCTCAGCCACACACTGACTAGTTTTCTCCTTGGAGCCTTTTTTCCCCTAGCCTGTGGTGCTGACAGGAATGAACATTGCAAACATGCACCCAATGCATTGTATTACATCCATCTAGTGTAGCGCAGGATCCAATACAGTAATAAACATTGCAAAATATAATATTGTTCATAAGAGGACAGATGACACTTCTAGCTCACCCCCTTGTAAATAGGGTCACTTATGGATTTGACAGAGTTAACACATAAGCCATTCAATACCTGCTATAGCTGTTACACACTCCGGCTCTACTGCATGACCGGACTCATCAATAAACACATGGGTAAAATGACCATCTGGAAACTGTGCAGAAACGAGCCTAGAAAATACAAGATGGTAGCATAAGGAGATGAAAACGGTCATTGAAGGGGTTCTCCACTACCTGTACAATAGGCAGATCACAAAGTGCCTCTGTTCTGGGGATCCTCTGTGATATGTCCAGATATGTTAGGAAAAGCCACAGGAAGCACTCGCAGACATAGTTCAGTTTATGTGTGGGTTTATTTTAGTCACTCAGAAGGCAATATAGTTCTGCAAAGAGGTACGAATCACACCCCTCAAGCCTTTACTAGGTAGTCACAGAATCCTCCTGGATTCCTAGTTTTAGCTCCAACATGTGACAGCAAATCACTGCCACAGACTTTGGGTGGGTCCTCATTTCAGGAGGGTTTCTATACCACACTCATCTGCATTAGGCTTTGATGCAGTAGTACCACAAGGGAGTAGCAATATGCACAAGTCCTGCTCACAGACCTTGGGGCTCTTTTCAAAATGGCCTTACCCAGCTGCAATCTGTTGGCCATAATCTCTGCCTCATCACCTTCACCGTCCGCCTCCACTTTTTATGCTCTAAGTAAATATTTCACACAGGACATCATTGTTTCAGAGGCATACGCTCCACCCAGAGCATGGCACAAACATCGCCAAATCAGGCTCCGTGCTCACATTGCCCCTCTGTGACCTACCAACAGCAACATGGCATATAGGGCTATATTAAATCCCCACGGGTTTCTACAGAACTGGAGGTTAATACCATGCAATGAGAAAGGCCAACATAAAAATGTAAGCATTAACACTAAGCTGATAACCGTTTACTGGAGCTGACTTTTCAGTTTTACTGTGTGGACTGGGACATAAGCCAAGTCACCTCACCATTAGAAAGTGGGATTGTTAAATCCTGGAGGCAGGCTAGCCCTCCTACCAAGTCCATGCTGCAGGCTAGGGTTTGTGACTTTAGACCCTTGGAATATCTTGCTCGCAATCTGGCTACCCTGGGACTCCTACTCAACATGGCTTTAGAGATCTCCTCAACCTCCCCTCCTCTTACTTTCTTTCCCTCTCCTTTCTCCTCCTTATGCTTACTCTCACTTTCCCTTATCTGTTCTCTTCCCCTGTGCTTTGTCGGTTGTCTTGTCCTTCGTCATGGGTGGGAAAGTTAAAATAAGCATTTTGCTGCTGAAGGCCTAGATAAAGGCCTGACAACACATAACTACACACATAAGGAAGTGCTTATTGGTAGCTTGGCCCCATGAAAGATTTTCAATATAAAAATTAACAGTTGAATCAATGAGAACAAAATAAAAACCAAACAAAAAAAACCCTTTTTTAATCTAACTAAACTCTATAATTGGATTCGAGACCCTTTAATGGGCTGTCAATATGGGCAAAGAGTACATTTTGGTACTTTTTTAATGATTGAAGTACACATTATGAAAATGTACAATTCATAAAACAAAATGAAAAAAAAATGGCAGCCACGTACACTGGAGAAATGTCAGTCAAACAGATTTCGGCAGGTTCAGACAGCAATGTTATGCAACAGAGAGCAGCCCAGGTGTAGGAGCAGGGATGACGCATACAGTAAGTATGGGTTACAGGCAGAATTTTGCTGTGCAGCAGACGTGGCCGATTTGCCTGTGTCTTCCTCATCCCATGCCGTTCTTATTGGCATATTTGCCATGTGAGTGTACACATGACTAAAAGCATTTCTACTGACTGCAAATGTCAAGCAACAGAAGCTATAACAAAGTTCTGTGCTACAAAATGTATGTATCCCCAGCCTTCAGGCTAAACTGTAAGAGCGGTTTTGCTCCAGGACATCAAGACATGTGATCTGCCTCCAAGATCAGCTAAATTTATGAATGGAGAAGGCAACTATCAACGAAAGCAATTTCTAAATTACTGAACCTTTTAAAGGGTTTGGACGTTTTTGTACGGCAAATTCTGGACTCAAATCTGTGCAGAATACAAAGAAACCAACGGCCAATGTTTAAAATGGGCATCAGCACTGCAATCCATACGGCCCTGGATGATTTCAAAGGGGTCTCCAAAATGGGGCTAAAGCTGTGGATGGATCTAAAGTACGGAAAATGCAAAACTGCAGCAAAAATCCAAAGGTTAACCTTAGATTTGTGTCCTGTGTGAACATAGCCCTAGGACTACCTACTTCTATTATTATGGCATATTGAAGTCGTTGAGGGGGCACCATGGCTGGGACTTCCCTCCATGAGCACAAAGCAGCTCATGCAGTCTATGGTTGATCAACTGATGGCCGCCATGTAAGAGCTCATGCACACGAACGTATTTTCTTTCCGTGTCCGTTCATTTTGCAGACCGTATACGGAATCACTCACTTCAATGGGTCCACGAAAAAAAAAAAACAGAAGTTACTCCGTGTGCATTCCGCTCCAAATATCCGTATTTCCATTCCGCAAAAAATAGAACATGTCCTATTATTGTCCGCATTACGGAAAAAGATAGTACTGTTTTATTAGGGGCCAGCTGTTCCGTGAAACAAGGAATGCACATGGACGTCATCCGTATTTTTTGCGGACCACAAAATATGGTTCTGTGCATGAGCCCTAATACTGTATTTCTGCTTTAGCAGTTGTGACTTTTCTAGCAACACTAGCCAATCGCACACCAATGTCATATACCAACAGAGAAGACCTCATTCAAAATTGTGAAATATCGGTAGAGGAATTGTGTTTTAATGCATCCCTTACCTTCCGGCTGTGATAAGAGTTGTGATGATAACCTTGTATTCCATAAGCTTATTTTTACAAGGATATTCATATGCCTGGGTTCTATCATTCCAGTTGCAACAGGGCTGTGGATGCAACAAGACAAAATCTGTGTGTAGTAAGTCATATACAGTACAAGAAACAATGATATGCTGCATTTACGAGTCTAGGCCTGTGTCCGAGCTACTACATGAGAAAAGGCTAGGGGGAAAAAGCCTTTGGGTACATCTGTGTAAAGGCATGCAGAGTTACAGAATGTGAACCCAGCATCCTTAGAATCCTATGAACCCAATTTGTGGAAATGGGTCATACAGACAATTACTCTACAGCAAAACTGTATACGTTTTGCCGCACATTGCCAAGGTTTTGTGATGTGGTTATTGATCTGCGGTTTTCACACAATGGGGGAGATTTAATCCATACATCAGAGGATCTATGGCGGCTTGGAGCTGCAGTAGATTTCTGTCTTCATTTGCTCCAGAAAACTGGCAAAATGAAGATACAATTGGCCCCACCCCCATCCCTCAACGAGACCCCTTTTCAGAAAAGTGGCAAGGGTGGCATTCAAAAAGTCAAACGAGGAAAATGTATGTGATTCTGCTGTGCAATGATGGTTGTGTGGGACTACTGCAACGTGTCACCACGACCCAAATGTGCACGAGGATGAAGACCACTAGAACGCTCTTCCATAAAGATCATAGCACTCAAATCAATATCATAAGGCTATGTCCACATCTGCATTAGGAAATTCCAGTACTTTGTTCTGGCAGAGGTGCATGATACCGGAATTGCCGTGCATGCAGAGGAAGGCAGTCACTCTAGAAGACTCCATTCGATTCCATTAATCGAGAATAAGGATCCAGCAGGCCCCGGTGGCGTTCTGGTATTTTGCTCCTCTGTCTGAACAGAGTACCAGGAAGCCCTAAGTAAACCTGTTTACACAAAGTCAAGCTACATCATTTTCTCAGATTAAAGATTGAAGGGGTTATTGGTTGGGTTACCAAAAAAATTCTACTTTTAATAAAGATCACGAATCCAAGAGGCAATTAGGCTTTGTATAGATGTCAACGGGAAGATGTTTTCTGCATCTGTTGAGACGGAAAGTAATGAAATTGTATCACACTTTTGGGGATAACAGAGCACAATCGGATTTCACCTCTAATTTCTCAGATGCCCTTTTGAAATAATATAACCAGTGGACAACTACCACGTTAGCATCAAAATCCAGACCTCGACTCCAACATATTTTAATCAGAGACTTCATGCAGAATATATGAAACATACCTTGATAATTTCTGGCACAAATCAGAAATCTCTGCTGCTGGCCATCATCCTGTAAATATCTTTCTTATCTACGTGTTTCATCAAGCGCTCACAGAGCAGATCTGACGCGCTGTTCGATGGCGCACATGCTAGGACATGGCACTGAGGGATATTCTTTAGAACCTGTAAAGTGAGATATTATAAGGTAATGGTTACATTTGTCAGATGAACATCACACCTATATCAGCTTATTGTACATTACACAAAGGTGTTTTTATGGATTTGTCCCCCGTTGGTGACTATAAAGGCCTTTAATATTTTGGAAGGTTTTACATGAGGTCTTGGACGGGGGTCTTCAAATTATTGCCTGCTCAATCAAAAGAGCATTTGTGAGGTCAGGCACTGATGTTAGATGAGAAGGTCTGGCTTGCCAATAGTCATTCCATTTCATCACAAATGAGTTAGGTGGGGTTGGTGCAAATTCGTCAAACCAGGTCTTCATGGATCTTTCTTTGTGCACAGGCACACAGTTATGTTGGAACAGGAAAGGGCCTCACAAAGCTTGACGCATACAACCATGTAAAGGTTTGTGGGCTGTACTGAAAAATGACAGGGTCTAATCCAAATCCTGAATAACAGACCCATACCTTTATACCTCAGCCACAAAATAAAAGACATTTAAGAAAAGTTATGGCTGTCACAATTTGGAGATACAAAAACACTTTTAAGGCTATGTACACCTTTGGAGGTAATTTTTGTTTATGATTGCATTTTACTCATTTTTGGCTAAAATCATATTTTCAATTGACCTTTATCAAAACTACTGAGCAGTTCTGTCACAAAGGGTTAACTGTTTTTCTAACTGTGTGACTGGTACTTTCACTTTGTGCCATCATCTAATAAACCCTATCTAAACACTCATTATAACTCCATTCTTCTCTTACTGATAAGAATGACTTAAATGAGTGTTTGTGATGCCAGAAAGGAGCCCATCAACTCCCCAAATGACTGAAAACCCACAGGCTGTTACTAGAGCATCTCAGCTCTGTACACAAAAATGGTTTTCAAATTTTTAATAAAGACCAATTGAAAAAATGATTTTTAGCTCAAAAGAAGTACAATGCAATAATAACAAATTGCCCCCAAAAAGGTGTACATAGCCTTTAAGTGTATTTTAGTATAGTAATTTTGGCATTACTGTGCATATGGATCAAGAGGTTTTCACACAGACAGTTTCTGGAAATGTGATTAGTGGCGGCCTTCCACAAGCCCACCATTTGTCCACTGAACCTCCACAGTGCGATCCGAAACAATCTGTTTTAAAGGACACTAAATAATTTAACCAATTCAGAATACACATCTGCAACAGGTACTATAATATTTAGCTGGTCCTGCCTTCTAGAAATAAAAAAAAAAGAGCAGTGCTTTGGACATTCAGACTGCCATCCAGCCTTGTCTTCTCTCCAGACTCTTTTGTACCCTAGAAGATTACAGCTCAGCATGAGGAGAGATGTGCAGTTCAAAACAAAATGCTGTAAAAGCCCTCTTACCTGCTTGATGGCCTCCACCAATGTTACAGTTTTTCCAGTGCCTGGTGGACCAAATATGAGATAGGGAGCTGGTCTGGAGAATCCACTCACAATCTGTTTTACTGCCATGTACTGTTCTTGGTTTTTCTCAAGATTTTGGTCATACAGTCTAGTAAAGGAAAAGTAAAGCTTACGTCAACAGAATGATGGCATATTATACAGACCCCTCAACATGTGACATTTTCTGTGTACACAATAAATGACTAAATTACTATTGACTTGTCCTAGGCTTTTTACACACTTTATACGGCGCTCAGCCTCGCCTTACAGCGCTCAGCCTCGCCTTACAGCGCTCAGCCTCTCGGACAAGAAACAGCCATCAGTGTAGATTCTCATGCAGTCATTTTTACCATGATGTGCCAAGTGCCTCCCACTGTCACTCAGAGCACCCCACATCAAGCATTACTTTATCGCACCACCACATTACATATATAGAGTAATTCACGGACATCGCCCGTCCAGTATACTGGGAGAGCTGCTTGCTAGCAGCTTTCCACTTAGGACCATAGAGAGGGGAGTGAGGAGCTGCCCCCCTTCCCCCAATCAATGACCTCTGTAAGACTTAAAGAGGTTGTGTCACCTCAGGCAGTGGCATTTATCATGTAGAGAAAGTTAGTACACGGCAGTTACTAATATATGGTTATTATCCATATTGCTTCCTTTGCTGGCTAGATTTATTTTTCCATCAAATTATTTACTGCTCATTTCCATGGTTATGACCACCCTGAAATCCATCAGTGGTGGTGGTGCTTGCACACTCTAGGAAAAAAATGCCGGCTGGTGACTGGGACTGTGGGAGCTGACATAGGCTGGTGCCTTTTTCCTATAGTGTGCAAGCATGACCATACTGCTGGATTGCAGGTTGATCATAACCATGGAAACAAGCAGTGTATAATGTGATGGAAAAATGAATCCAGCCAGCAAAGGAAGCAATATGGACAATCACAATACATTAGCAAGAGCCTTGTATTAACTATGTCTAAATAATAAATGCCATTTGCTTGAAGTGACAGAGCCCCTTTAATAGAATATAGGTTGTCCCGATGAAGCTTCATCTAAACTGAGCCAAGAAATGCAGACAAGGATTACCTCAGCCTGTCTGTATTCACAATACATTGCTTTCGTGCTCCAGTTGGGAACAGACATTCTTGCAGGTTTTTCTTTTTGGCCAAGTCAACTGCCCTGTGTTGAACCTTCAGCGGCATGCGGTTAAAAGTAAATGTGACATCAAACAGCATTCCTGAAATAAATTTCTGCACAAGACTAAAAGAAAAAAAAAATTACATATAATACATATATACAGACTCCTTAGTAATATTCCATAAGCGAGTCATCTACATGGGTTTATTGCTTTCCTCATATTGATGACCTGACTCCCAGACATTACATAGGCATTTCCTAATGTCTATTATCTTTATGTAAATTGTCTTTTTTTAGCTCTCCTCGGAGGCTAGAACGGAGATCTCCTAGCTTACATTGTAGATCAATAGCACTACATTGTAGGCTTGGTTTTCTGCAGGCCTCAATAGGAACCACAGATCTTCAGAGAGGTCCAGTGCATCTGAACGACTCCCTGACTGCCACATGTAAGAGCTGATCCTGGCTCGGATGCGCAGAGCTTCAAGGTTTTAACCCTTTAGATGCTATGGTCACATTTGACCACAGCATCTAAAGGGTTACAGGGGTTTTCCAAGACTAATACTGATGACCTATCCTCTCGATCAGTACCGGATCAGTGGTGGCCTGACACCTGGGACTCCTGACAATCAACTGTTTGAGAAGGTACTGGCACTGCCTTCTCCGTGCTTACCAAGCACAGCTCTGTACATTGTATAGCACTCAGCCCCATTCACTTCTATGGGTCTGAGCGGGGTCTAGGCCATGTGACTGATGAATGTGTGGTTACTGGCCTAGCAAAAACTGAGAGAAGACTGAAGCACTACTACGTGCTCCACTGCCTTGGCGGCGGTCCCGGGTGTTGGACCACCACCGATCAGATACTGATGACCTATGCAGAGGACAGATCAGTATGAAAATCTCAGAAAAAAAACTTTGTAAATGTCTGCAACCAGCAACAATGCCGATTGCAGACATTAGCCCAAGCTTCTGCTGTTTGAAATAGCAAAGACCTGGCGGCTATGGTGCCCACGGCGCTTGTGAGAGGGTGCCATATTTAAATCCTTCCACCGTACATGCAAGTTGCTGGGACTCTATGGTTTAAAGAGAGTCAGTCTGTTTTGACCTTGCAGAAGAATGTAAGGGTCATTTAGCGCAGGACAAATATACCTTATGCAGACCTTTTATCAGGGTTAGAGTGAATAGGACGTTTAGATTTGCCAGGTTCCTGCAAGTTCACAGGAGGCGGAGCTTCACTGCAGTGCACTAGCTCCTCCCCTCTGAATGACAGCTGTAGTGGTTTCCTGGTTGCCTGCGACAGACACAAGAAGTGTTGTCTCGATTTACAGACTAGAGTCCTTCTGCCAGCACCTTCAGAATAAAGTGAGTGGCACCATTCTCCTTTAATTTATCTGGCTGCTACAGCTGACGGAGCGGAGGCTGTGCAGCAGCTCAATGCAGAAACCAAAGAAGACTTTAGTGAATGTGCCTCCAGAGCAGTTGCAGAAGGAGAACCTCGCAGTATAAAAGATCATAGTCACACTACTCCCAATGATAAAAGTGACACAAAAATAGGTTTGTCCTGCTCACTATTGCTGTCAGCTGTTTTGCATGGTCAGAACTGCTGACACCTCCTTTAATAGAGCCAAAGATATTTTGTACGGCATATAACATGTTTGACAACGGACAAGTGTCCACCTCATCCAGATGTCCCATATAGTTTCATATTTGTTACACTGAATGGTTTCTAGTCTTCAAAAAGATTTGTACCTATGAAACTGTCTGACCTGTTACATGTGCGCTTGGCACGGCCAGATTGGGAGCTTAAAGTGTAACGGTTATGCGGTTTTCATTAAAAAAAAAAAAAAATAATAATCTACTTTAGCATATATTACTGCTGCAGCATCATGCATAAAGCAGTATTTAGTTTCTTCACATACCACTATTTTCCTTGAGCTTTTCCCTTAGTTACGGCTGTTTTAACCAGGGCTGTGGAGTCGGAGTCGGTGACCATTTTGGTGGAGTCGGTATAAAATGGACCGACTCCTAAAATATATAATGAATTAGTACATTTAGTTCAGTGCAATAAGTGCTGAATATATTTTTATAAGAATTTGTGAAAATGATGAAATGTCCTATAAATGTCTGTTCTATTCCTGATCTAAGGATTTAGGCTTTTAGTTGAGATGACTGTGTACTGCCCTTTATGTCCAGTGCATGTTCTCTCTGTATGCTTTATGTTTCCTCTGAGCTCATGTTTGAAGAGGTTAGCTGCTCTCATGGCTTCTATCTGCTGCGGATGTAAAGCACCTAGAGCCTTATGTATGAAAACTGTCTAGGTGTAGAAGTTTTTGTTGCCCATAGCAACCAATCAGAGCTCCCCTTTCATTTCATATAGTGCTCTGGAGAAATGAAAGGGGAGCTCTGATTGGTTGCTATGGGCAACAAAAAAAGTCTTCGACCTAGACAGTTTTCATACATCAGGCCCAGAGGCGTAGCTACTGGGGGGAGAGGGGGGGGGGGCAGGGGATGCGATGCTCCGGGCCCAATACCTCTGGGGGGGCTGAGCAGGGATGGCCTTAGTACAATCAGGCGAATACAAGTGAGCGCTTCCATTATGGAGTCTGATGGGGGCACAGTACGCCGATCTGAGGTCTGATGGGGGCACAGTACGCCGATCTGAGGTCTGATGGGGGCACAGTACGCCGATCTGAGGTCTGATGGGGGCAGGGGACTGTTAGTTTAGTGATGTAAAAGCTGGGGACAGATTTCCTTTAACATAGGAGTCCCCTTTTTTACCTCTATTAATCCTATATTTTACTGCATTATGTGGTAGAGTATTTAGAGTAGGGTATGTAGAAAGTCTATTGTACTGTACTTAACAGCATAGATCTAGCAGTTTATATAGTCATCTTGCTAATACAGTATTATAACCACAACTAGTAGTATGTGCCTGTGAAGTTGGAAACGTGCGTTTGGGAAGCCAATAAGTGGGGGGCCCACTCAAGTATGTTTCGCCCCCCCATGTGCTGAACCTCTAGCTACGCCTCTGATTAGGCCCTAAGTGAGCTGTACCCAGAGAAGCCTGATAGATTACAAACTGTTTTTGTCATGACTTATCTGTACTATTGATTTTATGCAAATTTGTTTAAAGTTATCACTTAAACATGCTCCATGTATGAGGGAGTAGGAGTGAGGGGAAATTGAGGAGTCGGAGCTTTGGCTTACCGACTCCACAGCCCTGGTTTTAACCCTTGCAATATGAGACTCTTCTCAAGATGGCTCCGCTGCCTGTTATGTGAGGCCAAAACTGCCTTCCCTCACTTCCCATATACACTTGCTTTAGCCAGCAGCTTCCTGCCAACCAATCAGATTGCCGAGAGGGAGCCTGTCACCTAATTTCCACCTATATAACTAAGAGCCCTGCCCCACAGAAGATTGCATACACATCCCAGACATACCTGTGTGCACTGTGGGTCTGTATTACATGTCCAGGAAAAGCACCTTTTATTCTGCAGGAAAACAGCTCCCAAGTGCCCAGCTGAAAGTAAAAACAGCTATATCTTCTGATATAGTGGACATATGCTATGATTCTGGTGTAGTTTAAAAGGTCGGAATGCCAGCTTTCAAACAAGGTCAGGTTCATATTTCTAGTGGCTACTAATCCCAAGATATGAGCAACTAAAGCAGCCCTCCCCTCAGTCTGGTTTGCTTTGGGCACTTGCAGGAGCAGAGCTGGGCACTTGGGAGCCGTTTTCCTATAGTTAGTATAATAGTTAATAGTTATATTGGTGAAAGACTCCCTTTAAATGAAATATGTTATTATAAGGCAATTACAGATCTTTTGGTAGTTATTGACAGACGTAAGCTACTTTCACACTGGCGGCAGGCCTGATCCGGCAGGTGAAGGGTGCTGCCGGATCAGGCCTGCCGCAGTGACACGTGTGGAGCCGGAACCACGCTCCGGCCCCACACGTCACACAGTACATACATAAACATACACACATACATACTTACATGCTCCCCGGCAGGTCTTCGGAGCGTCAGAGGGACAGGACGGCTCGCACAGGTCACGATTCCCCACAGCGCCCTCTGCTGGGCGCCTGGTGGAATCGTCATCTGTGCGCGCCGTCCTGTCCCTCCGACGCTCCGAAGACCTCCCGGGGAGCATGTAAGTATGTATGTGTATTTCTATATGTGTGTGTATGTTTATGTCTATGTCTGTATGTGTGTATGTGTAGCCGGATCCGTAATGAACTCCATTGAAAGTCAATGGAGGGCGGATCCGGTTACCATTATGGTCACACCAGACGGATCCACCCCCATTGACTTGCATTGGGGGTCATTCCGGATCCGTCTTGGTGCGGATGCCTGGACCGGAGAGAAAACCGCAGCATGCTGCGGTTTGTTCTCTGGTCTGAAGACGGAACAGAATGCTTTCAGGAGCATTCTGTTGTCTTGAGTTCAGTTTTGTCCCCATTGACAATGAATGGGGACAAAACTGAAGCGTTTTATTCCGGTATTGAGCCCCTATGACGGAACTCAATACCAGAATTTTAAAACGCTAGTGTGAAAGTAGCCTAACTCAAGTATACATGCCTAGCTCTAATAAACTAACAAATCGAAAATATAACAAAAAAAAAAAAAATAAATAAATAAATAAATAAATATAGTGGCCCCATGTTGTAGGAAGTTCCAAACTGACAGAAGGCAGGGTCAACATAAGTAGGAGGGGCAGCAATACCATAGTTCAGCAGAACCAAATACATAGTGCAGTACAAAATACTGCTGCCCCGCAGCATTCAACTCCATCGCCGTCCTGAGGACAGCAATACAGCTTAATGAAAGAGGGAAATTTCTGTCAGGCAGGTGGATAAGTACCAAATTGCCATGTACCTGATCTGTGTTAGGAGGGCATCGGCCCACCAAGAAATTTCCTTGTAGGGTCTATGGCTAGTCCGTCCCTGGCGCTTGGTGGCATCTGTGTTGGTCCCATGTTCACATGTGCCTGGACTGCTTTGAAAAATTATGTTTAATATATGCAAATAAGCCTCTAGGAAACAATGGGGCGTGACCTTTACACCTATAGGCTCTGCTCTCTCTGCAACTGCCATGCGGGCACATATGAACATGGGACCAAAACAGATGCCTTCAGCTACCAAGTGCACATGTAACAGGTCAGCCGATGCCATAGGTACAAATCTGCTGACAGATGCCCTTTACAGAAAATGTCCTACGAGAAGAACTGATATAAACACATACCATAATTGGGATTTGCATCATTCATAAAATTAAATGAGGCTGTAACTTCACCGATTGCACGAATTGCATCATGACAATCCACCAATCTTATCTGCATCCATGTATGCGTGTTTAAAGCGGCGCTACACAGACTTACTAGGCCAGTATAAAGGGTAAATTCTGGTACTCGTTACAAAAGGTGTTGCTTCTGTCCCAGTGAAGGCCTTCCATACAATTTTACCATAAAAAAGAAGTGGTCAGTGTTGCCTTCATATAACATCTGAGCACTTACTTTTGAGAAAATCCAAGTCTGACTTTCTCCAGCTCGACACCATGCACATAACCCTTGTAGCTGACTTTAGATGGGGATTCAGGTTCATCTGACCGAGTGACAAAAAGGTGATCTCCTTTTAATACTGAAGGCCGGTTTTCAGCAACACCCGGCACCTATGGAAATAATGCAAGAAAAAATAAATAAAAATTATTATATATATATATATATATATATATATATATATATATATATATATATATATATATATATATATATATATATATATATATACACATACATACATATATACACACACACACACACACCGTGCCTTGTGAATGTATTCGGCCCCCTGGAACTTTTCAACCTTTTGCCACATTTCAGGCTTCAAACAAAACGATATAACATTTTACATTTTTGTTGAAGAATCAACAAGTGGGTCACAATTGTGGAACGAAATTTATTGGATCATTTCAACTTTTTTTGTAGTAATAAAACTGAAAAGTGGGGCGTGCCCCCTTGCATTAATACTTTGTTGCGCCACCTTTTGCTACGATTACAGCTGCAAGTAGCTTGGGGTATGTCTCTATCAGGTTTGCACATCTAGAGAATGAAATTCTTGCCCATTCTTCCTTGCAAAACAGCTCGAGCTCTTTGAGGATGGATGGAGAGCGTTTGTGAACAGCAGTTTTCAGCTCTTTCCCCATATTCTCAATTGGATTCAGGTCTGGACTTTGACTTGGCCATTCTAAGACCAGGGTACGTTTATTTTTGAACCATTCCATTGTAGATTTCGCTTTATGTTTGGGATCATTGTCTTGTTGGAAGATAAATCTCCGTCCTAGTCTCAGGTCTTTTGCAGACTCCAACAGGTTTTCATCCAGAATGGTCCTGTATTTGGCTCCATCCATCTTCCCATCAATTTTAACCATCTTCCCTGTCCCTGCTGATGAAAAGCAGGCCCAAACCATGATGCTGCCACCACCATGTTTGATAGTGGGGATGGTGTGTTCAGGGTGATGACCCGTGTTGCTTTTACACCAAACATATCGCTTTGCATTGTTTCCAAAAATTTGGATTTGGTTTCATCTGACCAGAGCACCTTCTTCCACATGTTTGGTGTGTCTCCCAGGTGGCTTGTGGCAAACTGTAAACAAGACTTTTTATGGATATCTTTGAGAAATGGCTTTCTTCTTGCCACTCTTCCATAAAGGCCAGATTTGTGAAGTGTTCGTCTGATTGTTGTCCTATGGACAAACTCTCCCACCTCAGCTGTAGATCTCTGCAGTTCATCCAGAATGATCATGGGCCTCTTGGCTACATCTCTGATCAGTCTTCTCCTTGTTTGAGATGAAAGTTTAGAGGGACGGCTGGGTCTTGGTAGATTTGCAGTGGTCTGATACTCTTTCCATTTCAATATGATCGCTTGCACAGTGCTCCTTGGGATGTTTAAAGCTTGGGAAATCTTTTGGTATCCAAATCCGGCTTAAACTTCTCCACAACAGTATCACGGACCTGTCTGGTGTGTTCCTTGGTCTTCATGATGCAGAACCCTGAGACTATCAGAGAGCAGGTGCATTTATACGGAGACTTGATTACACACAGGTGGATTCTATTTATCTTCATCAGTCATTTAGGACAACATTGGATCATTCAGAGATCCTCAATGAACTTCTGGAGTGAGTTTTCTGAACTGAAAGTAAATGGGATGAATAATTTTGCACGCCCCACTTTTCAGTTTTATTATTACAAAAAAAAGTTTAAATGATCCAATAAATTTCATTCCACTTCACAATTGTGACCCACTTGTTGTGGATTCTTCACCAAATATGTAAAATGTTGTATCTTTTTGTTTGAAGCCTGAAATGTGGCAAAAGGTTGAAAAGTTCCAGGGGGCCGAATACTTTCGCAAGGCATTATATATATATATATATATATATATATATATATATATATATACTAAACAGAGAATGGCAGCAGCACTAGATAAGCCATGACACATAAAATGAACATGAGATGAATGTGTGAAAAGGTAAAAAAGCATAACTGCTATGTAGTAAGTAATATGAAAGCTCTTAGCGCATATAAATGATCATAAATATGTCGGGCTCATCCACCAACGATCAAGGTGGCTTCCAATCGGATGAGTCCTACACTAACACTGACCTGCATCCTACACAAACCAGCAGGCCCATATCAGGAGAACATCATACCTGGTCAGAAGCTGCACCAGTGTGAACAGGAGTGCTAAATTCCCAGAGGAGGCCAATCCTCCTCTATATATACATAAGGACAAAGAACGGACAGCACCTCCTACAGGTGAGAGTCAGGTGCAAGCTACCTATTGGCTAATTAAATGCTAAACAGAGAATGGCAGCAGCACTAGATAGTGTAGTGTTAGTGTAGGACTCATCCGATTGGAAGCCACCTTGATCGTTGGTGGATGAGCCCGACATATTTATGATCATTTATATGCGCTAAGAGCTTTCATATTACTTACTACATAGCAGTTATGCTTTTTTACCTTTTCACACATTCACCTCATGTTCATTTTGTGTGTCATGGCTTATCTAGTGCTGCTGCCATTCTCTGTTTAGTATTTAATTAGCCAATAGGTAGCTTGCACCTGACTCTCACCTGTAGGAGGTGCTGTCCGTTCTTTGTCCTTATGTATATATATATATATATATATATATATATATATATATATATATATCTCCATATATCCATCCATCCTCATTCAGACAGCTGAAATGTGTGTGTACATTAGTGTCCTTATTAGGTCCACAATTCCTGGCTGACTGCAGAGCTACAGCACCACAGGTATATAGGATGTTGGAAGTTTAGGCAATTAAATCCATGGCTGGGCTGGGAATTCAGGCCGTATACGGACGTTTAAATATGGCCACATTGTGCCCTTCTGAATACGTTTTCAAATAGTGAGAGTTGTTTATATGGTAAATCGACTAAACATCAGATATGTTGTATAGTTAAAGCAAAAGTAAAACTAGAGAAGCAAGTAAAAGCTAACCCATCATCCTGAAATATAGCACAATCCGCATGTGAGGGGAAAGGGGGGGGGGGGGGGGGGGGAGGGTGAGGATTGGGATATATTTTGGATAGTCTGTATGGGGTGGAGGTACCACCCATAATAGGATTTTCCAGGCATTGTCCTGGTGGTAATGACTGAGGTAGAGCAGAAACAAGGGCAAATCTAAAGATGTCTAAAGACTGACAAGAGTCAGTTTGGGTGAGGGTAAGTCAGCTCTCCAGTGGAGAGGCGCTGTGGTCCCCACTAGTAACACCCAGTTGACAGTTTATTAATAAACTTCTAATAGGAATAATAGATGAACGGCACTATAAAAGAATAGCGAGACAAGGTGCTCTAGAATTATCAGTTCATGTGGAATATAATAATTTAGTAAAACAGACAGTTCAGGAATGGTGACAGGCCCTCTTGGGCAGGAACTCCTTGTAGATTAATCTGCAGCGGCTGCAGGAACGTGTCAGGGCTCAGTTCTCCCCTCCAGAGCAACTTCTAAAATGAAAATAGGTAACAGCATTGTTTAGGGTACACTCCAACACCAGATTTTGCAGTGGTAAACTGCTGTGGCTTCCAGCGACGGCCATCTTGACATCGCACCAAGACATGTCCCATCTTAGTACAGTTGCAACTTTAACCCTTTGGCCACATGAATAGCAGCCTAGCGTTTCATTGGCAACAATGGGAGGTAGACACCACACAGCCGGCGATGGAATTGGCACCTAAATCCACTGTGTGAACCCTTAGAGAACCAGAACCCTCATAGGTGAGTGTGCTGAGAGGCCCTCTCAAGGTTGGTTCTGACTTCACAGCCATCATGACAGTAAGTAAATCAGCAGAAGCTCACTTACATCAAGGATCAGGAGATTTCTATCTCTTTCCATTGTCTGTCGTTCTTTGTCATATTTCCGAATGTCAATCTCCATTTGTATCTCTTCTAGATGTAGCAGCAAGTGAAATTTCTCGTGATAGCTGCTAAACTCCAGGGTTGAGATCAGCAAGGTCCTGAAATGACCATATACAGTATTATTTTTAAAGGCCAAGGACAGATTTACAGTGATTTTTATACGGTTCATTTTCCTCCTAAATACAACTGAAGAAAGAATACGAGGGTTTGCGCTCCTCAGGATTGGCAGTGTTGAAACGCCATTTTTTTGGGGTTTTTTACTCATTAACATATTAAGCACCAGAACAAAGTAGAGGGCAAAAAAAAAAACCCAACAAGCACAATGGCATCTAGGGATTTTTTTTTCCACAACTAAAGCCTAATTCACATTTCCGTGGAACACGGTCCGGGACGATCCGTGAAATCCCGGACCATGCTCCTTCTGAGGACGGGAGCGCACGGCGTCATCAGTCGCTATCACGCCGTGCGCTTCCTGAGGTGTATCACTGTACAGCGGCGGCCTCAGGAAGCGCACGGCGTTATAGCAACCAATGACGCCGTGCGCTCCTGTCCTCAGTAGGAGCACTGTCTGGGATTTCATGGACCGTGCTCCACGAAAATGTGAATTAGGCTTAAGTTGCATGACCATTTTAGAGCTGTGACTTGACTGCAAAAAAACAAAAACAAAAAGCCACATGAAAAAGTCACAGGCAAGTCAAGTAGTAGTACATGACTTTCCTTGTGGTCTATAAGGCCAAAGCTGCGCAACATAGTTGGATTATTTGAGACAGACGCTTTGCATCACGACCCCATAGATCAACATGGAGTCCCAGCCTCAAAGATAATTCCTCCAGTAGATGCAAACTGCTTATATGGAGTCAAAGATCCCACTCATATTATAATTTCTCACAGCAATAAAGCCATTCCCTAGGCGAGGGCTAAAAAACTAGTATTAAAAAGCTCAGCCATCCTCGTTCCAATATCACGAGGACCGCCAGCAACCAATCAGAGGTCCAGGGGGATCATTTGGTAAATGCAGATGCCCCCATGTCATTCACAGGGTATCTTCTAAAATTGCATTTGATAATAAGGATTAACAGCATTGAATAACAAACATCTGGATTATACGTTACCTATCGTTTGATGCAGATCTGCTGGAGAACTGTCCATTTCTTATATCATGTCTCAGGTATGAAGGAGAAGGAAAATTACCAAGTGGAATCTCCTGCTCTAAGGAATAGGTTACAGACCTGGAAGAATATATGTGTAATGTATCCCCATTAGTACAGCAAGGTTGAGAAGATGAAAATTAAGGCCTCATGCACACAACCATGTTTTTTTTTCATACATTTGATCAGTGTTTTTGTGGATTGGATGAAGACCTATTCATTTCAATGGGGCTGCAAAAAATGTATTCAGCACACCGTGCGTTGTCCACATGTCCATTCCGCAAAGAAATAGAACATACCCATTCTTGTCCGTTTTGCAGACAAAAAAGGCATTTTGATAATAGGGCCCACAGAAATTGCAGGATGCACATGACCAGTATTTTGCAGATCCATGGTTTGAGGACCGCAAGATACAGTCGTGTTCGTGAGCCCTACAACTTTTATCAGATTAACTCTAAAAACATTACAGTAAATTAAAGGAGTTCTCCAGGAATTAAGAAAATGAAAATACTTAATTATATTATAAACATATTCCCAAATACCTTTCATTAGTTAGAATGGCTTTTTTTGCCTGGGGAGCAATGATTAGGAGAAATAAAATGGCCGCTGTCCTGTTAGTACACACAAAACCTGTCCTGATCACCCAGGAAGAGAAGTTACTTCATAAAACTGAGGTAAAGACCAAGCATTATGAATTTCAAGCCATTAAAACAATTAACCCTAGTAAATTACCATCTAGATATTCTACTTCATCCAAGTAAATATTAGTTTGCATTTATTATGGAAGGAACTGAATCGGACCTGTCAGGTGGGATTCCATCTTCCTCAATTCTTTCCAAGGTCCTTGTAAGATTCCTTTGATAGGGGATGTATCTGGACGTTGGTGCCAGGTCGTCAGCTAGTCTACTGTTAGAAACTGCAGAGATGAACCTCCCAATAAGAAATTTCTGCCTGGATTCCACATTTCCTCTTGTGAATTCAAATACAATAGTTACAGGGAAATATCCGTAATAAGCTGTTTCAGCTGTCACAGAAACCTCATATACATCTCCTAGGTTGAAGGAAAGACCAAGAACATGCAGTTAAAAATCAATGCTCTTAAAAGGGTGAAACCTGTAGTTTAAGATTTAAGGGAGGTTGAGCACTGTATGATGACTATATGGCACTTACTAATATAATATTTGTTGATATTCTGTGCAGTTTGCCATATTTCATAAACCATGTCCCCTTGTTGGGCCAATCTTCTGTGCCGTTCGCATAGAGGCCCTGTCCATAAGCTGGCCGCTCCGCTCACATCACATACGTTCGCACTAAACTCCCAACAGTACAAGTGCAGTGTATTTGAATGGAAGAGACTGAGTGATTAGCCCGGTCACATGACCCTCCATCAGCAGCCATTTTATGGACAAGGACCTCTGAGTGGACAGAACAAAAAGACTTGTCCAAGGGGACATACGCAGAATATCAACATAGGCTGTATTATAATGGTCATATAGTCATCTTCTAAACACATTGATCAAAAGCAGCCAGAAAGTGGTCAACCCCTTTAACTTTTTTATGGTTGTTGTCCACCTTCATAGGAAAAGAAAACTACAATAGCATGATGCAGTTTTGCCACATTTTGCAGGTGTTTAACATATTTTACCTATAAAAACCAAGGGGGTCATTTATGAACAGACATACGCCACTTTTGTGGCATATATCTGGCGCAAATTCTGTCACACGCCCTGTTGAGGCAGAATCTGCGACTTCACCCGCTTGGTTTAGGCATACAGAATGGTCTAAATGTAAGACAGCTCGGAACCTCCACATAACTTTGGCGGATCCACTGCCAGCGTCTAAAATGCCGGTCTTACTAAATGTGCCCCCAAATGCCCACTGCGGTATGCTCCCACATTGTGCCGCAGTACAGCACTGTATTACAGAAGAATTTGTCAAAGAAAATTATATATATATATCACAAAATTTGAGCCACACTGTTGTACAGTATGCACCCACAGGCTTCTGTGTTCCAATTTTGAAGGGACAGCTATTTTGATGGGGAAAAATTCTGTTTGCATTATTTAATATTTAAATGTATTTTGCTTTACCTGGATTTAAAATTTTAGTATTGACGGCAGATATCTGCTGTTCATCCTGGAGTGAAAACACGCGCATCTTACGCAGAAGTTTGTACTGGACAAATGTCACTGCTTCATCGGATGTATTCTCAATGGACACAGTCACAGTCTTAGGTTCATTGACTGGCAGAGGAAATCTTATCCGACCGTTTGCGAGATCACATTCCGACTTAATCACAATTCCATTTTTGTTTCGGATGAACTCCTGCCTGAAAATAAGGAAATCAGACTCTGAAAAAGTTTATATTAGCAATCAAAGAGAAGGTTTAGACGGTGTAGTAAGTACCGGTTTTCCTTCATCCACTGAATTATTCTTCGTGCTTCTGCTCTTGTATAGTTCTTCCCATCCTGACCAGGCTGAATGAGTGATGGTACCTGGTCTTGTCGAATAGCTGGATACTGATCAACCAATTCTGATCTTCTCCTTACAACCTAAATAAAAACTAGTTACTGACTAATACGAAACACAAATCTACAATTTTACTACCAATATGTATGTACTACAGAGGCGGAGTGGCCATAGACCTTACAGGGAAATTTCCCGGTGGGCCGATGCCCAGGGGGCCACCTGGGGCCTCCTCATGGCCGGCCAGTGGAAATTTTTGGGTATGTATTTTGTGCTGCTGGCAGTATTTTGTGATGGACTGTGGTATTTGGTCCTGTTGGGGCGGTATTTTGTTCTGCACTACAGTTTGGACCCACCTACAACACTTTAGTTTTTATTTATTTCACCCTGGGCCACCAAGTTTCCAGTCTGCCCCGATGACTGTCAAGTCTCTAACTAGAGACTTCTCTTTCTGTGCATCCAAATAAAGAAATAACACATATGCGGTTACCTTTATTATTGCAGCGTGTAACCATCAGGTGCACTAGCGTCTCTATTGTACCCATCGTAGCACTACCCAGCATGCAGTAAAGCTAAGGCACTGAACTTCCTGTGCTGTGACACAGATGCTCTAACCTTCATTACTGCAGAGCATGATCACCAGCGCATCTATTGTAGCCAGCAGAGGTCAGCTATGTCATGGCTCTACTGAACCCATTACCACTGTGCCTCATTAACAAAGCAGAGTTCAGCTTCGTATTTTGATACAGTAATTTATGCCAATAAACGAGTCGACATGTTGAAGCAAAAAGAGGACAGCTGTGAAGGGGAAACATGGCTGGCTGCAGCTACAACTGAGTGATTTATCTCAACCCAGAGTCAGGTGACAAGTTCTCATGCACTAGATGCTGCAAACACATCTGGTCTCTGTGCCCTCTGTCTGTGGTAAGTCAGATTTCCATGAGTGGATTTTATCCGGCAGTGATCAGGGCAGGAAATAAGTGCAGAAAAAAGAACTTGGAATTGTGAACCAAGAAAAAAAATGTAAAAAATTTGGTTCACTTTAAGTCCCAGATAACCCCTTTTAAAGAGGAGCCGTCACCACAAAATGTAATCTGAAAGCAGCATGCCACAGCAGATTTATGACATATTTTTGGGAAAAGATTCAGTAAAATTTGTAATTAATATATGTACCGTATTTTTCGCCCTATAATACGCACAAAAATAAGCCAGTTCATCCTGTGTGTTTTTTTTTCCTGTGGGTAAATCAGTTTTGATGCATTTTTCACGCCCTTAAAGAATAACAGTTTATATCTCCTAACGCCCATCAGTGAAAAACGCATTGCATCCAGATACCTTCCATTTTTCAATACTATGTGGCCAAGGCTGCGTGAAAAAACACACAATATAGAACATGCTGAGATTTTTCTTAATGCAGAGATGATGCGTGAAAAACATCACTCATGTACACAGACCAATTGAAATGAATGGGCCAGGATTCAGTCTGGATTGTGTGCGGTCACAATACACATCGCATCCAGATGGAAAACGCTCTTGTTTGAAAGGTCCCTAAATGATAATGCTAATGTTCTCTATTAATCGATTCAGGGCCCAGCCTTTTTTTTTTTTTGCTTTTTTTTTTATCCCCGCCAATACCCTTAACTTTTACTTTTCCATTCATGTACCCATATGAGGGCTTTTTTTTTTTGTGGGATACGTTGTATTTTTTAATCTTTGTGGGTTGAAACTGGAAAAATGTAAAGCTTTTTTGTCAGTTCTAATTATCTGAATGGGGTTGCTGTGGAGGGAAGCACATTAATATCTAGAAGTCCCCTTTAGATGAATGGAACCGATTTTCGGTTACACAAATTTTGTGCAAACAAAATCTACCACATGTAAAGGCACCCTAAAATAAACCAGTTTTTTTTTTCTTTGCATGGCCATATACTACCACTCATAACTTTATTTTTATATTTCTGTCTACAAAGCTGTGTGAGGGCTTGGGGTTTTTTTTTTTTTTTTTTTGTTTGACGAGGTGAGCTGTAGTTTTTATGGGTATATTTTCAAATCAGTGCATATGACTCTTTTGATCACCTTTTTATTGATTATTATGATTTGTATTTTTTGTAGAACGTGAGCAAACTTTTTTTCATCACACCGCAAGATAAATATTTTTATTTTTTAATAGTTCGCACATTTTTGCACACAGTGATACCAATTAGGTCTATTTTGTATTGCTCATTGATTCTTTGGGTCCAGGGCAGCATGAAAAATGCACAATATAGAAAATGTTTCCCAGAATGCAACACTCATGTGACACTCATGTACACAGACCCATTGAAATGAACTGGTCAGGATTCAGTCCGGATACTACACATTTGCTATAAGAGTCACATGCTTATCAATATAATTGTAGAGAAGTAGGAGGACTTGTGAACACCTTTTTTCTTCGTGTGAGGTGCTGGGGATAAGATCTAGAGATGAGCGAGCAGTGCTCGTTACGAGCACTGTAACGCTCGGGTCCGGGGTGAAATGCCCGCAGGCATTGCGGATCCGTCCTCATCTGCATGCAAGTCAATGAGGACGGATCGTTTGGTATGACACTCATACCAAACGATCCGTCCTCATTGACTTACATGCAGATGAGGACGGATCCGCAATGCCTGCGGGCATTTCACCCCGGACCCGAGCGTTACAGTGCTCGTAACGAGCACTGCTCGCTCATCTCTAATAAGATCCCGTCATCACAGCCCCATTAAAGGGGTATTCCCATTTCACAATTGTAGTTTGTATAGTTAGATATAGCCATACCAATATTATCACTAATATAATGTATTAAGATGAAATGTACCGTTTAGAAGATTTGCCCATTTGTATTTCCATTGTCCCACACACATCAGTCAGGCCGTTGCCCCTAGTTACCGCGGCCTTGTAGTAGTAGTGGCCGGCCTGCTCATTTTCAAACCCGTTCTGAGGTAACTGCTGTATTGTGAATGCACATTGTATGAGCATGCGGAGACACATCTTGAGGTACTTTCACTTCTGCATTTTGGACACAACCAGTCCAAAACACAATGGTCAGGATCCGTCCAAAACGCAGACTTTATAAACGGATCCTGCTACATAGAGATGAATTGATCCGTTTCTCTGTGTTTTGGAAGCGCAGACAAAAATGCTACAACCCTAAGATGTGTCTCTGCATGCTCATGTAATGTGTGTTCACAATACAGCAGTTACCTCAGAGCGGGTTTGAAAAGGAGCAAGCTGACCACCACTACTACATGGCCACGGTGGCCGGCTTGCTCCTTTTCAAACCCGCTCTGTTAAAGGATAGGACATTTCTGCAGGAGTTAAAAAAAAAAAAAAAAAAAAAAAAAAAAAAAAAAAGGAGCCCTAAAAGTCCTCCTGGGTGTTACCAGTTTGGGGGGGCATCCCTTCACAGTCTGACACTAGCATCACTGATTGGATAGTGTGACTGTGCAAGGGCACACCCCCAACTGGTAACACCCATATGGACCATTAATGCAGACTGAATTATCAGCATTCATGAAATTCTAATAGGGATAGTAAAGGAATGGCACAAGACAGCTGCATCTCAATATTTAAGTATTTTCATTTTCTTAATTTCCAGAGAACCCCTTTAAGGGCAAGTTGGATGGCAGATAAAATTGTATGAGATCAGAGTTGATTTACCAGTTTACAAGTGTGTGAAAGTCTCTATGGAGTTAGACAAAGGAGCCAGGTATTTCCAAGTGGCTGTGGTTTATAGTGACAGTGTGGGTGTGGCAACTTCCAATGGAGGGCTTCTGCTGTGGCTCTCCTATAGGAACTGGGCATGTGATTGATATTGCTTCATGATCTTCCCAAAAAATATGCAGTCCGAAAAGGAGCATCTGTGTGACCTGTCTTGTCTGGAAAGGTTGCACAGGACGCATCTCTTGAACTAAAACTTGGGTATGCTTGGACCGAAAAAAAAAATTGTCTGTGGGGACAATCCCATCCAAGCTTGGTGAACTGTGTGATACAGTGGTCAAACCCCATCCTACAAGAGATAGTGAGGAAAAGGAAATAAAAAGCTGGGAAAATTTTGAAAAGAGGACAGAGGAAAAAATGCCTAAAGGAAGGTCGAGGCAGTCGCTAAGGTTTGTAAGATGGCTGAGGGTAAGGGGTATGCCTTCTGTGTCACTCATTATTATGGTCTAATCTAGAGGAGCTGAAACCTTGTTGACCCACAGGTAAGCCCATAAAGAAAACTGAGTGGTGTTTGATGCCCTGATGCTACCCGAGGAGGTATTATAACTCATAACTCAAAGTAGTACCTTTCCTAGTGAATGGGTTGTTCCCTGCTCTTCAGAAGGGTAAATGTAACTGGGAGAGGTGAACCTTAAGATACAAGATTTTTTTAAGATTAGGTTTAAGAGGAGGAAAATTATATAGTAGGATTATGTTAAACATAATTAAGTCTTGCATATATCTGGGTCTCAATATTGGCTACAGAGGGGATGTCATGGATCTAGAAAAGGAATTCCTTTGCTGGTTTTCCTGCCTGGACTATCCTAATTGCATCCAGATATATACTATGAGGATCTATACATCACTCTTTTCTAAAAACACATGTCACACTCCTATTGGCTTATTTGTATTTTTAGGTTGTATGGGTGACACCCGGGGCTTTGGTAATAAAGAAAGGGTCTTCTGCTGTTTGCAGCTGGAAGAGGTGGAGGAAGACTGAAATGCCACCATGAGTCATGTCTTCTCATTCTTTTACCCCCTAGACTAAATTTTAGAGAAAAAAAGCTGCGTTTTCTGCTGTGGAATAGCCAGCAGATTTCACCCTGTCCATTGTAAACCCTGGCCTTAATGTTAGAACATAGCCCAAAATTGCATCTGGTGGGACAAAACATACCTGTGTCAGACGAAGTGAGTCTCCACTTACGAACGCTTTTCCTGCCCCTTTAAGGCGATAGATAATAGAAGAAAAATTTGGTAGAGGGCCATGCCTAAAAAAAATAAAAAGATATGTAATTAGTTACTAAATTATTAACAATATTATAATATTTTAATGGACTTTCATTCTCCTTTTGAAGGATAACCCATTGGTAAAAGATTGAGATTTTACAGTTGTCGGTTTAAAGGGGTCCTCAGAGTTATATATATTGATGACCTATCCTCAGGATAGGTCATCAATATCAGATCGGTGGGGGTCCGACACCCAGCACCCCCGCCGATCAGCTGTTTGAAGAGGAGGCGCGCGCCATATCAGCGCTACCTCCTCTTCACTGTTTACATGCTGGCCGACACGGGGGTAGTGGTGAGTAGGTGGAATTACACCTCACCGCCCCATTCATTTCTATGGATAGAATCGCTTCCATAGACTTGTATGGGAGCGATTCTTCCCATTGAAATGAATGGGGCAGTGAGGTGTAATTACACCTACTCACCACTACCCCCGTGTCGGCCAGCATGTAAACAGTGAAGAGGAGGTAGTGCTGATATGGCGCGCGCCTCCTCTTCAAACAGCTGATCGGCCAGGGTGCCATGTGTCGGACCCCCACCAATCTGATATTGATGACCTATCCTGAGGATAGGTCATCAATATATATAACTCGGAAAACCCCTTTAAGGGTGTATTTAGAGATACAGCCTTTATTAGGTTTTGTTGCAAATATCACAGCAATTCTCAATGTCTGTCACCTGTCTCATCTCAATACACTCACAGTTATGCACAGAAAGAATACCAAAGGACCTGACACAGGACCTGCTACCATGAACAGTAGGTGAAGGTGAAAAAAGAAGTGAACTGGAACTAGAACTAGATACTGCATTTATTTCTGTGGGTTTATTCTCAAAACATTGTGGTCAGATGGTGTTTTTTTCTCTCAAGGTTTAGTCTTTTTGTAGGCTTGACCATTAGTAGACAACCTTTCACCTCTACTGACATGCCAGTTTTAATAGCTCCATACTGTCCCCATGTAATAACAATTCTGGAGCATTTATTCTTACGGCTCTATGTTGTGCCATTCCTTTATTATTTGCACTAGAAGTTATGAATGAATTGATAGCAGTCTGCAGTAATGGTACACAGGAATGGTAACAAGTTGGGGGCGTGTACCTGCACAGACTCACTCTATCCAATCAGTGTTGCCATGTTCAGACTGTGCAGGTACATGCCCCCAACTGGTCACCTCCCCTCTGTTCCCTTACTGAAGGCTAATAGCAATTCATTCATAACTTCTAGTAGAGATAATACAGGAATGGAACAACATAGAGCCATAAGAATAGATGCTCCAGAATTGTTAGTATGTGGGGAATGTATGAAGCTACTAAAACAGGCATGTCAGGAGTGGTGAAAGGTCCTCTTTAATAGTACGACCACAAGCCACATAAAAGCTGCTAATTTTTCACAGTAGTGAAGTGGATGAGATTTTCACAGATTACATCCACGTGCTGCAGAAATTGCTCACATCTGAATATGCATATCACTTAAAGTGAGGTGCGGACTTTATGCTGCGGGGGAACATTCTGCCGGATCCGTGCTGCCAGAAGTCCGCTCTGGCACCACTCACTATAACGGGGGTGGGCCAGAGCTCCGGCCGCAGCACGGCAAACATGCCGAGAGGCGGCCAGATTAAAACTACAACATGATGCAGTTTTATTCCGTCCGCTTCTCGACATGTTTGCCGTGCTGTGGCCGGACCTCTATTACAGTGAATAGGGCCAGAGTGGACTTCCGGTGGCATGGTGGACTAGTGGTATTGCGGATCTGACAGGAGCAACTAAATGTCTCGCATATTGCACAATCATGGTGTGACGAGATCTCTCCACATCAGGGATACAACCTTTCTTGGGCCTCATGCACACGACAGTGTTGCCTTTTGTGGTCTGCTAATTGCAAATTCGCAAAACACGGATGCCACCCACTCCGCAATTTGCGTAAAGGAACGGGCGCCCATAATAGAAATGCCTATTCTTGTCCGTAAAACTAAGAACAGGACATGTTCTATTTTATATGCGGCCCCATTGAAGGAATGAACGTTTATATGAACATTTGTTCCCAGCGATTGGCCAAATATTGTGCAGTGTAATAGGGACTTAAAGGATGTCCCAGTAAAAATGATTTTATAACAGGTTCCTGCAGCATGGCTCCTGAAACAGAAGATTTATACTTGACTGCACCCCGCCACTCCAGTCCTTTGCGCTGTCCTCATCTTCCAGCCCCAATGTTGTTTACATCTGGCTGGCTGAGGGCAGTCACAAGGCACCAGCGCAGGGGCAGCAATTTGCCGTGGGGCATGGGAGCTTCAGGCTCCCGTTCCCGCCATTCATCTTCATAGGCCTTAGGCCTGAAGTCTATGAGGCAGAAATGAGCAGGTGGTCTTGATGACATCTTCTCGTCCTCCTTTACTGGGTCACACACGGCGCAGTGACATAGGCACGTGACCACGTCATTGCGTGGCCCATGACCCACCGCAGGATGTCATGGTGACCACTTGCATCAGGAAGCGGCAACTAAGGCCCTGTGGCCTGCAGGCGAGTATGTTTTAATAAATAGATCTACGTATAGCACTACTGGGGGGGGGGGGGGGGGTCTGGTGGTGGGAGTAAGAATATTATATATTGGGGGCATTGGCATTATATATTGGGGTCAGTATACTATACTAGAAGGAGATATATATATATATATATATATATATATATATATATATATATATATATACACACACACACACACACACACATACATATATACACACACACACCGTGGGGGAGCATTTTATATTGGAGGCATTCTACTACATAAGAGAGCATTATACAGTATGTGGGGGCATTATACCGGAGGGGGAGAGCTTTATATAAATGGGGTCACTATAGGCGGTCCTTAAAGCCCTATGGGGGGGGGGAATTACTGATATATGCGGCCATTATTAGGCATAATATGGAGGGCACTACTACTAATGAGGTTGCTATTGGGGGCTCTGTAGGAGACACTATTACTGGGGGGGGCTCTCTCTATGGCATTATGTCTGCAGTATAGTGTTCGAAGAACAGTGGGCACAGTATTGGGAGTAGCAGCAGGATGACTATGTTGGGACACCAGGAGGGAGAGGATGACTGAAAAGTAATGAGTCCAATATGTTTGTGTGTCAAACTCTGCAGAGACTAGATGTGGCTGGAAGAAGTTATCATGGCGGTCTTATCTCTGAATGGTAATGTAATCTACCTCAAGGGAGACATCACTGGATGTTACAGTTATGTGGTGCTGTATTATCCGGTACATTTAGCAGCGCTGTATGTAATGTCCATCCAGATACGTCTTAAGACCTTGTGCACAAGACCATATTTTCAGTCTGCATTCAATGCGATCTGCAAAAGACGTGGATTGAATGCAGACCTGTTCATTTTTACATGCCCGGGCATCATTACATGTTGTAGGACAGTGCAGGAACTTGTTCAAAATTTTTTTTCACAGAAAACCTTCTATCCATAAACAAACACCTTATTTTACTGCAGCGGACGCTGCTCACTGGTTATTACCGCCTCCGGCCCCCCAGTTATAGGTGTCCTGTAATAACCAGTAAGCACATTCCCTTACTAGTGGGAAAAACACTTGCCTGAAAAGGCTTTAATGACAAGACACTTTTTCGTGCTTTAGCGCACATGGTAGTTCAAATGGTTGTAACTTTTTTTACTTGTAAATTTTTGCAACATTCTTTTATGTGACACATAGGGCTTTTTAATACATTTAACTTATTTTTTTCTTTTTTAGTTTTATTTGGGGGAAACTGACATATTGAAAGGTTTTGCACATTTTTCTTTTAAACTATAGCTCCTTATTCTTTGAATATTGAAAGTGACTCCGAAATAAATTATTAAAATTAGTTCCTTATTTTGTGTCTGTCTTTTTTTATATAACACATATACAGTAGTTTCACGTGAATGGATAATTGTGGCTTTTTTTTTTAATTAGTATTCTATTTTTTTTAATATGATTCTGCCACATAATATGTCCCCCAAGAGGTCACAAAAAGACCTTTTGAGGGACACAGACTTTTTTTTGGTTATCTTGCACTATTTCACAACATCCAAAGCCCCAGTTACCGGGGAAACCAGGTAGAGCTAATCAGGGTCTAATCCCGAGACACCCAGCAATCACGTGATCTCAGGGTCCTTTATTCACTGCATAGGGATCATTGAATGCTATGCACCTATCTGAGGAGTAGGCAGAAGCTTTAATAAACAACTTCGGTCTTCTCCTCGGGTCCGCTGCTGTCACAGACTGCAATAAAGGCAAGTGTTTTGCTAGTGTTTTCTTCAGGGCATTTTCCCCTGTTGAGAAAGTAATGTGAAAATACCTAAAAAACAACACCAAGACGACCACCTAACAAAAATGCCAGACCCAGACACATTTAGCTAAACACCAAAAATGCAGGTGCAAGAAAGCCACTAAAATGCAAAAGTGCAGAAAAACTCCAGCAAAAACATGTGTGTGAAAACACCATGAACCTTTCACACATTTACAAATAACCTGAAAAAAAAATATTAACTTTACTATGCAAAAACAGTTTAACAAAAGGGGAAAAAACAAACGTAAACATTTCTATATGCTCTGGATAGGTCATCAGTGTCAGATTGGTGGATGTCCAACACATGACAACCCGACTGTTAAGCTGTTTTGGCAGCTGCTGGTGCCAGAAACTAAACAGTGGGTGGAGCCAGAAGAAGACCTGTCCATTGTGTAATGGCAGTGTTGGCATACTGCATTTGAATGGAGCAGCGGTCACAAGTGTGTGCTACCAGCTCAGTTCACCAGATATTTGACTATTGGATATAGCCAAGTGCTTGTACTCTATTACCAGCATTCCTACAGAGTTGAGGCTTTGGTTCCGTGGTACCAGCCTGAACTGAATCAGAGTTCGGATCTAAGTTTTAAAGTGGTTTTCCACTTTAAAAATCAAATACTGAAGTTTTTCAACAAAGTCTTGCCGGACTTCACGGACATTTTACAACATTAATCCGAAGGTTTGAGTGAAATGACTTTGGATCTAGGATCCGAAGCTTGCTTCACTCATCATTACCATAGGCAATGCAGAGAGGCGGGGGATGCTCCTGTATTGTATAAAGGGACAGTTATAGTATATTACTGTCCCTATATACAGTAGAAAAGCTTCTCCCCTGCCCAGAGGTGGATTGGGAACTTAAAGTGGCCCTGCAAAAAAAAAAAAAAAAAAAACCTAAAAGTGGCCCCATGTTGTAGGAGGGACTAAATTGATAGAAGACAAGGAAACATAAGTAGGCAGGGACACCAGAAGTAGACATGGCCTGCAATACCCTAGTGAAGCACAGAATACCACTGCAGCAGAATCAAATACCACAATGCTGCCACAAAATACTGCCATCCTCTCCACATGACAGTCAGGCTCATGCACACGAACGTGTGCCGGCCGTGGCCGTGCTGCGGGCCGCATACGGCGGGTCCGCAATAAACGGGCACCGGCCGTGTGCAGCCCGCATCACGGACCCATTCACTTCAATGGGTCCGTGATCTGGGAGATGCGGAGCGGAGGCATGGATCGGAACACCACGGAAGCACAAGTGAATGGGTCTGCGATCCGCATGTGGTGGCCTCACGGTCAGTGCCCGTGCATTGCGGACCGCAGTTTGCGGCCTGCAGCACGGCCGGCACACGTTTGTGTGCATGAGCCCTCAACTGCATCATCGTCCTGAGGATGGTAATACAGTTGAGTTCAGGAGGGCAGCTGCAGCCATTGAGCATCAGATCGTTATGTACCTGGCCTGCAGCCATCAGTTGAGCTTGGGTGGCCCCCTGGGCATTGGCTCACCAGGAAATTTCCCTTTAGGGTCTATGGCCATTCTGCTCCTGCCTCCCTCTAAGGCTTCATTCACACGTCCGTATGTGTTTTGTGGTCTGCAAAAAAAAAAAAAAAAAAAAAAAAAAAACACAGATGACGTTCCGTATGGCATCTGTTTCCGTTTTTTTGCGGATCCATTGTAACAATACTTATCCTTGTCAGCAAAACGGACAAGAATAGGACATGTTCTATCTTTTTTGCAGAACGGAAATACGGAAACGGAATGCACCTTCCATTTTTTTGTGGACTTATTGAAATGAATGGTTCCGCATACGGTCCGAAAAAAAAAAAAAAAAAAAAAAAAAAAAAAAAAAAAAGAACGGACACGGAAACAAAATACGGTCGTGTGAATGAAGCCTAAGGCCCCTTTCACACGAGCGTGACGTATTAGGTCCGGAAAACTCGCACCATTTTGCAAGCAAGTTTAGCCAGTTTTGTCTGCGATTGGGTTCAGTTGTTCAGTTTTTTCAACGCGGGTGCAATGCGTTTTTCACTGAAGGTTTACAAACAACATCTCTTAGCAACCATCAGTGAAAAACGCATTGTATCCGCACTTGCTTCAGGATGCAATGCGTTTTTCACTGAAGCCCCATTCACTTCTATGGGGCCAGGGCTGCGTGAAAAACGAAGAATATAGAACAAGCTGCATTTTTCATGCAACGCAGAACTGACGCGTGAAAAAAAAAAAAAGAAAAAAAAACACTCATGTACACAGAGAAATGAATGGGTCAGGATTCAGTGCGGGTGCTATGTGTTCCCATCACGCATTGCATCCGCGTGGAAAACTTGCTCGTGTGAAAGGGGTCTAATGCCTGTAGTGAGCGCTTACCACTCACACAGGCATTGCTCCTGGTTCATTACTCAGCGCACTTGGAGTACACGGGGAGAGCCTACTGACAGTGCTGGCCACGCTGGTCAGTAAGCAGGAAGAAAGTAAACATTCATATATTAATATACATTTCCTTCATAAAATCTTTATTAATCCACTATTATATGAGGGAGAAGTGTGGGTACACACCCACCGCTCCCAGCTCTTTGACACAAACATTTTCTTTTTGTGTCTGTTCCATTTTTCTTTGCAGACCGTATGTGGAACCATTCATTTCAATGGGTCCGCAAAAAACCCCCAAAAACAAATGAAAGTTACTCCGTGTACATCCGTATTTCCATCTAGTTAAGTTTTACATAAATACAGTGGATTTGGAAAATGCTTCCTATGCTTGTCCTTAACCATTTGGCAGAAATTTTATACAAAAGACAGTTACACATACCGGCAATGTCTGCAACTTCGTTCATTTGTTATGCAACTTTTGGATGACATATAATACTCGGGATTTTTAGAGCATCAGATCAATGACTTTCAAAAGCCACAACAGACATAAATAATGCCAAGAAAATAAAACACACCTTTAAAGAATCAAAGGGATAGCAACCGATTTATCAGTACAAACAGAAACACATGATAATTAGGAGAAACAGATAGCCAATGAAAAACGGTGTGATATTGTTCTCACATGATAAATGTGCCCCCATCTGTCTTTCTTTTGCCGACTATTTATCAAAAGTCTCATAGCACTTCATAAATGAGACTAGGTGTATGGTCATTAGGGCTCATGCACACAAATGAGGATCGGTTGGGGACCCATGTCAATGTGGACAGCATATTGTGTGCCCTCTGCATCCGTATGGCTGTTCTGTGACCCCACAAAAATATAGAATATGTCCTATTCTTGTCCAATTTACGGACAAGGATAGGACAGTACTATAGAGGGCAGGATGTTCCATTCTGCAAAACGTGCAACGAACAAGGCCAGCATCTGATCTGCGGATTCGTGGACCGCAAAAACTGCAACTACAATGTGAATGAGCCCTTATTCTGACCTGTAGCGGTTCTGTTTCAGTATGACAGGTTCATATTCAAAAATGCAGGTTAATTAATATGCACACGAAAATGTAGTGCCACTCACCAGTCAAAACAGAGGCAGAAAAGTAGAGCCTGGACTAGAGCAGAGTAGAAATTAGACTATTTGTGACCAAATCAGGTGCAAAATAAGGCACACCTACATAAAAGGGCTGAAAAAGTTAGAAAACGTCTAAAAAAATCTAAATAGGCAAACAAGGCACAAATGCCTCCAAAACAGGCACATTTTCACTAGTAAATGTGGTTAAAAAACATGGCGCCAAAAAACAAGAGCAGACACTATAGTAAATGTGTCCCAATGTACCCCGTCAGGAACTGGAGGGGGTAAATGCCCGGTCATGAACTGGTTAATACAGTTTTTATCATTTACTATACAGCAAATTCTCACAATCGCCTACCCTTTTCTGTCTGCCAAGCAGTTCCACTGTCTCTGTGAGACCGCAGAGCAATACATCGTTTGTCCTCACAACCAGGCGATTAACCCTGGATGGGCTGGGGTTGTCTTGCAGCTATTTATCATAAACTGACTCCCAGAATGCACCTGGATGTGAATGCTATTACCAATAATGCACAAAGCCTCGCTGTTATGGCCGCACAGCTTAATACACCTACCGGCTTATTATAATTCTGTACTTTCACAATCAGTTGTTATATCCACAGCAAGGTACTGACCGCAATCAGGTTTCCATTTAACCCCTCACTTTCACATGAATGATACAGATTGTGTCCGGATGTGCTCAGGAAATAACTGACGTATTGCAGCCATACAGAAAACTCGCTCACGTGAAAGAGGCCTAAGTCAGCAAAACATGGTTGAGGTCTCCTTCACACAAGCAAGTTTTCTGTATGGGTGCAATACGTGAATCCTGAACCATTCATTTCTATGGATCTGTGCACATGAGCTTTGTTTTTCACGCATCATTTCTGCGTTATGTGAAAATCGTAGCATGTTCTATATTCTGCATTATTCACGCAGCCCTAGTCCCACAGAAGTGAAAGGGGCTTCCGTGAAAAACGCATTGAATCCGGATGCAAAGCGTTTTTCACTAATGGCTGCTAGGAGATGTAGTTATTAATTCTTCAGTTTGATTGCACCTGCGTGGAAAAAACTAAACAACTCAACGCAATCACGCAAAACTGAGTGCACTTGCATGTAAATCCTTCAGTTTTTTCCTGAACAGATCTGGACACAATCTGTACCGTTCCTGTGAAAGAGTCCTTAGGCCACTTTCACATGAATCATATGGATCGGCTCAGGATTAGGAATGAGCGAATCGACTTCGGATGTTTTATTCACATAAAACTTTGTTCCAATACTGTACGGCGCAAGAGCTCCATACAGTATTAGAATGTATTGGCTCCGATGAGCCGGAGGAACCGAATCCGAGTTCGGGAAATGTTTTTTTACAGTACAAATTAATTTATGAAGTTATTACTTCGCGAAGCAATAACTTCGGCCAATACATTCTGATACTGTACAGAGCTCCTGCCCCACTGCAAATTGCGGTCCACAGCACGGGTACTGACAGCACACGTTTGTGTGCATGAGCCCTAATGCTGTGCGCTCCTGAGAAACGAGCAGTGTCCATAACGGGCAATCATGCCCACACATGGAGCGTGATTCCTGCACAAGACACACTTATCTTAAACAGGCCTTAGGCTAGGGCTACACGGCGGCAGTTGTCGTACAACTTCTTATTGCTCAAAAGTTGCGCAACAATTTTTATAATGATGGTCTATGATGTCGCACTGCGACATTTGATCACTGCAACACGACAGACTGTCGCATCGCAGCATGTCGACACCATAGACTATCGTTATAAAAATTGTCGCACGGCTTTTGAGCGACATCAATGTTACGAGATACATGCTGCAGTGTAGTTGTACCCTATGTATTGCACGACTAATTGTTGCACAACACATGTCGCCATGTAGCCCTAGCCTTATTCTAACCAACTTATCCCAAAACACACAGGAGGTCATTTACAAAGACCGGCTTGTCACACTGGTCTTCGTTTCCTACGCGCGCTGCCAGCGGATTTGCCTAATTTATGACGAGGTGTGCACCTCATAATTTAGGTTCACCTCAGGCAGTCCATGCGAATTAAGAACTACTCCAGCCCCTGTCTGTAGTAGTTTTCACTCCTCTGAAAACAGGCGTAAAAAACAGTAAATCTGCCGGAGTCCCGGCTTGGCTCCCCCCACTCTCAAGTGGTCGAGGAGGCGTTTGAGAAGTTGCAAGAAGGGGTCTTGCTGGATTTGTGTTTGGAAATGACCCCCACAAATAATTTTTTACAGACACGTTAGAAAACTGTAATAAATCAAGAAGATTATGAGCTATATATGTTTGTATATGTACACATTAAGGGAGATTTATCAAAATTGGTGTAAAGGAAAATTGGCGTAGTTGCCCATAGCAACCAATCAGATACCACCTTTGATTTTGCAAAGTAGATCTGAAAATAGGAATCTGATTGGTTGCTTTGGGCAACTAAGCCAGATTTTCTTTCCAACAGTTTTGATAAATCTCTGCTATAGGGTTTTAGTGGAGGTTTTTTCAACTGCATTTTTTTTGTGTAAAAATACTAGCTCCAGATGTTAAACCTGAAGGTTTATGGGAAATATGAAATACCAGGATTCTGGGGATTTTGTGTTTTGTGGCATTTTTTTCAGGCTTCATCGTGATATTGGGCAAACATAACACTCAAGGTTATTTTGGCATTGTCTGGTGAAAAAAACAGCACACAAAATTGGTCTGTCTAGTTACCCTTGGGCAGGCATCCCCAAACTGCGGCTCTCCAGCTGTTGCAAAACTACAACTCCCACCATGCCCTGCTGTAGGCTGATAGCTGTAGGCCGCCCAGGCATGCTGGGAGTTGTAGTTTTGCAACATCTGGAGGGACGCAGTTTGGGGATGCCAGCCCTTGGGTCTCATGCACAAGACCATATTTTTGGTCTGTGTCTGCATTTTTTTGTGGATCACCCACACAGACCTTCCATTGCTACAGATGCTACATTGATGTCACCTGTGTTCTGTCTGCATCCGTGTGGCTGGGCAGAGAATTATAGAACCTGTCCTATTCTTGTCTGTTTTGCGGACAAAAATAGGCTTTTTTACAGAAGGCCCCGCGAAAACCGCATCCGTATTTTGCAAATCCACGATTTGCAGACCGCAAATAAGATACGGTCATGTGCATATGGTCAAATTTTTGAAGGTTAATAGGAAATATTAAAAGCAGGAAAAACACACATTTTTGTGTAGTTGCTTTTTTCCACCCTTGATGCGTGTGTTTTGGATCAATAGCTTTTTTAAAAAAAAAAAAAAAAAAAAATAGCAGCATGCACGTTTTTTTCATTATTGACTACTGTTTTTGTCCCACAAACATCCACCGTTTTTTCTATGCCCTGCTTGAAAAAAACAAGCAAGCATGTGTTGTGTTCTTTTTTGTAACAATGGATTTACTCATGTTTTTCTACAGATGAAGTGTTGTTACAAAGAATTAATACTTTCCCATAAAAAAAAAATGCAAGGAACGCAAACAAAAAATGCTACAAAAATGAAGGCGGTTCTGGGGGTGCTTTTTGGCCAGAAAAATGCACAACACAAATTAATGTATGACACTGGCCTAAGGCTGCCTGCACATGATGCGGGTGATCACACATAAGATCCGCACAAATTTCTGCAACATTTGTCCACACCAAAATCACAGTTTCTATTTTGTGGATCACCCACCCGATTTTAGTGCGGCTAGATGTGGTTTTGCAGCTGATCTCACCCTTAGGCCTCATGCATACGACCGTATGTATTCTGCAGTATGCAAAACATTTGGATGACACCCGTGTGCATTCCGTATTTTGCGTAACTGAACAGCTGGCCCCTTATAGAACAGTCCTATACTTGTCCCTAATACAGACAATAATAGGACATGTTCTTGCAAATTGTGGTCCACAGCACGGGCACTGACCACACACATTTGTGTGCATGAGCCCTTATTGTGAGCCAAAAGCTAGTGCGGGTCAAAAACACAGTAGGCTTCACTACCGGTTTTGGTCAACAATAAAGGCTCATGCACACAACCGTGGGTTTTGTCCGAATCTGATCTGCATTTTCAGTGTAACACGCTTTCACCATCAAAAATATATAGTTTTTCTGATGCAGTTTTGGAAGCCACAACCAGGAGAGGATTATGAAAAGGAGAAGTCATATCTGTCCTTTATACTCTAGCTCCTTTTATGATCCACTCTTCATTTTTAATCTTTAGTATGTTGTCAGTAAATAGCCACCTAGATTATGGTGCAATCTTCTTGAATAGCAGAAGCTTATTGCATGTATTCCTTCCAATGAGTATTGCAAACTTAAATATAATACTAATAGTAAGCATAAAATACAATAATAGGTCCCTGCTCCAGTGACGGATTACCTTTAAAATTGCTACTGTAGTATTAGTAGAAGGTACTAAATATTGCACAGAAAATATAGATGGATTTCCCAGTTTGCTTCCTTGTCCGTTTTTTTTTTTGCGGATAGGATGCGGTCCCATTCTTTTCAATGGGTCCGCAAAAAATGCGGACAGCACACCGTGTCCTGTCCACATCCGTATGTCTGTTCCGTAGCCCTGCAAAAAATATACAGCATCTCCTATTCGTGTCCATTTTGTGGACAAGGATAGGCACTGTTACAATGGATCCACAAAATAAAAAACGGATGCAACACGGATGTCACACGGACGCCATCCATATTTTTTGCAGATCCATTGTAACAGTGCTATCACTATGTGCATTACATCATCACTTTGTATTCCAAACAAGAAGCTTGGGGACCAAAGCAGATTGATGGTGTGGAAACAGAATAGGTAAGGTAAGAATATTACAAAGTTATTAAAGCCCCAAAACCCAAAAACCCTTTAATAAAAATATGCCATCAGTATGTTATAACTGGTTATCTATGGTCAGAATTTCTGGATTATCAAATGGCAGATTAAAGGGAGATATTTGTATGTGTACTTGTTGGGCACCTGATTTGAACGTGTCAATGAATTAACTTGCTACTTTAAATAATTGACATAATAATAATAGTAATAATAATCTAATTTTGGATTCTTGCACACACAGCACGTCACATATTACTACAGTAATAAGAAAAGCTCTTACTGTCTTTTGAATTCCTCATAGATACTTTTCAGTTCTTCTCTACTGGTGACATTCATCCTGTCTGTGTCACTTAGATGTTGTAGAAATTTCTCTCCAGCGTCTTTCAGTTCTCTCATTCTGTACTTAGGAGCCATTTTCTTCTGTGAGTTAAGATCGTACGAGGTATAAGTGACAAGTATCCTTTGGTGGTAGGTCACGTATCACTGAAAAGCAAAAAGAACTCATCATTTATATCTACACAAAGGAGGTGTGGCAGGGAGACAGCGAAAGTCTGAAGAGTGGAGAAATGAAAGTGAAACTTATCATGTGTCATGACTCACCTAGAAGTGACTCCTAGGCAAAATTCCACGGCACACAAAATGATTAAGCATTTTCATCCAATATTTTATTCATGCGTAAAGTAGACCCAGGCAATGAATGGTAGATGTACTGTATGTAACAAAGTGCTGGTGTAGTCACTTCATGATCATGCTGATTAAGACAATGCCTTTATTTTGTCTGTATGTTCAATCACTTCTCGAGATATATGAAATTCAGCAAGTTTGAGCACCAAGAGGCTGGCTGGAGCCCTTGGAGCACATGCCCACCTTCCCCTTCATTGACAGGGCTAGACCTCTCATCTAGCTCCGTATGCTCATGCCTGCACCGAGTTAGCTCAGAGACTTGGAGCTTGTGGATCTGATGCTGCTTCCTCAGCTCAACAAATCCATTGCTGAAGTGCTGAATTGTCTTTGCACGGTGGATCTAATGAGCTCGGGAAGCAGCCGCAGATCCACTTCAGAATTGCCAAGACACTGAGCTGACAGCACAGATACAAGAATACAGGGCAAGATGAGAGGTCTAGCCCTGTCAATCAAGGTGGTGTGTGCGGAGCACAGGGGCAGGGCTCAGGGGGCTCCTTTGTGCTCAAACTTACTCATTTGCATATACATAAAAACGTAGATATCTTGGTAGCAACTGAACATGAAGATAAAAGAAAGGTATTGTTTTATTCAGCATGATCAACCTTACCAGGTAGTATGCCTAGTTTAAACCCTTGTGGCGGAAAGCCTCACTTTTAAAGATGGCGCCCACTCACGAGTGCAGCGGGGCGCCATAGCCGCTGGGTTTCTACTGTTTCAAACAGCAGAGGCCTGGGGCAAATGCTTGTAATCATCCATAAGGCCAATCGCAGACATTTAACCCCTCAGATGCAGTGGTCAAATATGACCACGCATCTGAGCGGTGAAGACGAGGGAGCCATGCGCTCCTGCGCTCATAACAGTGTTCTCCAGTTAAGGTTGTGGAAGCTGTAATACGCCTGTGATAGCACAGAGCCTCAGGCAGGCTAATATTACAGTGGCACATTTAAAGATACCTATCACTGGTATATTCCAATACAGGCCTGAAGGTGGCAACACTGTATTGAAATGCAATGAATGGTGTTTTTTTAAAAAACAAACAAACATTCAAGCCACCCCCCTTTCCCCCAAAATCAAAATAAACAATAAAAGAAGAAAAAACTTCATAGGCATCGTCACTATTGCCACATACTTACCCCATATGGAAAAAAAAATTCAAACTAGCCAATTCGCCATTTTGTTGTCGCTTCAAGTCCCAAAGAAAATTGAATAAAAAGTGTTCAAAACTCGCTTCAAAATGGTATCACTAAAAATCCAGATCACCCCCACAACAGATGAACCCTCACAAAGCTCCATACACAGAACTACAAAAATATTATACTGGTTATGGCAATAAAACAAAAAAATTATTTTCCTACAAAGATTTTACATTTTTTTTCAGTATTAACTCTTTCACCCCCGGGTTTTTTGTTTTTGCGTTTTCGTTTTGCGCTCCCTGCCTTCACAGAGCTATAACTTTTTTATTTTTCTGTTCACATAGCTGTATGAGAGCTTGTTTTTTGCGGGACAAGTTGTACTTTCCAACGCCACCATTTAACATTGCATATGGTGTAGTGGGAAGCGGAAAAAAAATTCCAAATTGGGTGAAATTGCAAAAAAGCAATTCTGCCACAGTTTTACGGGTTTATTATCTACGACGTTCAATGTGCAATAAAACTGACAGTTACTTTCATTCTACAGGTCAGTACGAATCCGGCAATATCTAATATGTATAGTATTTCTGGCGTTTTGATAATGATTCATTATAAAGTTGGAAAAAATGTTTATTTTTTTTTGTTGCCACATTTTGACCCCTATAACTTTTTTGTATTTATGTGTACAGAGCTGTATGGGGGCTCATTTTTTGCGGGGCGATCTGAACTTTTCATTGATACCATTCTGGGGTGTGTATGACTTTTTGATCACTTTTTATTTAACAGCCATTTGACGCTTTTTTTCCGTTTCACTGTTTGCCGTAATACATTTTTATATTTTTATCTTATGGGTGTTTTTGCACATGGCAATACGCATGATGTGTATTTTTTTAAATTTTTTTTTAGTTCTTTTATTTCTATTTTGAGGATAGGGGGGTGATTTGAATTTTTATGTTTTTTATTTTTAAAAACTTTATTTTTTTACACCTTTTTATAGTTCCCATAGGGAACTATAACAAGCAATCATTAGACTGCTATTCTCATAGACTCCAGTGCACTTGCATTGGAGTCTATGATGATTTTACTACTTTCCTATGGAGCCCTATTATAGGCAAGGGCTCCATAGGAAATACTATGCAGCAGCCTCCTGTCATTCATAAAGTCAGGGGCTGCTGCAGACATGCTCTGGCTCCTCCAATCACAGCACAAGAGAGCCGGAGCAACACCGGAAGCGCTCGCTTCTGGTGTTTCACCTGCTCAGATGCCATGGTCAGGACTGACCACAGCATCTGAGGGGTTAAATGTCCGCGATCGGCATTACTGCTGGTTGCGGACATAAGCCGCAGGTGTCTGCTATAGGAAACAGCAGGCCACCCACGGCTCTGCTCAGGAGCGGGCGCCATTTTTAAAGACCCACCCAGCGCTGGGCGGGAATGGATTAAAATACAAGAAAAACTATACAATTGTGGCATTATTGTAATCATACTGACCTGGAGAATGAAGGTAACCAGTCAGTTTTACTGCACAGGGAACATCATAAAAAATCTAAAAAATCCCCATAAAACTGTGGTGGAATGTGTTTTCTTTTCAATTCCACGCCATTTGGAATATTTTCATGCTGCCCACTACTTCATATGCAGTATTAAAGGGTTATTCTCATTTTAGACAATGGGGGCATATCGCTAGGATATGCCCCCATTGTCTTATAGGTGCGTGTCCCACCGCTGGGACCCGCACCTATATCGAGAACGGAGCCCCCGAAGTGAATGAGGGCGCACTGCGCATGCGCAGCCGCCCTCCATTCATTTCTATGGGGCCGCCGAAAATAGCCTACTTCCGTCGGCTCCATAGAAATGAATGGGAGCCGACCGCGCATGCACGGCCCGGCTCCCATTCATTCCTATGAGCGGCGCGGGGAGCTGCGCCTGGTGGTGGCCGGACCCCCGGAAACCTGGGGTCCTCCAGGCGCAGCGCTCCCCGCTCCGTTCTGGCTATAGGTGCGGGTCCCAGCGGTGGGACCCGCACCTATAAGACAATGGGGGCATATCCTAGCGATATGCCCCCATTGTCTAAGATGAGAATACCCCTTTAAATGGTGCCGTTAGAAAGTACAACTTGTCCCACAAAAAACAAGCATACGGCTATGTGAATGGAAAAATAAAAAGTGAAAAGCGAAATGAAAACAAGTGAATGGAGAAGCAGTGAGCATGCTTGACCTGCCGATTCATTAGGACAGGGAAACGGGACCCTCACTAGTCCCCCACTCAGTTAGTTATCCCCTATCCAGTGAATTCTACTTGCCCTGACTGCTGCCTGTTTCCTGACGACGAGTGTTGACTGATCCCTCAGTGCTTCCTACCATTGTATCTGACCCGCATGGGTTAGCCACCAAATACGCCAGGACTATTCCAAGAGGAAGGGGTTAAAGATGAAGATAACGCCCTTAGATCTAGCCCAAAGCCAAACTGATTCGTTGATAAAGTTCACATCCCCAGATCCACATCCCCTGTCCATTACAATAACTTTTTTTTCCATTGTCATAGCTCTATGAGGGATGTTTTTTTGTGGCACAAATGGTATCTTTTGTGACACCATTTTGGGGTACATCTAATAACTTTTATCAATGTTTTTGGGGACGGTAATGAAAAAAAAAAACTATTCCGCCATTGCTTTGTGCAATTTAAATTTGTGATGTTTACCATGCAACATAACTATCATGTTACTAAATTTTATGGGTCGGTAGAATTACGGCGATAACACATCAGTACTGTTTATATTTGTACCATCTTAGGGTTCATGTGATACATCCAGGTTGTTTTGGATCCCATGATTGGGTTTGAGTATGGAATCCTTGTGGTGAAAGCTTCATAGCTACCATTGCTATTGAGCGACACATGGGCCCAACTGCTGGTGATCTGGGGAGCCATTGCATACAACAGATGGTCACCCCTAGTAGTGATACGAGGGACAGCTCAGCAATATGTGCTGTGCCACATGTGTTCCAACTGACATTCTTCAGCAGGATAATGCTCACCCACATTCAGCAAGCGTTTCCCAGGTATGATTCCACCAACTTGTAAAACTTCCTTGGCCTGCCCGGTTGCCAGATTTATCACCAATCAAGCCTTAATAGTACCAGCTGGGACACCAGCTCTGGTAACCTATGAGTGTGCAGGATTTACAGGCCCAGCAGGTGCAACATGTGAGGGCAAATGTGCCGCAGGATACCATACAGAATGCTCATATCTCATCTTGTATCCAGGCTAGAGGTGGTCCAACTGGGCACTAGAGCCTCCTTTCAATTGTATTGTTTTCACTAATAAACTTAACCTTTCCCTCTAATTGTTGTAATCACTTCATTACATTCGTACATAGAACGTTTTTATTTGATTCCAACAACTCCTTCTTGGTACATTACTTTTTTTTTAATGTGTGTAACCTGTTATCTTTATTACATGGGTTTTGATGAACGTGGTGTTACCATAGATCTGTTCATGTGTGTTTTGTTTTACCACTTTTACAAAATAAAACCATTTTTTATATTTTAATAAACTATACTAACCTTGAATTATCAATTTTTTTAGTCCCACTAGTGGACATCACAATGCAATCATTTTATCACTTTTATAATGCATTGGTAAAGGGACAGAAGGAGCCCCCTCGTATAAATGTCCAGTCAATAGTGAGGTTAAACTGAAGGGATCAGAGACATCTCTAATCCTGGCTATTACAGTGTGAGCCCAGCTTTAGTCAGTGCTAGGCAACCTAGTGGAATCAAAGATAAAGATCACAGTTTATCTAATATATAAAGCTGAGTGTGATGTGTGTGTGTGTATGTCCGCTAAAGGAATCCGCATCGCTGCAGCTACAATCACAAAATTTGGCACACATGTACATCAGGTGTCCGGGAAGGTTTTAGAACAGTTTTCAACTCTCCAGGACGTACCGTTCCTGAGATATTCCCAAAAAATGCATTAGCCAATAGTAACCTTGTGACATGACCCTTATCAGCCAATAGAAGCTCACAGGCACACAACAGGTTTCTATGACAACCTAGCCAGTTCACTGCTTTAGGTCTGCATTAAAGAGGCAGAGCACTGTGGATGACAATGGTAAATGGGTATTCCCGGTTACCATAACTATAACTTATGTTTTAGACTAACTCATCATCAATCATTACCTCATATAATGTAAATTTTACATATTTACTGTTCAGTAGTAATAAAAGATGTTTTCTTCCACTGCTACCCACCTTCCTCCTAAATTACTATGGCATCGACCTGTAATTCCGGCCATCGTCAAAAGAAGGACTTAAAAGCACCCCCCCCCCAGATCCCACTAAGTCACGCCCCTGACTCAATCAGGCCACGCCCCTTCCATGCTGCATTTGACCGGGATTAAAAATATTGGTAAAAATCACCTTCTGTCAGCTGCAGGGGTGGGGGGAGGGTGACTTTCTCCCTGCAGCTCATTGCTCAGACTGCACAGTGCTACTGCTGAGAGTGCTGCTGCTGTGTCCATCCAGGCCCTGCGCATGACAGAGGACAGGGAGTCTGAAAGCCAGAATGTCCAGCCTTACCCCAACATGAAGCCATGCCACCGGTCCCCATAAAGCCACACCCCTAAACAAGAGGCCACGCCCCCTGTGTCCATCCAGGCCCTGCGCATGACAGAGGACAGGTAGTCTGAAAGCCAGAATGTCCAGCCTTCCCCTAACGTGAATCCGTGCCACCGGTCCCCATGAAGCCACACCCCTAAACAAGAGGCCACGCCCCCTGTGTCCATCCAGGCCCTGCGCATGACAGAGGACAGGGAGTCTGAAAGCCAGAATGTCCAGCCTTCCCCCAATGTGAAGCCGTGCCACCGGTCCCCATGAAGCCACACCCCTAAACAAGAGGCCACGCCCCTTGTGTCCATCCAGGCCCTGTGCATGACAGAGGACAGGGAGTCTGAAAGCCAGAATGTCCAGCCTTCCCCTAACGTGAAGCCGTGCCACTGGTCCCCATGAAGCCACACCCCTAAACACGAGGCCACGCCGCCTGGTTCCATGAAGACACGGAGGAGAAGCTGTCTGACCGTGAGCTACTGAAAGGGTGGACATCCCTGTGTCTGTCCAGGCACTGCGCCGGACAGTGGACAGGGAGTCTGAAAGCCAGACTGTCCAGCCTAAAACTGGACCTCTGGCCACCCTAGGGGTAGGCTGATGTTAGGGTGGCCAGTTGTCCGGCTTTAAGCTGGACAGTCCGGTTTTCTGGCTCCCTGTCCTCAATCCAGCACAGTGCCTGGATGGACGTAGGGATGTCCACCCTTTCAGTAGCTCACGCTCAGACAGCTTCTCCTCCGTGTCTACACTGAGCCAGGGGGCGTGGCCTCATGTTTAGTGATGTGTCTTCATGGTAACCAAGGGCACTGTTTCACGTTTGGGGGAATGGCCGGTGATGTCTGGTTTTCTGGGGTGAAGACAGTGGCCACTCTAGCTGCTGTGGAGGTCACAGTTATAAGGGGCGGGCTGCTGTAGAGGTCACTCTCGATATTTTTTTTACGTCACACACACAAACATTAAATGAAATAGATCAAATATACCTGGGCGAAGCCGGGTCCTTCAGCTAGTTATACATAAAATCCAGAGCAGGAATCATTCACCTCCGGCACTCCAGCTGTTGTGAAACTACAATTCCCAGCATGTTCCACTCATTTCTATGAGAGTTCTGAGAGAAGCAGAGCAAGGGTGCATTCTGGGAGTTGTAGTTTCACAACAGCTAGCTTGCCGGAGGTGGCTTACCGCTGACACAGTCTATATTGTGAACAAAAGCAACGTACATGTGCTTAAAGGGGTTGTCCGATTTATTTTTTTGTACTTTGTATGTTTCTAACTAGTCAAATACAACAGCTTTTCCATACACTTTCTGCTTCTAAAGCTGCTGGTTTCTTAGATTTAACTCAGGGTCAGATGACCTGTGATGTCAGCTTATCTCCCTGCTGTGTGATGTTTCGTGCACAAGCCTCAGAGATCAGATAACAGCCTGCACACCAGAAGTCACTGTGCTGGCCACACCCCCCTGCTGCTATCTGCTCTCTCCCTGGATTCCTTCAGATAAAACATTAACCCCTTCAGTCAGAACACACTGAAGGCTTTACAACAGCAGCTGCAGATGTAAAGAGACACAGGATCTGCTCTCCTCACCCTACAGACACAGAGCTGACTGGAACTGATCTGGAGGAGATGCAAAGTATTGTGTTGTACAAGACAGGTAGGGAGAAGACCATGTGTGTATCAGCAGTGTCATTGTACAGCTGGGACTTGTAGTCCTACACATACAACATGCTGCTGAGTATTCCAGCAGGCAGACATGTCACTCAGCACTTGTATTCACTCCCTTTACAGAGAGGGGGGCAGATATTGTTACTACTGCAGGTAAACAAAGGCCAGAAGAGAACCAGGGAAATGGTTATATATTGCTGCCTATCAGATTTAAAGTACTATATATTTTTTCATAACTTGGACAACCCCTTTAACAAAAACACTGCAGATCTGTTACTCCTAGTGGGCAAGCTTGAAAATACACTGGTCTAAATATATAATGACTGGCGGAAATACCCAGCTTCACACGGGTCAGTTTTATTTGTGTGTATGGTTAAAAAAATGTCATTTGTTACTGATATGAAGCCATATCTAGGCTATGTCTAGGCTAGACGCCATCCAGCTTCAACAGCACCAAGCACTTCTGGCCGTGAACAAGGTCCAGGATGGACCAAAACGTTGCCCTTTTTGCAGAAAATTCCTATTGGATGAAATAAACATCTACATAATTTGCAATCAAATCTAAGTGCCGTGATTTCTCTATTACATTTTCTATGTGTATATATACACTGACGAGCAAAAGAGTAATAATGTTTTGAACTTTTGACTTTCAGGCTCCATATCTCACCATCCACTACAGCTTAGAACATGAGACTAACATCATTTTATACACAATCATCTTGGCTATCTCATAGATAAATTGGACTTGCAAATATTTAGCATATAATTAGTTATGCAGATTTGTGTCATGTAAGTCCATTGTTACTGTTTTACTCCTAAAATTCTAAATTTGTATTACTTTGTTAGTATTTTGTAAATCCACCTTTGGCTTTCAATACTGCCTGAATCCTTCTGGGCATGCTCTCGATCAGATTCAAGCATGTCTCTACCTATCTATCTGTTCCCAGGTCTCTTCTACACGTTCCCAATGTTGGTACATACTGGTCGACTCACTTGGGTACAAATACAGGTTTTTCTTCAACTTTAGCCACAAGTGTTCAATTGGCTTGAGGTCTGGGGACTGTGGGGGCCAAACCAGTACCTCCACTTCATTGTCACTGAACCATTTCTTCGCCAATCTCGACGTATGCTTTGGGTTGTTGTCCTGCTGGAACACTATATCGTCCTTTTCCTTAGTACTCGAGTGTACGAAGTCTTGTAGGATACTCACATATAGCTCATCATTGAGACCATCATCGATCCTGGTCAAGTATCCAACGCCTTTGGCTGTGAAGCAACCGCATATCATCAGCCTTTCTCCACCGAACTTGACTGTTCCTTCAATTTCTCAATCAGTTAGCCCCCCTTTTCCCTTGTTTCTTCTAGATCCATTTGCACCCATCAGAGCCTAGTCTATCGACTTTCATCTCATCGTTCCAAATCATCTGTTTCCAATCTTTTACTGTCCTCTGTTCGTACTTTTTTTCAAACTTGAGCCGATGCTTCTATAACAATATTGAAGTTGAGGCTTCTTCAACTTTTTTCAGGACACCATTCCAGACAGTGTAAAGTGTGTCACAAGGTGCTTGCTGTGATCTCTCAAAACATATGAGCCACCTCCACTGCCGTGTTTGTCGCGCCAGAACTGAAAGACCTTGTGATGAGCTGACTTGTTGACTCTGATATTTTGCCTAGACGTCCACCTCTTGGCTTTGGAATGGATGGATTTCATTTTATATACTTCCAACTGTCATGGCACTCACATGATGCAGTTTGCAATTTTTTTGGCCGACATACCGCTATTGATGAGCTGGATGATGCTGTTAATCTCTTATTGGGAAATCTTCTACATGGCTGCTCCTGGATTCGAACCAGTCACCTTTCGCTTGGGAATCAAGCTAATTAAAAACTGGGCTATTAGGAAATGAGTGTAATTTGTAGTAGAAGAAAATGATTGTTCCACCATCCGAAACAAAACAGTAACAATGCAGTTACATGACAAGAATCTGTATAATTAATCATATGCTAAAAATCCGATTTATGCATGAGATAGCCAAGATGATTGTGTATAAAATTATGGTAGTCTCACGTTCAAAGCTGTAGTGGATGGTGAGATATGGAGCCTGAAAGTCAAAGGTTCAATACATTGTTACCCTTTTGCGCTTCAGTTTCTATACATATAAACAAATGTGGAAAAAATTGTTGGTATTCTTCTGTTAAAGAATGAAAAACTCACACTGAAAAAACTTGAAACTGACAAAAGTAATAATACATAAAAACTTAATGAAAATCAACTAATGAAAATTAAACATTGTTTTTGAATTGTGGTTCAACAGAATAATTTTAAAAACCAAACTAATGAAACTGGCCTGGAGAAAAATGATGGTGTCAGGATAAGTGCAGCCCTTAACTTCTCAGACCCACCATCCCTACCTACTTACACAGTCACCCCAGGCAGTTCCTGAAATACGTGCATGGACATCACACAAACAGGGAACAATAAACAAACAGGCAGAGAGCAGTCATACGGAAAAGAGACAGAAACCAGACGTATCAGGAAGCACCAAAAAACTCCAGAAACAAATGAGAAAACCAACACACCAAAAAGTCAAGAACCAAGAGATCAATACAATTCCAAATCGCCAGAAGCCAAAGCGTAGTCAAAACCAGGCCAGAAATTAACAAGCCAGAGGAGTCTTCAGCAATACCACGAGGGAACATCAGTGGTAGCCATAGAACAAGAAATTCACTGGCACCTGTACATACAGGAGACGGCCTTAAATAACTGGGTGCACTGTCAGCTGAGTGAGCTGACGCTCTGGAGCCCTGACACGCCTCCTTATTGGTCCGGAGCTCTGATTTCTGAAAGGGCCACACAGCTGATTTGGTTCCCCCAGCAACCAGACACTGATGCTGCACTGAGGCAGCATAGGCCAGGGGAACCATGACAGTATCCCCCTTCCAGGAGGGGCCCCCTTCAGGGTGTCGCTCATGAAATCTCTTAGTCAACCGATCCACATGGACCTCCTCAGTCAACACCCACGACCTCTCCTCAGGACTATAACCTTTCTAGTGAATCAAATATTGCAACTTATTACAGACCCTTCTAGAATCCAGAATTCTTCCTACTTCAAATTCTGGTTCGCCTTCCACCTACACCGGAGGTTTCGAAGACACCAAAGGAGTTACATATTTTTTCAACAAGGACTCGTGAAAAACATTACGTATCTTAAAAGAATCGGGCAATTTTAGACGAAAGGATACAGGATTGTCTCTAGAAATCTGTATGGACCAATGAAATTTGTGCAATTTTTTTTTACAGAACCTTCAAACGGATGTTTTTGGTAGATAGCCAGACTTTCTCACCCACCACAAAATTGACCCCCCTGAGATCTCTTTCTTTTTCAAATCTTTTTATTAATTTCAAATAGAAAAATACAGACAACAGCCGACATAGTGAGGCTGTGTACATACACTACAAAAATTACGTAGTACAGAGTGTTTATGTCAGAATGCATTAAATTCGGCATTGTCCTATAAAGAATATAAGAACTTGTCTATAATAAACAGAGAAAGAGTGAAGATACAAGGACAAAGGTTTAGGGTCATGGTAGGAGTGGGAAGACCACCCGTCCCCTGAGATCTCTTTCTGTCAGCATTTCTTTTTTGAACCTCCTGGGAATTCCTCAGGTTCATTCAAACTTGGGCCTAGACTGTGCACAGCTTACCAGATACAATCTGCATATCCGGATTATCAGAAAAACAAGCACACATGAGGAGAGAAGCCATAATTACAGAAGAACGGCAAAGTATTGGTAGAACTGTTAAGTCGATTATTATTAGCTAGTTCAGCCAATGACAGATACGATACCCAATCACTTTGATTTTGAACATAACATCTGAGATAGTGCTCTAATACCTGATTCAGCCTTTCGGTTTTGACACCCAAACTCTTACAAAATGACCTCCAAAATTTTGATACAAATTGAACTCCTCTGTTGGACATAGTATTTTCAGGGATACCATGGATTTTTACAACATGATCCAAGACATGATAGTTCCTTTGCAGAAGGAAGTTTACTCAATGGAACGAAATGGGACATGTTAGAAAACCTGCCACATACCAGCCAGATCACTGTCTTATCTTTAGAGCATGGAAGATCCGTGATAAAATCCATGGTAATGTGTGACCAAAGCCTCCTGGAAATAGACAAAGGACACAGCTCTCCAGCAGGATGAGTTCTGGGAGTCTTGGACCTGGCACAAGTTTCACATGCTGTAACATATGTCTGAATATCATTAGACTTAGTTGGCCACCAATAATGCCTAGACACCAGCATACTAGTGCCCTCCACACTTGGATGTCTGCTTAACACAGAGTCATGTAATTCTGACAATAAAAGAGCACAACATTTCTCAGAGACATCCTATTTATAGGTTAGTACAGATCTCAGAGGCCAGGTCAGAAGAAAAGCCTGAAACCACAGCACCTGCAGGTAAAGTCGGAACAGGGTAAAGACTTTGGAGTTTGCGTGGCACAAAAGCTTCTGGACAAGGCGTTAGCCTTTACATTTTTGGAACGCAGCCTATAGGTAACAACATAATTAAAGTGTGTAAAAAGCAAAGCCCAACGTGCCTTTCCAGGGTTTAATCTTTTAGTAGATTCCAGAAACATCTGATTCTTGTGGTCAGTAAGGACCACCACCTTGTACCTAGCTCCTTTCAAAAAATAGTGCAATTCCTCAAAAGCCCGCTTGATAGCTAGAAGCTCACTATTACCAATATCACAGTTAGTTTCAGTCACAGTAAATTTCCTAGAAAAATCTGCACACGGTTTCACGCAAGTGAAGGCAGATGAGAAAGAACTGCTCCCACTCCACCCTCAGAAGCGTCGACCTCCACAATGAAAGGTCTATTCTGATCTGGTTGGATTAGAATGGGAGCTTCAAAAAAACATTTTTTCAATGTCTCAAAGGCCACAATAGCTTCAGGCCTCCAATTGGCTACATCCGCACCTTCCTTAGTTAAATCTGCGGCCCATTCAGAGGGCATACAGTCGTGTCAAAGGGCCCTTAAGGTGTAAAATGGCAAAGTCCTTAAAGGGAGTCTTTCACCTGTTTTTCACCCATATAACTAACAGCAGTGCCCCACAGAAGATTGCATACACATCCCAGCATACCTGTGTGCACTGTGTGCCTTTACTCCATGTCTAGGAAAAGCACTTTTATTCTGCTGGAAAACAGCTCCCAAGTGCCCAGGTGAAAGTGAAAGTAAAAACAGCTTTCTCTCTCGACTCGATTTCTAACAGCTATATCTTCTGAAATACTGGATATAAGGCTGTGATTCTGGTATCATTTGAAAGCTACCAACCCCAAGATATGAGCAGATAAAGCAGCCCTCCCCTATTCAGTCTGGTTTGCTTTGAGCATTTGCAGCAGCAGAGCTGGGAGCTGTTTTCCTGCAGAATAAGGGCTCATGCACACGAACGTGTGCAGTCAGTGCCCGTGCTGTGGACCGTAATTTGCGGTCCACAATGCACGGGCACTGACAGTGGGGCTGCCGGATTCGGATCGCAGACCCATTAATTTGAATGGGGTCCGCGATCCACATGGTGCGGAAGCATGGCCAGAAACACCACGGAAGCACTCTGTAGTGCTTCCGTGGTGTTCCGATTCCTGTCTCCGCTCCGGATCTCCATGATTGCGGACCTATTGAAGTGTGGTCGTGTGCATGAGCCCTAAAAGTGCTTTTCCTGGACATGGAATACAGACACACAGTGCACACAGATATGTCTGGGATGTGTCTGCAATCTTCTGTGGGGCAGCGCTCTCAGCTAGATAGGTGAAAAACAGGTTAAAGACTCGCTTTAAGGTAAAAAGGGTTAAAGGTAACAAACAATTTTCTGTCACCTTCAAACTTTTCTGGAAATTTAATTTGGGGTTCCATAGATGGGGGAAGCCAAAGTATTTCCCAATGACCCCTGTGAGGCATGGGAATCCATTTTGTAAAAATATGTCCTCCATCTTGTGCATATGTGGAAAATTACTGAGCCAGCTGTGAGAATGTGGGGAGTTTTCTGTGAATAAGATAATGTGGTAATGTGCACGGAAGACAGGTTGGTAGTGGGAATCTTCCAGTCCACACACTCTTCCAGGACACGTTTTGTCTTTCACCTGAGGTGAGGTGACCAGACTGGTGGAACCTGATATACCGTGTGTTTAGCTGCGAGTTTTCGGTGAATCAGGAACAACATTTATGTTAGTCAGAGCCCAGACAGGCAGGAGTTTATTTTGTTGTGTTATGTTTTGTGCTGGTGACAAAATGTCAAATAAAGCACTATTGGACTTGAAAACCCCGGTTTTGTGGTTGCTACCCCCAAGAGAGCAAGCGATCCCTTACAATTGGTGGAGGATGTGGGCAAGTCAATGCTAAAAGGGCACAATGTTGTTGCTAGGGGCAACGGAAAAGTGAAAAGGCAAAGTGTTGCTAGAGGCAACGGCATGACAAAAAGAGCAGGTGCTGCTGCTTTGCTGGAGTTAAAGGGCCGGAAGCCTGTTTGTCCGGTAAAGCTGTTGATAAACTGGACACTTTTTGCTATGTTGCAAAGAAATTATTGGGGTAATTTAAAGGGCCGGAAGCCCAAGTGAATTAGACTGACCTGGTGAAAATTATTTTTTTTTGGGGGGTCACTATGATGTCTGCTGTGGCTGTGCAAAGTCCATCCAATGTCATTGAGCAGCTAATAAAGCAGCTGATGAAGACCCACCTGCAGCAGGACTGTGCAATGGAGGATGATCATTTGATCAGGAGATCTGATAAAGAAAATGAAAGGTGATGGTGATTGGGGGTATCCTGCTGGGGGTCATTCTAGATTCCCGCCAACAAGTGTCTTGGGTTTTGCCCGACATTCTGGATTTTCTCAAGAGGGAGGCCAGAGACTGATGCCACGGTGTCTGTGACTTTTGTAACAGACTATGGCTCTGTGCAGTGGGAGCTTTTGAAATGCGAGACCCTGGAGGTGGAATTTGTGCTGGGCACAGACTTTCCGTGGTTTTGGCAGCTATGGAGCGAAGAAAGTGCTTTAAATGGTGCGTCTGGAGAATCCAAGGAAAAGTCTTCAGTAGGGTGTGCAACTCATCGTCCTCAGGAAAAAAAAACTGGATTCAAGGCCAAGGTGTTTCCCATGGCAACCACTGGATTGAGGAGTCTGCATGTGATCGTGTGACCAGGAACCAGTGGCTGGAGGTTCCCCAGATCCAGGAGAAGGAGGAGGACCTCAGTGGAGATGTCCCTGGAGCTCCAGCACCCTCATCTCCCAGGTTTGCCGAGACCTTGACATCAAGTGGTAAGAGCGTTCCTGTGTTTGCTTGTGAAACAGACAATATGATAGTGAGTGAGGCTCTGGAGGTTGGGCGTGTTGCTGACCAGTGCCCTACTGCCTCAGACGCCATGAACTGTGGTATGAGACTGCGGCAGTCGCTATCTGCTGAGCCAGTTGGTGTTAAGACCCCGGGACTAGAGACTGTGCTGAAAATGTGTGACATTGTGGTAAATGGCAGTCCAGTCCAAGCACGGCTATGCCCAGGGAGCCAGGTGAGCCTGGTACATGCCAGCATGGTAGCTGAGGACTATGTGTTGGACAAAAAGCTGAGTGTGATGGACATAGATGGGGATAATAAGAACTATCCTGTGGCTCTCACGGAGTGTGAGACTCTAGCAGGAACTGGGACTTATGAACTTGGTGTTGCAAATAGGCTCATGCATGACGTAATGTCAGGTCATGATTTTCCCTTGTTCTGGGAGTTGTGGGGAAAAGGAGACACTTCTGCAGCAAGTGACGAATCTCCTGGGGAAACTACCTATCCCTTTAAATGAAGGTGTAAGGGAGATGCACATTGAACACAATGGTTTAGGTGAAACGACCATTGAAAGCAATGGTGAAGATGAGGTACAGAATGAACATGTGAAGTTATTTGAAATGATAATGAAAATGTGAGGTCATGTGAAATATGTGATGATGATGACACACATTTTCCTTTGCAGGTGGTGATTGGGGAAGAAGCTCCCCCGGTTGGTAAAAATGTATGGAATTTGGAAATGCTGATTCATGATGTTGATAGCACAGAGCTAAGGGAACCCACTGTAGGAAATATGTAGGAAAGTGTGCCAGTGCTAGATGGTGTACCACATGGACCAGGTGCAGTTAAGCAGTCTCCACCGTGTTCTATGGTCAGTGAGCTCGGGTGCAGGGTTCATAAAGGTGTTGTGACATACACCTGAACCAGGCTCAGGAAATAGATCCCGAGTGGGTTCAGGACATGAACCTGATCAAGTGGGGAGAGGTCACCATAGAATCTGAGAATTATACCCAGGCAGTGGAAGGCTTCCTGCCAGGTCTGACCATCCAAAAGGAGCATGTTTGGAAGCCAGAGAATCCAAAGGGAGACCCTGTTGGTCGTATAAAAATATCTTCTGGAAGGAGTTCCAGAAGCAAAGGTCAAATCTGTGAGAATAAAGAAAAAAAGAGAGATGCAGTCTTGTGATAAAATAGAGAAACAAAGAGAGCGAGATAAAAGAGTGTGGGAGCATATCATCATCGCTGGTAAAAGAGTGGAAAGAGAGGGTCTGGTCATTAGATGGGAACTGGAGTCCCTTAGACACTATCTACGGGGTAGGAACTTTGTGTTGGTGATGAATCAAGCTCTGCTGGCCTGGGTGTGGCAGAATAAAGGAAAACGTGACACATGGCCACATCTTCTAGAGGGCATGGTACAATGTGGAGAAATGCCTAGACCTCTGGACTGGAGAAGGGGGGGGGGAATATGTGGTAATGTGCACTGAAGACAGGTTGGTAGTGGGAGTCTTCCAGTCCACGTTTTCCTCTCACCTGAGGAAATGGCAGGTGAGGCCAGCTGGGTTAATCAGCAGGGATAAACCAACCCGCAGTGTATGAGTCTGGGGAGAGGAACTGAACCTAGGGAAGAGGGTTAAAGCCAGGAGGGCTGAGGGGGCCACAAGGCTATGTAAAGCTGGATCTCTCCTTTGAATGTGGACTTATACCTGGTGAGCTGACCAGACTGGTGGAACCTAATGTATCATGTGTTTAGCTGCGAGTTTTAGGTGAGTCAGGAACAACATTTATGTTAGAGCCCAGACGGAATTTATTTTGTGTCAAATAAAGCACTATTGGACTTAAAACCCCGATTTTGTCGGACGATTTGTGGTTGCTACCCCCAAGAGAGCAAGCGATCCCTTACAATAGGTACAAGGCCGAGGTAAGCAGCTCCCTCGCTTTCTCACCCCCCCTTATCAGAGGTTGATGTCCAAAAGAGTTATGTTTTGTTTTCTCAGTTTCAGGATATACTGCTGAAGAATGTCAGCTCTGAGATAATAAACTTTCTAATTAGTAGAATCTTTTTAGTATAGTGCGGAAGTATTACCTTTTATGAATAACTTATAATAAAATCATTAGTTTTGATTTCCAGATTTGTCTATGATTATCTGTAGTGCTATAAGATGTATACGTATATAGAATAAATCAGACAGAATTTGATTCAGTCATGTGCCTGTGTCAGTTCCCTCTATGAGCGTTCATCTTCATTAAATTGGAATCCCAACAATTATAGAGGTAAGGGGTTTGCCCCAACACCCCGGAGAAACCTCCTGTTTATGGACCCTCTGGGCTAAGTCCTGAACCATCAGGGACAGGCTCTCCATTTGTTCCACTAAATCACAGACGGCATTCATGGTGCGAAACAAATGGTAGGATAGGTTTAGGCCGGTGAATATGTTAGGATAAGGCGACTACCGTCACATACAACAGGGATAGTGCAGCCCTAAACTTCCCAGACCCACTATCCCTACCTACTTGCACAGTTACCCAGAGCAGTGACCACACAACTGGGTAGCAGTCCCTATGCTGAAATACCCGCATGGACAACAAAGAGGGAACAACAAACAAAAAGACAAAAAGTAGTCGTAAGAAAAAGGTTCAGAAACCAGACAGACAAGGAAGTACCAAAAAGATAGCCATAACTACCTCCCTGGACGTGGCCGTGAGATTGAAGAGACTGATAATACAAATGGTAACCAAAGAGCCCAGAACAACTTCCAAAGAGATTAGAGGTGAAATCCAAGGTCAAGGTACAGCAGTTTCAGGTCACACCACCCGTTGCTGTCTTAGCCAAAGCAGACTTAATGGAAGATGACAGAGCAGTGCTCCAGATGGCGACCAAAATGGTCACCAATGCGACTTAGAATTTACAAATGGCCACAAGACTTTTTAGTCTTGTCGCTATTTGCGCCTAGACAGCGCAGCCTAGTATCAGAGAACATGGTGCTTGCTGCTCTCAGCACGCTTCATGTTCCCTCAGCAGCACAGGGGAGAAGGAAGCAGTCTCTTCCTGAGGAGTGCGGAGGAGTGGAGGGGCTGTGGCCATTCAGAACTGGCCCCGGCCTCTGACAAAAAAACAAGTCAGGACATTCTTAGGCATCGCCAGGTACTACCGGAGGTTTGTGAAAACTTTTGCATCCATTGCAGCACCTCTAATAGACCTAACTAAGGGTGGGAAGTCCGTAATGGTAAAGTGGTCTCCCCAAGCCGAAGAGCCGTTCCAGGCATTGAAGGCTAGCCTCTGTCAACAGCCAGTACTAGTGACTCCGGATTTCACAAAAGAATTCCTGGTTCAGACGGATGCTTCTGACTCAGGACTAGGGGCAGTGTTGTCCCAAGAAGTAAATGGGGAAGAACATCCCATTATGTATTTAAGTAGGAAACTGACCCCAGCAGAGAAAAACTACGCAACAGTTGAAAGGGAATGTTTAGCTGTAAAATGGGCACTGGAATCCCTTAAATATTATTTGTTAGGGAGGAAGTTTAAGTTGCTCTCTGACCATGCCCCCCTAACATGGATGAAACAAAACCGGGAGAGAAACGCTAGAGTCACCATTTGGTTCCTGTCTCTCCAAAATTTTAACTTTGTGTTGGAACATAGGCCAGGAAAACTACAGACAAATGCAGATGCGTTGTCAAGGGTACACTGCATGTGGGGCACAGGTACCCAGCCCTCCGGTCTGGAGAAGAAGGGGGGGATATGTGGTCATGCAGGTGGTATACTGGTGGAAGGAAGGTATATTTCACCCAGATTTCTCACCAGGGTGAAGTAAGTGTAAGGGCCCTTGCACGCGACCGTATGCGCTCCGAGACATACGGTCCGTGAACGGGCCATATGTCCCGGAGCGACATAGATTGTCGGCCGCCCGTGGAACTATTGTCCCGCACTCATAAAATCATATCAGTGTGGGACAATAGCCCCGCGGGCGGTCCGACATGCACAGCATCATTGTAATCAATGATGCTGTGAGCTCCGATCTATGCCGCTCCAGGACATATGGCCTGCTCACGGACCGAATGTCTCGGAGCGCATACGGTCATGTGCAAAAACCCAAATCCAGGAAGTGCTGTGGCCTGAACAAACTTAGTTGTTGGGCAGGGTTTTAACTGAGAATTCCTGGGGCCCGGATTATGCAGAACGGTTGTTAAGGTTGTGGTGGGATCAACCGATCCCTCCCTTCCAGTCCAGCTTTTTGGTGTTTGCCCTAAAACACCTGAAGGCGGTTAGCCTTCTTAGGTCACTATTTAAAGGGTTCTGTAGCTCACTTACAGTGGATCTTCAAAGAGAGCATATGGTGCCAGGACCACTGGGGACCAGTGAGCAACTTACATGCCGTGGGAATGTCAGACTAAATGCTGTAACCTAGGTGAGGCAGATTCTTTATATTGTTAGTCAGTCCCAGACGGGAAGGTTTTTGTTTTGTGATTTGTTGCTGAAATGCTGGAAATCCTCGGTTACGCTAAAGAAAGCATGTTTTGATTTAACCTTGTGAACCTGGACTATAATAAAGTGAGGTGAACTTTATGCCACCAGTGCCTCAGTGAGTGTCCCTAACCGTACCCTACACCCCGCAGTGTTACTGTTACTATATATATGTATGTAATGTACAGGGGGTGACACGTCACTATATATAATGTACAGGGGGTGACACGTCACTATATATAATGTACAGGGGGTCACACGTCAGTATATATAAAGTACAGGGGGTCACACATCACTATAATGTACAGGGGGTCACACGTCAGTATATATAATGTACAGGGGGTCACACATCACTATATATAATGTACAGGGGGTCACACATCACTATATATAATGTACAGGGGGTCACACATCACTATATATAATGTACAGGGGGTCACACATCACTATATATAATGTACAGGGGGTCACACATCACTATATATAATGTACAGGGGGTCACACATCACTATATATAATGTACAGGGGGGGTCACACATCACTATATATAATGTACAGGGGGTCACACATCACTATATATAATGTACAGGGGGTCACACATCACTATATATAATGTACAGGGGGGTCACACATCCACTATATATAATGTACAGGGGGTCACACATCACTATATATAATGTACAGGGGGTCACACATCACTATATATAATGTACAGGGGGTCACACATCACTATATATAATGTACAGGGGGGTCACACATCACTATATATAATGTACAGGGGGTCACACATCACTATATATAATGTACAGGGGGTCACACATCACTATATATAATGTACAGGGGGTCACACATCACTATATATAATGTACAGGGGGTCACACATCACTATATATAATGTACAGGGGGGGTCACACATCCACTATATATAATGTACAGGGGGTCACACATCACTATATATAATGTACAGGGGTGACACATCACTATATATAATGTACAGGGGGTCACACATCACTATATATAATGTACAGGGGGTCACACATCACTATATATAATGTACAGGGGGGTCACACATCACTATATATAATGTACAGGGGTTTACTTACAGGTCAATCACTATATATAACGTACAGGGGGTCACACATCACTATATATAATGTACAGGGGGTCACACATCACTATATATAATGTACAGGGGGTCACACATCACTATATATAATGTACAGGGGGTCACACATCACTATATATAATGTACAGGGGTCACACATCACTATATATAATGTACAGGGGTTACACATCACTATAATGTACAGGGGGTCACACATCACTATATATAATGTACAGGGGGTCACACATCACTATATATAATGTACAGGGGGTCACACATCACTATATATAATGTACAGGGGGTGACACGTCACTATATATAATGTACAGGGGGTGACACATCACTATATATAATGTACAGGGGGTGACACATCACTATATATAACATACAGAGGGTCACACGTCAGTATATATAATGTACAGGGGGTCACACATCACTATATATAATGTACAGGGGGTCACACATCACTATATATAATGTACAGGGGGTCACACATCACTATATATAATGTACAGGGGGTCACACATCACTATATATAATGTACAGGGGGCCACACATCACTATATATAATGTACAGGGGGTCACACATCACTATATATAACATACAGAGGGTCACACGTCAGTATATATAATGTACAGGGGGTCACACATCACTATATATAATGTACAGGGGTCACACATCACTATATATAATGTACAGGGGGTCACACATCACTATATATAATGTACAGGGGGTCACACATCACTATATATAATGTACAGGGGGCCACACATCCACTATATATAATGTACAGGGGGTCACACATCACTATATATAACATACAGAGGGTCACACGTCAGTATATATAATGTACAGGGGGGACACATCACTATATATAATGTACAGGGGTCACACATCACTATATACAGTGTACAGGGGGTCACACATCACTATATATAACATACAGGGGGTCACACATCATTATATATAATGTACAGGGGGTCACACATCACTATATATAATGTACAGGGGGTCACACATCACTATATATAATGTACAGGGGGTGACACATAACTATATATAATGTACAGGGGGTCACACATCACTATATATAATGTACAGGGGGTCACACATCACTATATATAATGTACAGGGGGTGACACATAAAAATACAGGGTCACACATCACTATATATAATGTACAGGGGGTCACACATCACTATATATAATGTACAGGGGTCACACATCACTATATAATGTACAGGGGTCACACATCACTATATATAATGTACAGGGGGTGACACATCACTATATATAATGTACAGGGGGTCACACATCACTATATATAATGTACAGGGGGTCACACAACATTATATATATGATGTACAGGGGGTCACACATCACTATATATAATGTACAGGGGGGTCACACATCACTATATATAATGTACAGGGGGGTCACACATCACTATATATAATGTACAGGGGGTCACACATCACTATATATAATGTACAGGGGGTGACACATCATTACATATAATGTACAGGGGGGTCACACATCACTATATATAATGTACAGGGGGTCACACATCACTATATATAATGTACAGGGGGTGACACATCACTATATATAATGTACAGGGGGTCACACATCACTATATATAATGTACAGGGGGTCACACATCATTATATATGATGTACAGGGGGTCACACATCACTATATATAATGTACAGGGGGGTCACACATCACTATATATAATGTACAGGGGGGTCACACATCACTATATATAATGTACAGGGGGTGACACATCATTACATATAATGTACAGGGGGTCACACATCACTATATATAATGTACAGGGGGGGTCACACATCACTATATATAATGTACAGGGGGGTCACACATCACTATATATAATGTACAGGGGGGTCACACATCACTATATATAATGTACAGGGGGTCACACATCACTATATATAATGTACAGGGGGTGACACATCATTACATATAATGTACAGGGGGGTCACACATCACTATATATAATGTACAGGGGGTCACACATCACTATATATAATGTACAGGGGGTGACACATCACTATATATAATGTACAGGGGGTCACACATCACTATATATAATGTACAGGGGGTCACACATCATTATATATATGATGTACAGGGGGTCACACATCACTATATATAATGTACAGGGGGTCACACATCACTATATATAATGTACAGGGGGTCATACATCATTATATATAATGTACAGGGGGTCACACATCACTATATATAATGTACAGGGGGTCACACATCACTATATATAATGTACAGGGGGTCACACATCACTATATATAATGTACAGGGGGTCACACATCACTATATATAACATACAGAGGGTCACACGTCAGTATATATAATGTACAGGGGGTGACACATCACTATATATAATGTACAGGGGGTCACACATCACTATATATAACATACAGGGGGTCACACATCATTATATATAATGTACAGGGGGTCACACATCACTATCTATAACGTACAGGGGGTCACACATCACTATATATAATGTACAGGGGGTCACACATCACTATATATAATGTACAGGGGGTCACACATCACTATATATAATGTACAGGGGGTCACACATCACTATATATAATGTACAGGGGGGTCACACATCACTATATATAATGTACAGGGGGTCACACATCATTACATATAATGTACAGGGGGGTCACACATCACTATATATAATGTACAGGGGGTCACACATCACTATATATAATGTACAGGGGGTGACACATCATTATATATAATGTACAGGGGGTCACACATCATTATATATATGATGTACAGGGGGTCACACATCACTATATATAATGTACAGGGGGTCACACATCATTATATATATGATGTACAGGGGGTCACACATCACTATATATAATGTACAGGGGGGTCACACATCACTATATATAATGTACAGGGGGGGTCACACATCACTATATATAATGTACAGGGGGTCACACATCACTATATATAATGTACAGGGGGTCATACATCATTATATATAATGTACAGGGGGTCACACATCACTATATATAATGTACAGGGGGTCACACACACAAAAGGGGTCACACATCACTATATATAATGTACAGGGGGGTCACACATCACTATATATAACGTACAGGGGGTCACACATCACTATATATAATGTACAGGGGGTCACACATCACTATATATAATGTACAGGGGGTCACACATCACTATATATAATGTACAGGGGGGTCACACATCACTATATATAACGTACAGGGGGTCACACATCACTATATATAATGTACAGGGGGTCATACATCACTATATATAATGTACAGGGGGTCACACATCATATATATAATGTACAGGGGGTCACATGTCACTATATATAAAGTACAGGGGGTCACACGTCACTATATATAAAGTACAGGGGGTCACACATCACTATATATAACGTACAGGGGGTCACACATCACTATATATAACGTACAGGGGGTCACACATCACTATATATAACGTATAGGGGGTCACACATCACTATATATAATGTACAGGGGGTCAGACATCACTATATATAACGTACAGGGGGTCACACATCACTATATATAACGTACAGGGGGTCACACATCACTATATATAACGTACAGGGGTCACACATCACTATATATAATGTACAGGGGGTCACACATCACTATATATAATGTACAGGGGGGGTCACACATCACTATATATAATGTACAGGGGGTCACACATCACTATATATAATGTACAGGGGGGTCACACATCACTATATATAATGTACAGGGGGGGTCACACACCACTATATATAATGTACAGGGGGTCACACGTCACTATATATAATTTACAGGGGGTCACACATCACTATATATAACGTACAGGGGGTCACAAATGAGCAATTCTTGGATTGGAAGCTAGTAAATCCCTGATTGCTCATAAAGAAAAAAAAACACAATATATCAGCTCATATTTGAGCTTTAAAATAAGCACAAAAAAATAAAAAAAAATGTTAAAAAATATATAAAAAATAAAAAATATATAAAAGTTCAAATCACCCCCCTTTCGATATAAGTAAAAAATAAATACCTAAATAACAATAAATATAGACATCATGGGTATCACCGTGACCGAAAACACCCGTACTTTTAAAATATAAAAAAAAAATTCCAATACGGCGAATTGTGTGGCGGAAAAAAGCGTCCAAATGCCGATTCGACATTTTTTGTCGCTTTTTTTTCTTAAAGAAAATTAAATAAAAAGTGATCAAAAAGTCAAACACACCCCAGAATGGTATCAATAAAAACTTCAGATCGCCCCGCAAAAAATGAGCCCCCATACAGCTCCGTACACATAAATACGAAAAAGTTATAGGGGTCAAGATATGACAAGGAAAAAAAAAAAGGGAAACTTTCTAATTATTTTATCACTATCAAAACGCAGGAAAAACTATACATACCCTGTTTCCCCGAAAATAAGATCTATCCCTATAATAAGCCCTACTGCTATTTTGCCCTGTTTTTGGAGTAGGCTTAAAATATAAGCCCTACTCCAAAAATAAGCCCTAGGTACATTGAGGATACACTGAGAATAGGGTTACGGTCCCGGCGGGGTGATTTTAATGGCCAGTCAGGGCCTCTCTGGAGGTGATGCTACCTGGGCAGCGCAGGTACCTATATGCACACCTATACCCATACCCTATCCGGCACTGCAAGACGTCTCCCCTGTGATGATCCTGTGAGACGTGACCTCAGTGCCGAGTCTCGCGGGATCACGCTGGTTGACGGGATGACACAGCACACACCGGATGACAGGATTGGGAGAGAAGAAGTCCGGAGCGGAGTGTAGGTAAGCATAATTTTTTGTCTGTGTGTGCACAGGGGCCCGGGGGGCAAAAAAATGACATACCAGCATATATTCAGAGGGGCCAAAAATGACATATATATATTCAGTGGGGGCAAAAATAAGACCTACCCCAATAATAAGCCCTAACCCTTTTTCCGGAGAAAAAAAAGAAATAAGACACTGTCTTATTTTCGGGGAAACACGGTATTAGGTATTGCCGGATTCGTACTGACCAGTAGAATGAAAGTAACTGGTCAGTTTTAATGAACATCGAACGCTGTAAATAAGAAACCCGTAGAACTGTAGCGGAATAGCATTTTTTTTGCAATTTCACCCGATTTGAAATTTTTTTTCCAGCTTCCCACCACACCATATGCAATATTAAATGGTGGTGTTGGAAAGTACAACTTGTCCCGCAAAAAAAAGCCCTCGTACAGCTATGTGAACAGAAAAATAAAAAAGTTATGGCTGTTTGAAGGCAGGGAGCGCAAAACGAAAACGCATAACCGAAAAAAAACTCCGGGACTGAAAGGGTTAAAGATCTCCATGTGTTTTCCTGTCCCTAAGGGAGACGGGGTATACTATGTATCCGTGCCGCTGTGGAGGCTATAGGAAAATCAAATCACCGGTCAGTAATTATCATCTTTTGAGTGCCATGATTTACAGAATCTGATTATAACAGGGCTCCACCCCATCACTGAGCGCCTTACTACTAACCCTATTTCTATAATTTGTCCATATGTTACTGATCCAACCCACATAAAGCTGATACAAAGTTTGTAAAAAAAAGAAAGTTGCCATTTTTCTGCAGACAGGAAAAAAACATTTTTACAGGTGTAAGTGCAGGTTCACATCACATCTTTCCCATCCATTTGACATATACAGTATGTTGAAAAAAAAAAAAGGATACAGAAGCGCAGCACACCACACTTTAGTATCCTGCAGAGTCTGGTAAAAAAATTGTATACGTATGTCATCAGTCTGAGGTATCTGATGTTTTTTGTATATGTTAAACGGATAGCAAAAACGTGGTGTGAACCTTCCCTAAAACAGACACGGCCCCTCTGCCTGCCCTCAGTGCACACAGGAGCTGACCGCTTCCCTTTAACCCATTTTCCTTTTTGCATTATTGGTTTTTCCTCCCCGCATTCAATAGTCATAACTTTTTAAATTTGTGGCTGGGGGCTGGTGAGAGACATATGGGGGCTGATAAGAGGCATGGGGCTATTATCTGAGGTCTGATTGGGGGTCATTCACATTGAGGTCTCAGCTGAGGTCTGATATGAGGTCTGATTAAGATTGGAGATCTGACCAGAGGTTTAAAGGGTTTCTGTCATCAGGATTTACCATAGTAAACCGAGTGTCATTTGCAATGTGCAAATGACACCTGATGACAGATATGTATTTTTTATACTGCTCAGTAAAGTAGTTTTTGTGAAAATTCCGTTTTTATAATATGTAAATTACCTCCCCTAGGTGCAGTAGGCGTGAACCGTGCACCTAGTAGCGGCCGTCATTCCTCCTCCGAACCCTCCTCCGTAGCGTTGATTGACAGGGCCAGGCAGCCAGCTCTTTCGGCTCCCGGCCCTGTTCGACTTCCAAATCCCGTGCATGCGCACTGCGATCAGCAATGCGGGCGCATTGAGGAAGCCGGGAGACGGGCGACCGGCGGCTCAACGCGCCTGCGCGGATTGCTGATCGCAGTGCGCAGGCGCGGGATTTGGAACTCGAACAGGGCCGGGAGCCGAAAGAGCTGGCTGCCTGGCCCTGTCAATCAACGCTACGGAGGAGGGTTCGGAGGAGGAATGACGGCCGCTACTAGGTGCAGGGTTCACGCCTACTGCACCTAGGGGAGGTAATTTACATATTATAAAAACGGAATTTTCACAAAAACTACTAAAAACTACATATCTGTCATCAGGTGTCATTTGCACATTTCAAATGACACTCGGTTTACTATGGTAAATCCTGATGACAGAAACCCTTTAATGAAAAATATTTTTTTTCTTATTGTCCTCCTGTAAAGCCTAGGGGCGTCTTATAGGGCGACAAATATGGTACACTGCTTGTGATGGCTGTAGATGGCTCATATTAAGGGGTGGAGCAAGCATTTTGACCCCACAGGTATTTTGCGGAAATCAATGTGCAGCGGACTGTGCAAAATGAAAATTGCAAATTTTCCACAGATATGGCATTTCAGTGATTTGTGGGCCAAAACCAGAAGTGAACGAGGCCTGAGAAGGGTTTTTGCAGTGCAGATTTTGATGGATTGGTTTAAAGGCGCCAACATACTTTCAGTAAGTACCAATAAGACTATTTTCTGACAACCTTACGTTTTTATGTGGGATGAGTTGTCATTATCATTGGTATTATTTTGTGGCACATACAACTTTTTGATCACTTTTTTCCCCACTTTTTGGGAATGAGGATACAGAATAGGCTACAATTCGCTGTTTGGGGGTTGATATTGCGGCATACACCATGAGGAAAAGATGACGTTATCTTTATTCTGCTGGTCAGTACAATTACAGAGATACCAAGTTTATATAGTCATTTTTTAGAGTTTCACCATCTTTATAATTTTCCATTGAGCAGCACATAGATGAGGTTTTTACCATCAATGCGCTGTTACATTACAGAAGAAAATGCTTATTAACCGCCACCGCGCTGTTACAGCACAGCAAGGGGTTAATGGGGGCATTTCCTGACTGGTGCTATAATTGTGGAAACTCCCTGCCTGACACTGGCCCTGAGGGCACTGTTCTCATGGGCATTCTCTGGTGTGCCACCACCATGGCTGTGGGGCAGTAGAGGTCCTGTGGACCTGCGGTAATTACAGTACAGAACGCCTGCATGTCAGAATGGGTCTTGTATACATTTCTGATTACCACCTAAAAATTCAGCCAAAAAACAGGACACCCCAGCCAGGGTCTACTGCACCCCCAAGCACCCACACAAACAATGCACCCCTCTACCGACCATACATGAAGAGCTGCTGCAGGAGCCTTCACTCCACGAATCCCTCCGCACGCGGAACCAGCCAGGAAAGTTTCCCGCTCTCCCAGCCTTCCCCTCAGAGCTCAGCTCCCGCCCCGGCAGAATAGAGTGCGCAGCCGCCGCCCGCCACACCTCAGAACCGCGGATCACTCCATAGTATGGTCAGCGCTCTTTCTCTACTGAGGCACCATAGTTTTCAGCAGGTTATATTTACCGCTGGTCGAGGCTTCTTACCGCTGAGTTCTCTGTGTGCGCCGCGCACTAGCAGCTGGCACAGCTTCCTATGTGAGTCTGTCACGTGGTATGTGAGTCTGGCACAAGAACTATATATTGTGTCTGCCACAAACAGAAATGACAAACATTGCAAAACGAAACAAAAACAAAAAAAACTTTAACCCCTTAACAGCTAGTGCACTGGACCTAAATAACCATGACTATTTTTTATAGTAATATAGTTGCTTTTTTCACTGTTTTAAACCCATGATTATATGTTAATTTTCCTTTTTTGTGTTGCCTTCTAGGAGCCATAACTTTTTTTATTTTTTCTATTTTTTTCATAGCCATATGCGAGTTTTACTTTCTAATTACACCATTTCATACTGTATATAATGTAGTGGGAGCTGGAAAAAAAAATCCAAATGGATCGTATCCCATTAATCCCTGCGTTGCCTTCCGGAAGGCATAACTTTTTTAATGTTCTATTCACACAGCCGTACAAGGGCTTGTTTTTTGTAGTACAAGTTGTACTTTCTAAAACAGCATTTAATACTGCATGCAATGTAGTGGGAAGCTGAAAAAAAATTGCAACTGGAGTGGCATTGAAAAAAAACCCATTTCTGCTACATCTTTATGGGTTTTGTTTTTACAGTGTTTCCTATGCTGTAAAACTGACCTGGTACCGTCACTGAAAACCGACAGGCAAAGAAGCTGTCTGGACTGTTTCCGGGAGTCTGTTCCTTGCGCTGGTGGTTCTGACCTGTTTTGTCAGCTGACAACTACATCAGGACTATTCCAACAGGTAGCAGCTTGGTGACTCTCCTGCAGCGAGTCCAGATCCTGTATAGGGATCACCACTGTCTGTAACATTTTTCTTTGCATCGTCATATTCTGACCCCTATAACTTTTTTATCATTACATCTATGGAGCTGTGTGTGGGCTCATTTTTTGTGGAGTGATCTGTAGGTTTTATTTGATACTATTATGGAGTGTGTGACTTTTTGGTCACTTTTTTGTAAGGTGGCGACTTTAGATCCAATCCACCGCCCCTTGTGCAGGCTGAATATGTCTATTTTCCCGGTATTTTGGGACATGGCAATACTTATGATCTTTATTTTTTTGTTTATCTTTAATATGGGAAAATGGGGTGATTTGAATTTTTATGTTTTTGTTATATTTTAAAAACTGTCTGGAGCATCCGCAGACACACGCTGAATGTGTTGAACTCGCTCGTGTGAAACCAGTCTTTGCATTGCAAATCTGCAATACTTCCTCAAAAAAACAAGGCATGTAATAAATCTGAAACGCAGCCGCTTCACCCACATGTATTGCTCTGTAAATCTGCACCAACAATCCACTATGTTTCAAGGCGTCCTAATGTCACGTGGTCATTTATAGGTTAAAACCCCCTTGTCTATTGTGTCCTTTGGGTGGGTCTGGTAACAGCCAACAGTAATACGGAATAGAAATTTCGATCCATCCTCTCTCCTGCTATATAACCTGTTGGTTCTGTCCTTTCTGCTAGCTGTGGGAGCAGTGCCTGCTGTTCTGCTGATAAGGAGCGGCCTTTGAGACCTATGTCATCCTCAGTAAGCTCTGCCATGCCCTTTTATCAGCTTCTGGTTTAGAGAAATGAAACTTATAAAAAGCTTTGTGCTGTTCTAATAGTTTTGTTTTCTCCTTTTTATAGATTCGTACTGATCAGCCAGAACCAGTCATCTAGCCATGACAATTTGGCCTTTGTCAACGTCGCTCAGATCTTTACGCTTGCTCATTTTGGGACTTAGCGCTGGGCTTGCAGAAACAGCCGGGAGGGCTGGAGCTTCACTCTTTAATGAGGCAACCGAAGTCCAAAAGTTTAAACGTTGGACTCAGTTTGACCTGCGTCCTGGTGTGGTAATGTACACAGAGACTTATCAAAGCTTACCAAATTAATGGACCTGCGAGGGATACATTTGAATACTATTTTTGTGTGATTAAAACGTATCCCACTGGCAGGAAGCGTTTTCCAGACTTTTACCATTCATGGCCTATACTAAGGATACGTGATTGGGGGCAGGGCTGTGGAGTCAGTAAGCCAAAGCCCCGACTCCAACTCCGACTCCTCAATTTCCCCTGACTCCGACTCCCTCAAACATGGAGCATGTTTAAGTGATAACTTTAAACAAACTTTGCATAAATCAATAGTACAGATGTGTCATGACAAAAAGAGTTTGTAATTTATGTTTTATTAGATTTCTTTACTCTGAACTTCCAGGATCAGACTTTTCTCTGGGTACAGCTCACTAAGGGCCTGATGTATGAAAACTGTCTAGGTCTAAGACTTTCTTTGTTGCCCATAGCAACCAATCAGAGCTCCCCTTTCATTTCTCCAAAGCACTATATGAAATGAAAGAGGAGCTCTGATTGGTTTCTATGGGCAGCAAAGAAACTTCTAGACCTAGACAGTTTTCATACATAAGGCCCGAGGTGTTTTACATCAGAGGAAATGCAAACTAAAACATAAAGCAGAGAGAACATGCACTGGACAATTGATTTATGCACAGTTTATTGAAAGTTTAGATATACTAAGAAGTACTTGCCTTAAAGGGGGTTTTCTCAGCACATTGATCCACTGGCTGACAGACAGTTTTCTCTTACTATGTCTCCTCAGGCTGTGGGGGGTCTCCAGCAGTTATTAGCATATATTAACTTACTCTGACAGAGCAGGAGGTTGTGATCTCTAACACAATTAAAGGTAAAGCCATCCTTCTCAGTCCTCAACAAATTTGCTTACTGAGGTCACTCCTGCTCTCAGCCAATCAGATAAGTCTTTCTGGTCTGCAGGTTACCATAGAAACCTGTGTACAGTAAGAGACCTGCTGAACTGTCTATAGTTCATGACTAAAGTAAAAACTACTGACCACTGTATTTAGAAAATGTCTTCTTTTAACTGTCCTTTTATGTTGGAAGCTAATCTTTGTAACTAGTGAGAAAACCCCTTTAATCCTGTTTTCTTCAGCAGATCTGAGATTAGTACAGCCATTTCTTCCCAGTGCCTTTTTCCTCTGATCTGTAGCAGAGGAGTTTCACTTCTGAGCATCTACATGAAGGGCAGCACACATTCATCTCAACTGAAAGCCTAGATCCTTAGTTCAGGAATAGAACAGACATTTCTAGGACATTTCATCATGTGCCCAGATTCTTATGAAAATATATTCAGCACATACTGCATTGAACTAAATGTACCAATTTATTATATATTTTAGGAGTCTGAGTCGGTCCATTTTATACCGACTCCAACTCCACCAAAATGGTCACCGACTCCACGACTCCGACTCCACAGCCCTGGTTGGGGGTTCTACGTTCCACACCCTTCCCCGCCGATCAGCTGGGACTTTGTAGCTCCGATGCCAGATCTAAACAGCCCTGTCCATTCTGCAGTGGACGGAGGTGGTTACTGTAGTGCTCTTCCCATGACGTGTATAGGAGGAGCTCTGCAGTAATTGGCTCTGTCCACTACAGAATGACTGAGCTGTGTAGTTCTGGTGCCAGAGCTACAAAGTAACAGCTGATTGTGACGGGTGTGCACATTTTAGGACCCCTGCCCATCAGATACTGATGGCCTATTTTGTGGCTACGCAATCAATAGTAAAATCCTGGAAAACCCCTTTAACACCTCCCCTCTGATTTGCCTGTTCGGACTGTGTGGTTGCAGAGGGGAGGCTGCTTCTGAGGGCTCTTTTTTGGGCTACAATTCAGCTTGAACTGCGATCTTCTATTATGGGTTAAAGAAAACATTTTTGTTTAAATGCCCTAATGTCATAATACTTTTTGTAATATACTTTATTAAGGCATTTTGTATTTTTAGTAGACTTTTCCCTCCCTAAAGTGCACCTTTCCCTGTGCGCTTAAAATCCACTTTTCTGTACACCACTGGCTTCTTTCACCTTGAGGTTGATTGACAGGGCCAGGCCAGTGTTCGTCTCCTGCTGCCGGCCCTGTGTGCTGGGTAAACTGCACGGCGCAGGCGCGAGATTTACCCGGGGCTGGCAGGAGAAGATGAACGCTGGCCTGGTCCTGTCAATCAAGGACAGAGGGGCGGGGAATGAGGTAGGAGAACGGAGCCTCTAGTAGCAGGAGCAACGCCCCCCACCCCCTGCTCTTAGAGGCTAATTTGCATATAACAAAAGTACAAAATTTGGAACGGGGGCATGAATAAAGCTTACAATACCAGAGTTAGATTCTGCTGACATTAGCACATTCTGATGTCAGAAACCCTTTAATAAAGTATATTACAAAAAGTATTATTATGGCGTTAGGGACATTTTAGCAAAAAGATAATCAAAAGTTTAGTTACTCTTTAAAGCAGACAGGGATGTGATTTTTCAGACACCTCAGCTATATACGGAAGAACCAAGTTCTTCCTTTGGCTCTGCTTCACACCCAGGAATATGTTTAGGGATATCGTTTCACTTCCTCCATGTACAGGTTAGCCACAATGGAATTGCTATCGGTATAAAAGTCTCAGAAAACCCCTTAACATTCTCAGTCAGACCATCACTGCGACCAGAGAGAGCTCCTCTGTGGTGACTCAATTGGAGCATCACACGTTACACTAATCACTGTAATGCTCTTATGTGGGGATCTTTATCTAAGCCTATCAAGAGGACAGTAGTACTTCATACTGTTTTCCCCATTCTACACTTATTATGATGAGGGCTATCCTTCAGATAACATTGTCCCCTCACAGCAGCAGTAAACTGATTCTGGATTACCTATCTGTATAGGAGGTCTGACTGCTATAGGAGGACAATATTTTGTATATCATTTTCAATGGAGTAGTAAAGCCGACATGAAAAAAGGGATTTGCATTCCTTTCTTCCCAGAATTCCAGAGGAGCATGTATGGCCTAAAAGTCTCCTCTCGGTAATTAAGGCACTCTCTCCCGAAGGAGACATAGTAAGAAATCCTGACTTGACACAGTTCTCTCTACTCTGCACTGATGAGGGACAATCACCCTGAAACAGCTGTCTGCAGATGAGGTGCTGGCTTACTTAATACTTAATTTTCAATGCCTATTTAAAGGGTTGAACATTGACTTATAGGATAGCTGCCTTACATCTGGTGGCATTGGAGGAAGAGCTTGTTATGAGCTCTTTTATATTCCTTTCTTCCCAGAATTCTAGAGGACCATGTACAGTATCTCACATTTTTGTAAATATTTTATTATATCTTCTCATGGAACAACACTGAAGATTTGACACTTTGATACAAAGTAGTCAGTGTAAATTTGATGTGCCCTCAAAATAATTCAACACACAGCCATTAATGTCTAAACCGCTTGCAACAAAAGTGAGTACAACCCTAAGCGAAAATGGCCAAATTGTGCCCAGTTAGCCATTTACTCTTCCTGGTGTCATGTGACTCGTTAGTGTTACTAGGTCTCAGGTGTGAATGGGGAGCAGGTGTGTTAAATTTAGTGCTATCCCTCTCACACACTCTCATACTGGTCACTGGAAGTTCAATATGGCAACTTATGGCAAAGAACTCTCTAAGGATCTGAGAAAAAGAATTGTTGCTCTACATAAAGATGGTCTAGGCTATAAGAAGATTGCCAACACCCTGAAACTGAGATGCAGCACGGTGGCCAAGACCATACAGCGATTTTAACAAGAAAGGTTCCACTCAGAACAGGCCTCGCCATGGTCGATCAAAGTTGAGTGCATGTGCTCAGCATCATATCCAGAGGTTGTTTTTTCAAATTAGACGTATAAGTGCTCCCAGCATTGCCGCAGAGGTTAAAGGGGTGGGAGGTCAGCCTGTCAGTGCCCAGACCATACGCCGTCGTCCCAGAAGGAAGCCTCTTCTAAAATTGATGCACGAGAAAGTCCATAAACAGTTTACTGAAGACAAGCAGACTTAAAGGGATTTTGTCACCTAAAATTTTCTTTGTTGATTAAAAAGAGATAATAAAACATGTTCTTTTTCTCTAATCTGTTTGTATTTTCTGATTGTAGTTTTTGAAATTTCATTACTAGAACATTTTTACGGGGGCTGCCATCTTGGCTGAGCTGTTCTAAACAGCATTTAGTGATATGCTTTACAGCAAGCCCCATGGACCATAGGCAGCAATAGACAGCTCCAGTCCTATTGAGAATGCATTGAGAGGCTTTTTCCTTTGAAGTTTTTGTTTATTCTACAGGGAGATTCTATTGTCTGTGATGTGAGTTGGTCTCCAATTACACTGTTTACGGTAGCAGCATTACTTTACAGCTGACACACTGACAAACAGGATATCTCAGCTGAGATTATAGCCTAGTGGCCAGAAGGAAAACTGCAAGATTTTAAGATGATTTTAAAATATAGATAGGAACATGGAAAATTAGAAAAAACATCGCCAAACATTACAAAGACATATGTTTAACATAAAAACTTGATTTAAACAATGGGTCATTTTTTTATGACAAATTCCCTTTAAGGACATGGATTATTGGAACCATGTCCTGTGGTCTGATGAGACCAAGGTAAACTTATTTGGTTCACATGGTGTCAAGCGTGTGCGGCAGCAACCAGGTGAGGAGTACAAAAACAAGTGTGTGTTGCCTACAGTCAAGCATGGTGGTGGGAGTGTCATGATTTGGGTCTGCATGGGTGCTGCCAGCTGTGGGGAGCCGATGAATGCCAACATGTACTGTGACATACTGAAGCAGAGCATGATCGCCTTCCTTCAGAAACTGGGCCACAGGGCAGTATTCCAACATAACAACGCCAAACACATCTCCAAGACGACCACTGCTTTGGTAAAGTTGCTGGACTGGCCAAGCATATCTCCAGACCTAAACCCTATTGAGCATCCTCAAATGGAAGGTGGAGGAGCGCAAGGTCTCTAACATCCACCAGCTCTGTGATGTCATCATGGAGGAGTGGAATAATAACTACGAGGGGGGGATTTATTTCTACTATTGGAACATTATTATTGGGCACAATATGGAGAACACTACTACTAGGAGAACATTGTCACTATTATGAGCACTGTAGGAGGCACTTAAAGGGTTTCTGTCACCAGATCTGGGCATATTAAACAGGATGACATTTGCAATGTGCAAATGTCACCTGATGCCCAATCTGGTATTAATTTTTCTAGTGGTGCCCCCGTTTTTGATAAAAATGATGTTTTATTTTATGCTAATTAGGCTTACTAGGTGCAAGGGGCGGTTACCTTGCACCTAGTAAGCTCCGTTTGCCCACCTGCGGTCACGCCTACCTTGTCTTGATTGACAGGGCCAGGCAGCTTGTTCGATCCTCTGCCGGCCCTGTGCGCGATTCAAATCCCGCGCCTGCGCCGTGTGGAATAAAATCGGCGCAGGCGCAGTGAGCGGCGCTGGCCGCCGGGCTCCCGGCTACCTCACTGCGCCTGCGCCGATGACGTCAGCGTGTACTCTGACGTCATCGGCCCAGGCGCAGTGAGGTAGCCGGGGGCCCGGCGGCCAGCGCCGCTCACTGCGCCTGCGCCGATCTTATTCCACACGGCGCAGGCGCGGGATTTGAATCGCGCACAGGGCCGGCAGAGGATCGAACAAGCTGCCTGGCCCTGTCAATCAAGACAAGGTAGGCGTGACCGCAGGTGGGCAAACGGAGCTTACTAGGTGCAAGGTAACCGCCCCTTGCACCTAGTAAGCCTAATTAGCATAAAATAAAACATCATTTTTATCAAAAACGGGGGCACCAATAAAAAAAATTAATACCAGATTGGGCATCAGGTGACATTTGCACATTGCAAATGTCATCCTGTTTAATGTGCCCAGATCTGGTGACAGAAACCCTTTAATAATGAGGGCAGTGTGGGAGAAATGTAAAACTATTAGTGGGGCTTTTGGGTTTGCTGTTACTATGGGGGATTATCTGTATGTCACCTATTTCTGCATTATAGTATTTGGGGGCATGGGAGAGCAGCATAGGGGCACCAGGAAAGGGAGAATGATGGAAAAGTGAAGAACCTAAGATGTCTGTGTGGCAAACTTTACAGAAACGAGACATGCCTGAGAAAAGTCATCATGGTGGTCTGGTCCAAATGGAGCAGGTGAGGAAGGAGAAAGTGTAAAATCAGATGATCGCTCACTGGCTGCAATTGGTATGTGGTGCTGTATACTCCTATATATTTGATAGCACTAAATATATTGTCCATTCAAACATGTCTTAAAGGGACTTTCCAGATAATATCCATCAATATATGTTCAGTGGGGGCCCTGACACCTCACTGATCAGCTGTTCCTTGCAGCCTCTGGTGCTTGAACTAGTACTCTGGAGCAGGAAGCACAGCTCTGTTCAAAGTGTATTGGCCGCTCTCAAAGAAGTGAACGGGAGCGGAGATGAAGTAACCTGGCACGGCTGCTATACCTTGAATGGAGCTGTGCTTCCTGCTCTATTCAAAGTGCTAGTTTCAGCCCTGGGGACTGCAGGGAACAGCTTATCAAGGGGGTGTTGGGCCCTCAACGATTGGATATTGAGGACCTATCCTGAGAATAGGTCATCAACATCAGGAGCCCAGAACACTGAAGCTGTTCTAGTTTGGAAACATTCACTAATGTAATTGTATACACAGCAGGTTCCTGTCTTTATGACCAGGAGCGGTCTGATGATACACAGTGGAGAGGTAAAGAAAGCAATTCCTGCCCACAGAGGTAGCTGCAAGGAACTGCATTTCCTTATGGTGTCCTACGGAGAATGAAGCAGCACCTTGTTAATCAAATAGTTAAAGAGCGCCTGCAAGCCTGACCACGATCCAGAGCCCCAGTGACTGTACAGGGTTTTTCAGTCAGTGTGTGCAGAAATGTCGCAGGTAAATTAAATAACTGGAGTCTATGAAGCGCTGCAATGTATTCATTCTCTGTAATTACATTTCCATTTTTCTGCTGTATTGTTCTCATTTACATAAATGGCGGCCAAGCATTTGTTTGCCTACAGCCCCACTGGCATCCTGTACTAGAGACTGAAATAATGTATATTACAAACTGATTACATGCATTACTCTGAAGTCACTTTTTTTTTTACATGTAAAACGTAAAAAATGGCGGATATCTCTTTCGTTTTACGAAGAGTAAAATATCAGTGTGCGCCAGGTCACAACACTGGGTGACAACTGCAATTTTGCAATCGTCACTGAATCCCCGACAGGTTGGTAACTGTAAATAATGTGAAGCTATTGCCAACCAGTAATCGATGGGCTGGGGTTTGCTTAGTGCCTGTAACATGCATGCTGCTCCACAAGGCGCGGTCTGCAGCTTGTCCTTATCCTTCTCACAATCTATATGAGGCCCCATGCACTTGACCATATTTTTCATGAGTGCCATCTGCTTTTTTGCAGATAGCACGGACCTATTCATTTCTATGGAGCCATGCACACGTCCATTATTTTTACGGATCTATGTGGCCATTCCACAAATCATAGAACAATACTGTGGACAGGAATAGTCCTTTCTAATGATGGGAGTGAGAAAAATGCAGAAAGTAGGGGTATCCGTCCTTTGCAGATCCGTTTTGTTTGTTGGTGGACCGAAATATGGACACAGTCATGTGATTGAAGCCCCAGGACTGATTCACACAACCGTGCTGGGACCGGGAAACACTGCCCATTTGGCGGCCTCATGACCTCAGCTGACTGCATCATAGTGATTTATCCGTTCACCGGTGTTTTGTACTGTGTTCACATGGATCATATGAGCATAATACAATAGTGCCGTGATCAGTTAAAGGGGTTGTCCGAGTTATTTTTTTGTTTTTTATATGTTTCTAACTTGTCAGGTATAACAACTTTACCATATACTTTGTGTTTCTAAAGCTGCTGGTTTCTCAGAGTTGACTGAGGGTCACATGACCTGTGATGTCACCTTATCTCTCTGGTCTGTGATGTTTCGTGTACAAGCCTCAGAGTTCAGATAAGTCTGTACACGAGACGTCACTGGCCACGCCCACTTTCTTTGCCAGGCTCCTGCTATCTGCTCTCTCCCTGGATTCCTTCAGATAAAACATTAACCCCTTTAGTCAGAACACACTGAGGGCTCAAGGCTTTACAACAAATAGTAGCTGCAGCAGTGAGAGGAGACAAATGCTGGGCAAGGAGCTATAGAGGAATGGTACAAGAACAGGTAGGGAGAATTTCCTGTGTGTATCAGCAGTGTCATTGTACAGCTGGGACTTGTAGTCCTACACAAACAACATGCTGCTGAGTATTCCAGCAGGCAGACATGTACTCACAGCACTTGTATTCACTGACTTTGCAGAGAAGGGGGGAGGGGCTGAGATTGTTGTTATTGCATGTAAACAAAGGCCAGAAGAGAACCAGGGAAATGAGGAAATATAGATTTTTTTTTTTTTTTTTTGTCTAAAACTTGCTGAACTTAGTTATATATTGCTACCCATCAGATTTACAGTGCTATATATTTGTTTCCATAACTTGGACAACCCCTTTAAGAACTAAAATGCAGTCAGTTCTGGTTAGGGGAGCAGCCATCGGTCTGGTAGATGTGGTTTCCCGGACCGAGCATGCTTGTGTGGCTCAGCCCTAAGGAGAACTTCTAATAAGATTATGCCTGGGGAAGAGGTTGATGTGTCTTCAGAAGATGCTCTTTGAATACTATTGGGGTCATTTACCAAACTGATGTAAAGTAGAAATGGCTTAGTTGCCCATAGCAACCAATCAGATTCCACCTTTCATTTTCCAAAGGAGCTGTGAAAAGGTGGAATCTGATTGGTTGCTGTTGGCAACTAAGCCAGGTCTACTTTACACCCTATATGTTTTTTTCAATGATGTGTGTAGACAGACCACATTGTACGCTGGGATATTTCACTTTGGTGCAAATCTTTATTCATGATTTATACACGTTTTAATCAAATGTCCATATAACTGTGGTACAATCTCAACGTGCCACAAATCCATTAAAGCGCTAGAAGATGAAGACGTTTGCATCCTGTCTTGTTTCTAAGCCTTATCCTCCCCGAACCGTTTGAAAAAGTATAAAAAAATTTGCTTGTTTTAACACAATGCAGATGCTCGTCACAATAAAGGGGCGGGGGGTGCAAAGAAAGTGCCATTCCTTTTTATCTAACTAGTTTCAAGTTTTCATTTAGACCGTAAGAGATGAGAGATGGAAGATAAAACAGCAGAGATAGCAGACCTGAACAACCTGAATATTGCAACCAAACGACAACCTACCTGGCCACCAGCGTATCCTATATGAAACCTAAAAAAGCAACGCCTTTCATAGAGAAGTAAAAATGCCAAAAGCCGTGAATGCAGGCCAAATAAATGTGCTGGTGACCTGGAAGTTTTCATAGGTTTAAAAATATATGATTGGACTAAAGCTAGGTATGAAAGGAGCCAAATTCAGCTATTCCTCTAAATGCCCAAGCTGTAGAAAGCAGCCGTCACACCCAACCATTACTGAAGCTAATCCACATATCTTGGAAGGAATCCATCATCAAACGTTCAGGTCGCTGCAGAAGCACAGACCAATGCAAGAAGAAAGAAAGAAAGTCAGGGGGAGAATAATCTGGCTCGTGGGGCATTGTCTAGTATTCTAGCAGTGGAGAAGTGCTGAGATGTATGATGAGGGGAACTAGTAACACTACTTAGGGCTGGATGTAACAGGTGAAGTGACTACAACTAGATTACCACTACAAGTGCCATTGACTTAGCAGAAAACATTCCTCGTTTTATCCCTCGCTCTATCAATAGAGCTTGAAAGAGTGTTCAAAGCTGGTACGTTTTCCAACATCAAGAAGTCAATAAAAAAAAACAAAACAAAACGTACACAGTGATCAGATTTACAGGCTCCTGGGAGAAGAATATAAAACAAAGCCGATTGTTCTGCAGCGCTTCTAGGTTAGAAAATACAATAACTTTGTAGGCCCTAGCAAAATATCACGTTATATAAACCCCTATTTTTTATTATTATTTTTTTTCCTTTTAACCCCATCGGTGCCAGAGGACATCCATAACAGAATAGTCTGCCGGCCGTTCTGGCACGTAAGGGGTTACACAGCATACGTGTAAGACCAAACACTTCCGACTTTGCTTTGCACACTAGACATTGCTGGAGCTCTTTGAAATGATCAGGCGTTCTGCATTTCTTTGCCAATCTTGTAACTGAGGATTTTGTTCCAGTCGATCTTGGTGCGGGTGACGGGCAGCTGCCGGCGTAAGGCTTTGAAAGTGGTGTCTGACATTGTCTGGTAGTTCTCGCTTATGGCAGTCTGCGGGAGAGAAGAGGAGCCACGTGGTTACCAGCTTGAACTACAGGAGGAAATAAAACCTAGCGTATGAAATGATGTCCGCCTTGTGTCAGATGCACACATTTCATCAGCATCGGCTCAGGGGGGCTGAAGAAATGTATGTTGCCTCCATTAACGAGGACCTGCCCGCTCTCCTGACAGGTCTGTTTTACTGAATACCTGTAGTCCACATGAAATACATCTAGAGCGCCTATTCTCATATCTCCACATTGTGGGGAATAGTGAAAACTTTCTCCAGACACTGAGGTGGAGATGTCAGTGCTATACATACCACTCACACTTGTTTAAAGGAAGGTGTCCAGGCTATAGAAATCAAGGACCAATCAGATCAGCAGGGGTCTGACTTCTGGCACCTGCTTGAAAACGCTGTGGCGTTAGTGCGACCATTGCATCCTCTTCATTGGTTACCTGCCCGCCAGCTCCCTTGTTTTGGTGGTGCAGTGTAATTACAGCTGTTTGCTTCATTCAGATGAATGGGAGAGGAATCTGTAATTACACTGCATCGCCGCTACAAACTGAAGGTGAACACTAAAAAGGATCATCAATATCTGCAGCCCAGATAACCACTTTAACTCTTTAACGTCCCTTTAAAGCCACAAAACATGGATACCAGCCGCCGCTACCATAGAGAATTGTGGAAAAGAATAGGACATGCTCTATCTTTTTTGCAGGGCCGCGGAACAGAACTACAGATGCGGACAGCACACTGTGTACTGTCCAAATCTTTTGTGGCCCAGTTGAAACTAATGGGTCCGCGCCCGTCCCCCAAAATTGCGGAACGGATGTGGACTCATTCATACAGTCACGTGAATGTAGCCTAATGGACAAAAAAAAAAAATTCACACAGAAATTCATATTAAGGGCTCATGCACACAAACATGTGCGGCCCATGCCCGTATCGCGGCCGCAAACAGCGGGGTCGTAATACACAGGTACCGGCCACGTGCGTTCCGTATCACCGATGCAGACCCATTCACTTGAATGGGTTCGCAATCCGAAAGATATGAAGCGGAAGCCCATGGAAGCACTATGGAGTGGACTGAATCTTGCGGATTGTGGACCATTCAAGTAAATGGGACTGCATCCACAAACAGCGGGCACACTGCCGATGCCTGTGCATTGCGGACAGAAATTTGTGGTGGGCAGCAAGCAATCTACTCTGATTATAAAGCAGATTTCTGTTCACCACATGCAGGTTACCTGGTAATCATTTTCTGCTTGCTCTATAATCTTTACAAACTCCTTGGCAGTCTGCACCTCCCCCTGAAATTAGACAGAATAAAGAAAATCAGTGCTGAAATACACAGTAAAAAGACAGCAACAGAATGTAAAGCAAACTATAGAAGTGTAGTGACATGTTACTTTAAGATGAAAATGTATACCACATGATGATAGATACTGGGCTACAGTGCGCAGGCACTTCTGCTAAAGCTGGCCATACACATACTAATAGTGAGAATGGTCACTTTGGTCATACCATTCGGTCATCTATTAGACAAGAAAATACAGCAATGAACAATTCATATCCACAACACTGGGATTACCGGATGCCACCATGCGCTGCGAGGTTCTGTCCGACCCCATTCACTACAATGGGGACTGGTGGAGATCCAGCTGCAACCCGGCAAATAGGCCGAGGGGACGCTGGATAAATACCGCTACGCACAACAGTTTTCGCCCAGCCGCTTCTTGGCATATTTGCTGGATTGCGTCCAGATCTCTGCCGGTCCCTATTATAGTGAATGGAGCCGGACAGAACCTTGGGAGCGCACAGCAGCACCCACTATTTACAAACACAGCAGGCTTTTCCCGCCTGGAACAGCTTGCCGGAATCTGTGAAACAAGCCTTACTCTCGCTGCAGCATCCTAACAGGGTAACATATAGTAAAGATGGACAAATTGGTGGGTAAATTGTCCCATCTATAGCCATCTTCAAATCCTTTTAAAGTAGAAGAAAACATGAGTTGTCTTTAAATGGTCACTAACTTTTCACACAACTTTGCGTAAATCAATAGTACAACTGACCACAAGGAACTTTGTAACATGTCTTATCACAACTAGAAATGTCTAGTTGTCATTTATCAGCGGTTTACCTCTCCCTCACCACTTGCCAATTGCTTTCCACTTTGAAAAATGCCTTAATGAGTTTTCGGGTAATAATTATTTTTTATCACGTGCTCACAGCATGCTGTTTACATCCGGCTGGCCATCGGCACGGTCACATGCACCGCTCCAGCCAATGACTGGCTTTATCAGTGATGTGGCTACAAGCAGCATGTAACTGCTGAAGCCAATCATTGGCTGGAGTGGTGCATATGACCATGCCCAGCCAGGTGTAAACAGTGTGCGGACCGGAAGAAGGAGACAGCAGAGAATTGCATCGGCGTGGAACAGGAAAGTATGAATCTTCTGTTTCAGTGGGCATGCTGTGAGGACTTATTAAAAAAAAATAATTGTGAGGATCATATTACACATGTCAGTCCAAATCTATGGAGAGGTGAGGGGGAGGAGTGTGCAGGAATTGAATGAGACACACACAAAGACAAGCAGACTGCCGCAGCTACATGGGCCGAGATATAAACTTCTTGCTTTATCCACAACCATACAGGTCAGTACTTCTCTGTAATATTCTCCATGATCCTCAGGCTGCTTCTGAGTAAGAAAAGGTTAGGAAGCAGATTCTCCTCTACTTTCTAGGTGCAGTAGATGGCTTCTAGTTTCCACCCACCATCTCTGGGAGAACTTCAATCTAGACATTCATCATGCAGAGAGTAAAACTGATAAAAAATACAAGTCATCTAATGGCCAGAAATAGTGTTATTCCTCGTGTACACACTGTACTATTGAATCATGCAAAGTTTATTGAACGGTTAGGTAAGTTCTCACTTTTTACATTTTTTATGTAGAAAAACAAAATTAGGAACATCACAAGGCAAAGTGACTCACTCATGACTAGACAACACTCGGGACATGCCTGAAATAAAAAAATACCCCATTACTTACCTAGCAGATCTGACACCACTGCATGAGGCCAGTGATTGGTTGCAGCAGTCACATGTTTTTAACGTGACTTCACTACTGCAGCTGAATCAACATGGCAGGGCTGTGAGAACCATCTGACACATAAGTTATGATCTATTTTTTATTTCACTGTTGTCCAATTTTTTCCTGAAACCCATCTACCACTTTATACGGGTAGTGGCAAAACATCAACAGTAAGCAACTTATCGTTTAGGGTCCGACTGCTGGAACCTCCCACCAATCACAAGAATGGCAGTCCTATACTGTATGAATGGAGGGGCAGGTTGAGCATACATGCTGCTGCACCATTAGGGCTTATGCACACGGCTGTGTTTTGCAGTCCACAAATTGTAGGGCCACCATTTATTTTTTAACTTCTGGAGAAATGTCCTATCCTTGTTTGCAAAACGGACAAGAATATAACATTTTTTTTTACGAGGCCGCGGAACGGAGGTGCAGATGCGGACACGGTGTGCTGTTCACATCTTTTGCAGGCACACTGAAACGAATGGGTCGGCATCCAACACACAGGTCAGATGCGGACAGAAATTACAGTCGTATACATACGCCATTAGGTTTATTTTTGCACTTACAGCCTACAGTACATTACTACAGCCTCCTCCTCTCTATCAATAGGAAACAGATGCTTTACTTGATGTCGCTACCCCTATTTGGCAAATTGCCGCCGCTTGTAAAACGGAAAGCACAGGCAGCCAGTGGTGATTAAAAAAAAAAATCTATTTTCAAGAAAACTCTGTATTTGAGCAACTCTTGAAAGGGGTTATGTGTGCTTTTGGTTAGAGTGGAGAGCCGATGCAAAGACATGTTACTCCTCTTGAAGACCTGACTCATCTGTGTGCTACAAAGACAACCCTATGATTTAATTAGGCGCTGTGTATGTCTTTTTATTCTGTTGTGTCACTGTGCCAGTTACCCCAAAATAAGCTTGTCGGGGAAATGCTATGTAATAAGTTCGCAGAGAGAACGGGCTCCTCCTGACCCCTAACGAAGGCCCCCGGCCTACCATGACTGTATACTGATTAGACTGTGCCACAGGAAAAGCCTGAAAAACAGCCTGTCTCTATCAGTGATACAGTTGTGCTCAATTTTATTGGCAGCTTTAATTAGTTAGTACAGAAAAAGCCAATATCGTCAGAAATAAGTGGATACTTCCCAACTGTGTATCATTAAATATTTTAATACATTCAACACAAAAGTTGACTCGTCAACATACATGGTCATTTCAAAAAATGAATAAAGAATAAACACAGTATATGACATGGACAGGAATACAGTCACCCTTACGGCTCATACAAGCGTATTTTCTTTCCATGACCGTTCAGTTTTTTGGTTTTTTTTGCGGATCATATATGGAACCATTCATTTCAATGAGCAAAGTTTTTCTGTGTGCTTTCCATTTCCGTTCCACAAAAAAACTGAACATGTTCTATTATTGTCCGTATAACGGACAAGGATAGGTCTGTTCTATTAGGGGCCAGCTGTTCCGTTCTGCAAAATACGGAATACACATGGACATCATCCGTATTTTTTTGCGGACCGCAAAATACACACAGTCGTGATGAGCCCTTATATTGGTGGCACAACCTTGACATAGATAATGTCACAATGCCTTTGTTTTTCTATTACCCCTCACCCCAAAAGTTTATTAACATGGTATATGTACCCCAAAACAATGTCAATGAAAGATACAGCACATCCTGTAAAAAACGGCAATGTTAAAACAAAAAAAGTTATGGCTCCAAGAATACGATGATGCAAAAATGAAAACATTCCTGTGGGCTCTTATGGCTTGGCAGTTAAGGGGTTAATAACAAATTGTATTATTCCCACTGTTTTAGGTTACTGCAAGAAACGAAAGGGCTATTTCCAAAACTCCCATAGTGATGAAAGGAGCAGCCACTCCACTCATTTCTGGGGGCTCCATGAGGCAGAAGAGCCCCCAACGATCCAAACGTTATCCCCTCTCCTTTGCATGGTAATCGTACTGACCCAGAGAGTAAAGTCTTTATGTTATTTATGCTGCGTGAATGTTGCAAAATTTACAACATAAAAACTTAGTAGCACTATTGCCGTTTGTTTTCACAAAATCCCCCCAATAAGCTATATGTACCCCAAAACGGTGCCATAAAAAAATAAAACATGTCCCACAAAAAACAAGCCCTCGTACTGCAACATCGATGGAAAAATAAAAATATTATAGCTGTTGATATGCGACAATGAAAAAAATGGATTGGTCACTAAGGCCCCAATTGCATACAGGTGGAAGGGGTCAATATATATTTAAATCCACTCACATGAAAACAAAGAAAATAGATAGGAGCCCACACAGAAGACGACAAGTGGGACACCTGGTGGGCAAAAACAGCTACTACCATACGTTGCCTAGGCAATGCACAGAAGAAGTCAGTCAGCAATCTACAGACCAATGTATGAAAAATATCTCAAAATGAAATGTACACCCCCCCCCCCACATGTAAGAATAGTAAAGGTTATTGCTATACACCTCTCCAGATGCACCTGACACTATGCTTTTTATTACACGCATATTTGGTATTACTGTATATTCTTTCCTCCTGTGCCCTATATCTACAGTATGTGTCACGGCCTAGGTAATGTATGGTAGTAGCTGGTTTTGTCCACCAGGTGTCCTACTTGCCTTCATCTTCGGTGTGAACTATTTATGTATTTTATACACGTATATGGCTTTTGAGATATAATAATAAAGATGAGTTTTTGGTATCTTTATAGGTGACGTATATTTATCTCTGCCCAACCAAGAGAGGAGTATAACATATACTTGTATAATAAGGGTATATTCACATGGCAGATTTCCCACTCTTACTACAGCTGCAGAAACAAAAAACTGTACATTCCATCTCCCATGGCTCATCAATATGAAATTGCGCTCTTGTGCAACTGCCTGCGGATTTGAAATCTGTGTCGATAACAGACATGAACAGGTGTCCAAATTCTGTTTAAGGCTTAGACCGCTACCGGATCCCTGGCATTCAAACTGTGACCCCGCTGCAGAGATCTGAGGGTCATAATTGGATTTTGCCATGGATTCCATAAGGGCCAGTTCACATGGAGTTTTTGGTGCTGATTTTGGAGTGTTTCTGCCTCAAAATCTGCTCCAAAAAAACACCTCAAAACAGACTCCAAATCATTTCAATAGGAAGCAGCACTGCATGTGGTTTTTGTGCATTTTCAGCGCTTTTTTTTTTTTAGCACAGAGCTGCTTCAAAAACGTCAGATAGTTCAGATGCAGCGTACTTACAGAGACTGTTATGGATTCCTGCACGTCTTTATGGCTAACCAGCTGAACATTACCATCTTCATAGTAGTGAACCTGTCAAAACAGAAGCTAGATTAATCCTATGCCCTAAATTCACTAATCGTAATAATAATATTTAACACATTGGTTTAATACCAGCAGCAATACCACACACATCCTGTGGACACGAGAGGCGCTTCTGGGAGGAAGCAGAAGGACCTTCACATGTGTAAAGTGAACAGATTTCTACTGTGACCTCTGACCTTCTCCAAACGGTATGCTTTATAACTTAAAGAAGAACTCACGCAAAACATTTTATTCTCTGACCTGTTAGAAAGGTGCATGATATAATCTGTAGTGAATGCAGTCTTCTAATCAGAGACTGTATTTATGAGTTATTCCCTCTCTTCTAATTGTAGCTGTGTCATGTGACCAATTCCCTGACCTCCAGCTGACCCAGGACAGGAAGCCAGTTACTGCTCTATTAATTCCTATGAGACTCGGAGTGAGGCTCCCATAGGAATGCATAGAGAAATAGACTTCCTGTCCACACATAAGTCTCTGTGTGAGTTGGTGGGTCTGATTGCTGGTCACATGACACAGATAAGAAACATCAGGGAGATATAACTCACAAATACAGACACTGGTAAGAAATGAGATTCACTACAGATTACATCATGTACATTTCTAGCAGGACATGGAATAAACATTTTTGCGGGAGTTCTTCTTTAAGCTTCATGTTTGGTGGCCATAACTTCCAATGGCTGTGGTGGTGCACACATACAGGATGGGAGCCATAAGCTGATGTGGTCATGGGGCATGATGTGAGGCACCATCAGCTTGGTTGACAGGAGCGGAGCCATTAGGGCCCTTACATGTAAAAACTTAAGCTGCTTCATTTTAGCCTGAAGATCAGTAATTATTTTCTTTAATATTTACCTGAATCTTAAGCACTCCAACCAGTTGAGCAGTAGACTGTGAAATGGTGAATTTCCACTCAGACCTCCAACGGCCATTCCTAAGGGTAGAAAAACAATCATTAGGACGGGTCAACAACTCCAGCATGCAGCCATGAAGAAGAAACACCACTAGCCAGACGACTACAAGGCTGAAGGCTATAGGATACAGGCCTACAGACATCAGACTGCAAGTATCTGAGCCATTAAAAGGTTGTCTGGCTTCAGAGCTGAACCCGGACATAATCCCTTCTCCCATTCAGCCCTTATAAGTGGAACAGGGCAAGGGCTTTTTCTTCAGATCAGAAGCCCCATACGTCACCTGATGTGCATGCTAGGCGAAGGTTTCTACCTAGCAGTGAGCCAGCTGAGGTCACCGGCACTAATGGGCAGTCTTTAGTGCTGTAAAACAGCCTAGGGCAGCGCTAAAGATCACCCATTAGTGCCGGTGACGTCATTGGCAACACTGCTAGGCGTAAAGACTCTGCCTAGCAGGGTGTCAATGTGAACAAAATGCTCCGCCACTCATAGGGGGGGTCAGCTCTGACGAGAAGTGTTTTGCCTTATGTAAACTGCAGATCCACAAAACATGGTTACCGGCACGCCACAACTCAGTGCAGACCCCATTGATTTCAATGGGTCCGTGCTCTGCATGTTGCGTTGAAGTATGGGACATGTCCTTTCTTTTACAGAGCCCCAGGATGCAGAAGCACATGGTGGCACACAAAATGGCATCTGCATAGGTCAGGACCCCATCTACCAACTTCCCATAATATTAACTTTTTGGACCACCTGTGACACGAAGGACAGATACTGCTGTTTTTGTGGCTTAGACAACCGTATTGTATGAAGAGGCTCCACTGATGATAGTATGGGTTTTGAGTCTAAACTTGCCATTTAACAAAAATCAGTGGGCCACGAATGTCGAATAAGGCACGCTGTCATAAAGGCCGGTTCTTTTGATTTTTTATTAGGGCTTGAGTTGAGTTAACCGCAGGCCTCGTGCACAGAACCAAATTTTGGGTTTGTGTCTGATCCACATTTTGTGCGGATTGCACGCAGACCTATTCATTTCTAAGTGTCCGCTATAAATGCTGATGATGTCACCAGTGCGCTGTCAGCATACGTGTAGCCATTCCACAAATTATAGAACATTTCCAATTGTTGTCCATATAGGGGACGAGAATGGCCATTTCTATCATGGAATTGCGGCATGCACGGACGGTACCTGTATTTTTCGGATCTGTGGTCTGTAGATCGCAAAATGGATATGTTTGTGTAAACGAGGCTTAAAATTTTCAGGATTAGATGTTAAGCATGAGACAGTATGGTGCAAGTCACTGCCCAGTTGTTGTGTTCAGAGAGCTTCTGAGGACCAGAAATATATCATATGACCTCGCTTGGCAACTAAGCAATCCCTTCCTCTTTGTGTCTGGCCGTATGAGTGGAGTTAAGCGCAAGCCTCATGCACAGAACCGAATTTAGGGTTCTGAGGAGCTGTCACCACAGAATTCCAGCATATTATAGCGCAGGAGGAGCTGAGCAGACGGATACGCTCCTGTATATCGATCTGCACAGCTACACTGTATCCATATGTACTCTTTAAGGGACACAATAAATATATTGAAATACCAACATACCAAAAGTTTTTTGGCTGGAACTGGTGGCTCTCAATACAGGCTATTATTGTCTGCTGTCCATCTATAGTCTTTGCATAGACCTGTGGAGAGGAGACCAGTCAGTGGATGGAGTTTGAGTAGTATAAGATACATCACATTTAAGAAATACTGAGCGAAAACTGATACTTAACAGTACAGACGCCGTTGGGATAGTGATCTTTCACATATGCTTTTAAAGCATTGTCGCAGGCATCTCTCCAGGACTTTAAAGCTGTGTCTGTTTCATCAGGATGAGCATCACTTGCATCTTTTTTTAGGTGGTCAAATTTAAAGGAAATCCTGTTCCGAGGATCCAAGAACCGGCCATTGCCCAGGTCTCCGTGTTCTGTAATTAGGACCTAAATACATGTAAAAGAAGTATTATTAAAGGGGGTTATCAAGGTTTTAAAAATTGATGCCCTATGCTTAGGATAGGCCATCAATAGTAGATTGGTGCGGGAGTCCAACCTGTGGCACCCCTGTCGATCTGCTGTTTGAAAGGGCCACAGCGCTTGGGTTCACAGTTTACAAACAGCTGATCGGCAGGGGACTGCTACCCATCTAATGTTGATAGATAGGCCATCAGTTTTTGAACCCTGGATAACTCACAGGTTATCCATTAGTAAATGACTGAAGAGTTCATACTTCATGCTTCCATCACTGTGGAGTCCATGTTCTACACTGTGCAGATGCTGAAAAGATCTTTACCGAGTGTGCACGGACTCTCTCAGGCTTCCGCAATATGGACTGTCATACCGGAATATTTTCTACTAGAATGGCCATTAAATCTGAGGCTGATCCCAGATTTCTGAGTCAGATTTGCAGGATTAACTGCTGTGAGCAGATGGGCCCCATTTAATAGGGCTTATCCAGGTATAGCTAACCTGCAGTGCTTTCATGATGGAGAAGAGAATAACCTCCAGTAAGTGCTGGTCTGGGATGGTCAGAATTACAGTGACAGCTCAGCTTACTGTGCTGCTCTGTTCCCAAAGTCCACATTCACTGCTATGGGAGTCACAGAAACAGCCTGTAATCCAGCAGTGGTGGTCATGCTTGTACAGTATAAGGCCACGGTCCCGGCCACCAGAGAGGCTGACGCTTTTTCCTATAGTGTGCAAGCACGACCACCACTGATGGACTACAGGGTGGTCACGACCATGGAAACAAGCAGTGTATAATGTTATAGAAAAATTATAGAAAAATGAATCAAGCCAGCAAAGGAAGCAATATGGATAATAATATATTAGTAAGTGCCTTGTATTAACTTTCTCTACATGATAAATGCCACTTACTGAAGTGAGACAACCCCTTTAATTTTGAGCAGAACATCAACTGTAGTGTACATGGCAAGAACAGAGAAAATATCTGATGAGCATAGTCAGTGTTGGGATATCCAACTACTTTACAAACACTACATAAGGCTACATTCATGCAAGCATATTTTCTTTCCGTGTCCGTTCAGTTTTTTTTTTTTTTTTTTTGCAGATTGGATGAGGACCCATTTCAATAGATCCGCAAAAAAACAAAAAAACAAATGCCATCCGTATTTTTTCAGGATCCACATTTTGCAGACCACAAAATACATATGGTCGTGTGAATCTAGCGCTGGGCGGTTCTTTAAAGATGAAGCCCACTCCTGAGCAGAGCGGGCGATATTGCCAGTTACCACAGGTGGCCTGATGATTCCTACAGAAGACACCCGTGGCTGATGTCCACAACCGGCAGTAATGCTGATTGCGGACATTTAACCCGTCAGATGCCATGGTCAATCCGGAATGGCGATGGAAGGAGCCGGAGCGTGTATGAAGCAGCCCCTGCCTTTGTAAATGACAGGAGGCTGCTGCATAGGCTTTCCTATGGAGCTCCATAGGAAAGTAGTAAAATCATCATAGACTCCAATGCAAGTGCACTGGAGTCTATGAGAATACAAGTCTAATGATCCCTATAGGAACCATAAAAAAGTGTAAAATAATTCAAGTTTTTAAAAATAAAAAAAAACTAAAAATTTGAATCACCCCCCTTTCCCCTAAATAAAAGTACAAAAATTTTTTAAAAATATACACATCATGGGTATCGCCATGTGCGAAAACGCCCATACTATAAAAATTTCTTTCCCATACAGAAAACAGCGAAAAGGGAAAAAGCATCAAAATGGCTGATTTGCCGTTTTTGGACGCTTTATTTTCTAAAAAAAATTAAATAAAAGTGATCAAAAAGTCATACACATCCCAGAATGGTATAAATGAAAAGTTCAGATCGTCCTGCAAAAAATGAGCCCCCATACAGCTCCATAAACACAAATACCAAAAAGTTATAGGGGTATATATAATTATTTTATTTATAATTATTTTATCACTATCAAAAGGCAAGAAAATCTATACATATTAGATATTGCCGGATTCGTACTGACCTGTAGAATGAAAGTAACTGCTCAGTTTTATTGCACATTGAATATCGCAATTTCACTGGAACTTTTTCCCCGCTTCCCACTACACCATATGCAATATTAAATGGTGGCGTTGGAAAGTACAACTTGTCCCGCAAAAAACAAGCCCTCGTACAGCTATGTGAACAGAAAAATAAAAAAGTTATAGCTCTGTGAAGGCAGGGAGCGCAAAACGAAAACGCAAAAACAAAAAAACCTCCGGAGATGAAAGGGTTAACTGACGCCTTCAATAAAAAAACAAAAACAAACAATGGGGCAGATTTACTAATCCTGTATAACAATTAGTGAGTGTGACTTAGGCAGTATAAAGATGTATCGCAGTGGCTCATGCTGGACGAGAAATTTGGTGCGTGGCTAGACATTTTTGCCGAACCTTACCCCTTCGATTGTCTAGCTTACTATGCGCCAAAACTTTGGCGCACAGTTGCAACTCAAACTAAACAAGATGAGGCTGACAATAGTCGAGATGGAAGCGTTCCTTCCTGGCAATCGCCTGCTCGCCAGCAAAGGAGATCGCTAATATAACATGCAGTCATCTCCTCCACAGTGTGGGTAGGACTGATCGTCATTGCTCGTCCCCATACACAATCATTATTTGCCGGCACCAGAGCATCATTCCACACCACGATCTTCTGCCGGCAAGTGTTTCACTCGTTCATCGGATAATTGGCGGAACCTTTACATAGGCAGATCATCGCCATTTCTAACGAACGCTTGTTAGCGATGACCTAGGCGACTCTTGGCCACAGTACGACAGCCCAAAGACTCCTAAAATATGTGACAACGTTCTGCTGCACTTTTATTAGTACCTCTGTCCCGATGCTTTAATTCTAAGGAACTAAAAGAAAGTTCGAATCTTACCAGGTCATCGTAACCTTCAATCCGTACAGGGGTAAACTGATCCATGTTGTACTGGGCAAATGCACTGTGAACCAAAGAGAAGTGATGACATATATAAGTATTATTCGACTTCTAGGAATAATGCTGTTAATTATGAGGAGAATTGGTATTGTATTCTATAAAGTGATTGTTAATTAAAGGGTTTCTGTCACCTTGTTTGACCATATTAAACCAGATGACATTTGCAATGCGCAAATGTCACCTGATGTCTAACATGGTCTTCTTTTTAAGCTTTGTGTTCCCGTTTTCTTAAAAAATCTACTTTTGTAATATGCAAATTACCTTTACTAGGTGCAAGGGGCGGTAACCCTGCACCTAGTAGCGCCGTTTTCCCCACCTTCTATATGTCGTCATCAGCGCTGATTGACAGGGCCAGGCAGCTCGCTCTATCTGCTGCTGGCCCTGTCAGCGCTGCAAAGCCTGCGCCGTGTGTCCGTCATTCGGCGCAGTGAGTGCAGCTGGCTGCCGGGAGCTCCCGGCTTCCTCACTGCGCCGCCTTCTTTTCCGGCTGTAGTGTGACGTCATCGGCACAGGCGCAGCTTCCGGCAGCCAGCTGGTAAAGGTAATTTGCATATTACAAAAGTAGATTTTTTAAGAAAACGGGAACACAAAGCTTAAAAAGAAGACCATGTTAGACATCAGGTGACATTTGCGCATTACAAATGTCATCTGGTTTAATATGGTCAAACAAGGTGACAGAAACCCTTTAAAGGGATTGTCTGAGTTCTTAGGGTCAAACTGCATGGAGGCTGATAAAATAGTAAAAAGGAGGGTTGTCCCACCAGTACATGTCAAATTCATTGTAAAAATGATATCATCCATTTACATACTGTTAAATAAAAGATCCATTGACGAGTTAAGACAATTGCTTACATAGAATAGTGTCATCTGGTGGTCAAAGTCTATAGCAATGTGCATGTCCATCTAGTGAGCCAAGTACTGCTGGTCACACATGCTCAATCTTAGATCTCTATACAATATGTCTTTCCTCCCTTTGTTCACTGCAGAGCAGCTCATAAAATACCTCCCTTCCCTGTAGAAAGCTATTTCTACTGTATTTTCTGCTCTACAGTTTGAGGATCACTATTCAGAGACCATGTTAGGGAGAGAGTGACTGAGCACGTCTTACCAGCAGGCACACAGCTTGGTAAATGGATGTGCAAAACGCTATAAATTCTGACCACCAGGTGACTTCCCACTATTCTACCACCCGTTATCAGCACCATTCATTGTGCAGTGGACAGAGCTGGTAAGTGCTCCCATTCACTTCAATTGGAGCAGTGTTGCAGTAACCAGCTCTATCCACCACACAATGGACGGAGCTGTGGGGTCAAGTGCCAGAGCTACAAGATGACAGCTGATCGTCTTGGATCCCCACTGATCTGGTACTGATGGCCTATCCCGAGGATAGGCCATGAATATCAAAATTCTGGACAACCTCTTCGACGTTATGGAACAGGGGAGGAGGCTTCAAGTGTTTACAATGTGTGTATTACACGAGGACCAGGAAACGGATCATTTTAAAGTCTTATAACCATAACTTTACATCAAAGTAAAAAATGACAATGAGATAAAACCATTTCCAACCAAGAAAATGAAGTAGATTTCTAAAACTGTCTTTTGCCCATAGGGACCAATCACAAGGCAGCTTTTATTTTTCAGGCGCACTATTTGAAATGAAAGCTGTTCCTGTGATTGGTTGCTATGGGCAACAAACAGTTTCATAAATCTACCCCAATGCAGTGCCCATATTTACAACAGACTGCAAAATGAGAGTGTGGCTGCGTACCTATATACATGTACACTGTCCAATCATTCCTAAAAGGGAGTATGCAATTAATGTGTTAGGGATATAAAGGGATTTTTTAAATTAAAGAAGAACTCCCGACAAAAAATGTATTCCATGTCCTGCTAGAAATGAACATGATAGTGAATGTCATTTTCTTACCAGTGTCTGAATTTTTGACTTATATCATCCTGAAGTTTCTTATCTGTGTCATGTGACCAGCAACTAGACCCACCAACTCACACAGAGACTTATGTGAGGACAGGAAGTCTAATTCTCTATGTATTCCTATGAGACTGAAAGTGAGGCTCCCATAGGAATGAATAGAGCAGTTACTGACTTTCTGTCCTGGGTCAGTTGGAGTCAGGGAGTTGGTCACATGACCCAGCTACAATAAGAAGAGAGGTTTTTACTCACAGAAACAGTCTCTGATAAGAAAATGACAATCACTACAGATTATATCATGCACCTTTCTGACAGGTCAGAGAATAAACATTTTTGCGGGAGTTCTTCTTTAACCCCTTCCCGACCGGCGCCGTACATGTACGGCGCAGGGACATGACGCCCACTCGCGGGTGCGGCGGGCGTCATGGCCGGCAAGTCTCTGCTGTTTCTAACAGCAGAGACTTGCCGCTTCTTACCTCCGTCGGCGGCGACTTCCTGGGCCTTCTGATGCTGTGATCACGGCATCAGGATGCGTCTGAACCCGGAAGCCTACGCTTCCGGGCGGTGTACAGATGCCCCGATTGGCCAATTGGGGTGTCTGTACACCATATGAAAACTGTAATCCTCGCTGCAATTCTTATTCTGGCCACTAGATGGCAGGCCAGGATAAGAAATGAGCAATTCATGGATTTAACTGCATCTAGTAAATCCATGATTGCTCATAAAGAAAAAAAACAAAACACAATATATCAGCTCATATTTGAGGTTTAAAATAATCACAAAAAATTTTTAAAAAAATGTTAAAAAATATATAAAAAATAAAAAAAAAAAGATATAAAAGTTCAAATCACCCCCCTTTCCGTATAAGTAAAAAATAAATACCTAAATAACAATAAATATAGACATCATGGGTATCACCGTGACCGAAAACGCCCGTACTTTTAAAATATATATAAAAAAAATTCCAATACGGCGAATTGTGTGGCGGAAAAAAGCGTCCAAATGGCGATTCGCCGTTTTTTGTCGCTTTTTTTCCCTAAAAAAAATGAAATAAAAAGTAATCAAAAAGTCATACACACCCCAGAATGGTATCAATAAAAACTTCAGACCGCCCCGCAAAAAAATGAGCCCCCATACAGCTCCGTACACATAAATACCAAAAAGTTATAGGGGTCAAGATATGACAAGGAAAAAAAAAAAAAAAAAAGGGCAACTTTCTAATTATTTTATCACCATCTAAACGCAGGAAAAACTATACATATTAGGTATTGCCGGATTCGTACTGACCAGTAGAATGAAAGTAACCGGTCAGTTTTAATGCACATCGAAAGCTGTAAATAAGAAACCCGTAGAACTGTAGCGGAATAGCGGTTTTCTTGCAATTTCACCCCATTTGGAATTTTTTTCCCGCTTCCCACTACACCATATGCAATATTAAATGGTGGCGTTGGAAAGTACAACTTGTCCCGCAAAAAACAAGCCCTCATACAGCTATGTGAACAGAAAAATAAAACAGTTATGGCTGTTTGAAGGCAGGGAGCGCAAAACGAAAATGCAGAACCGAAAAAACCTCCGGGGTAGAAAGGGTTAAATGAGGCTGGATGGGTTATAAAATAGCAAAACAATCATTACATTACCAATCCTCCAGAATTACTCTTGTCCCCGCTGCTCTTCACTTCCTGGTCCCGGGCTCAATGCACATTAAATGTCTTTGACTGCCCAATCACTGGCTGCAGTAGTGCCCAGGTTCAGCCGCCGATTGGCTGAGCAGACAGTCCAAGCCATTTCCTGTGTGTCAAGCCTGGGACCAGGAAGTGAAAAGCAGCATCAGAACTGCAGTGGTGGGGAACTGGTGAGGTGTGTAATGATTGTTTGCTAATTTTAACCCATTCTACCCCATACTATCCCGTGGACAAACCCCGTAATGGACTTGCGTTAAAAACCTCCCACTGACGCCTTATTCACACTTCTGTGTCCATTTTGTGTGCAGACAAAAAAAACACCTCATATCGTTTCGCATCCACAAAGGTCAGAATTCAGGATTTGCCTCAATTTTCTATGCAACGGATCAATGAAAAACAGCACACGGATGGCAGCCATGTTTTGTCTGTGGTTGTCACAGATCCCCTGACTAGAATGGGCGCGTTCTGTCCGCAAAAGGGACAAAAATTAGGCCAGCATTTATATAAATAAGCATTTTTCCTACAGACCGACGTTCTGCGGAAGAACAGCGAATGTCTGAATACACAGAAAATGTTATGGATCTGTGTACTGGCCATGGACGTGAATAACTGATGTGTGAATATGCCCATCTGCGGGCACAGAAGAAGAGGCTGGTCACAACTAGCAGACGGTTGGATGGAGGTTTCACCTGCAACGAAAGCAACTCTGAAAACAGGTTCATTATGGACAGTAACATTACAAACATTAGTCATGGAGACTTACTGCGCGGCTCCCTCCCTGAGCAGATTGTCATTGTTGAGGAGTAATCGGACATCTGAAAGAAGAAAAAAAAATGTAGATACACTTACACTGTTACATCCCACCCCCATATGCACCGTTACATCCCACCCCCATATGCACCGTTACATCCCACCCCCATATGCACCGTTACATCACACCCCATATGCACCGTTACATCCCACCCCCATATACACCGTTACATCCCACCCTCATATGCACCGTTACATCCCACCCCCATATACACTGTTACATCACACCTCCCATATACACTGTTACATCACACCTCCCATATACACTGTTACATCACACCTCCCATATACACTGTTACATCACACCTCCTATATACACTGTTACATCACACCTCCCATATACACTGTTACATCACACCTCCCATATACACTGTTACATCACACCTCCTATATACACTGTTACATCACACCTCCCATATACACCGTTACATCACACCTCCTATATACACTGTTACATCACACCTCCCATATACACTGTTACATCACACCTCCTATATACACTGTTACATCACACCTCCCATATACACTGTTACTTTACACCCCCATATACAGTCATGGCCAAAAGTTTTGAGAATGACACAAATATTATATTTTCACATGATCTGCTGCCCTCTGGTTTTTATGTGTGTTTGTCAGATGTTTTTATCACATACAGAAATATAATTGCAATCATATTATGAGTAACAAAAGCTTTTATTGACAGTTAGAATGAGTTAATGCAGCAAGTCAATATTTGCAGTGTTGACCCTTCTTCTTCAGGACCTCTGCAATTCTCCCTGGCATGCTCTCAATCAACTTCTGGACCAAATCCTGACTGATAGCAGTCCATTCTTGCACAATCAATGCTTGCATTTTGTCAGAATTTGTAGGTTTTTGTTTGTCCACCCGTCTCTTGATGATTGACCACAAGTTCTCAATGGGATTAAGATCTGGGGAGTTTCCAGGCCATGGACCCAAAATCTCTATGTTTTGTTCCCTGAGCCATTTAGTTATCACCTTTGCTTTATGGCAAGGTGCTCCATCATGCTGGAAAAGGCATTGTTGATTGCCAAACTGCTCTTGGACGGTTGGGAGAAGTTGCTCTCGGAGGACATTCTGGTACCATTCTTTATTCATGGCTGTGTTTTTAGGCAAGACTGTGAGAGAGCCGATTCCCTTGGCTGAGAAGCAACCCCACACATGAATGGTTTCAGGATGCTTTACAGTTGGCATGAGACAAGACTGGTGGTAGCGCTCACCTTGTCTTCTCCAAATAAGCTGTTTTCCAGATGTCCCAAACAATCGAAAAGGGGATTCATCAGAGAAAATGACTTTACCCCAGTCCTCAGCAATCCACTCCCTGTACCTTTTGCAGAATATCAGTCTGTCCCTGATGTTTTTTCTGGAGAGAAGTGGCTTCTTTGCTGTCCTCCTTGAGACCAGGCCTTGCTCCAAGAGTCTCCGCCTCACAGTGCGTGCAGATGCACTCACACCTGCCTGCTGCCATTCCTGAGCAAGCTCTGCACTGATGGTAGCCCGATCCCGCAGCTGAAACACTTTTAAGAGACGGTCCTGGCGCTTGCTGGTCTTTCTTGGGCGCCCTGGAGCCTTTTTGGCAACAATGGAACCTCTCTCCTTGAAGTTCTTGATGATGCGATAGATTGTTGACTGAGGTGAAATCTTTCTAGCTGCGATACTCTTCCCTGTTAGGCCATTTTTGTGCAGTGCAATGATGACTGCACGTGTTTCTTTAGAGATAACCATGGTTAACAGAAGAGAAACAATGATGCCAAGCACCAGCCTCCTTTTAAAGTGTCCAGTGGTGTCATTCTTACTTAATCATGACAGATTGATCTCCAGCCCTGTCCTCATCAACACCCACACCTGTGTTAATGGAGCAATCACTGAAACGATGTTAGCTGGTCCTTTTAAGGCAGGGCTGCAATGATGTTGAAATGTGTTTTAGGGATAAAGTTCATTTTCTAGGCAAATATTGACTTTGCAAGTAATTGCTGTTAAGCTGATCACTCTTTATAACATTCTGGAGTATATGCAAATTGCCATTATAAAAACTGAAGCAGTAGACTTTGTAAAAATTAATATTTGTATCATTCTCAAAACTTTTGGCCATGACTGTACACCGTTACATCACACCCCCATATGCACCGTTACATTACACCCCATATACACTGTTACATCACACCGCCATACACATTCCTACATGATGGCATGTTACTACACTATTAGGACAGGTGCAAATAATTTCTGCAGCAATTACGTAAGTATCCACAAGGAAATCTGCGGCCACAAAGCCAAGCTCAGTGGGGAAAATCCACAAAAATTCAGTGTTAGAAATTAAAATGCCGCAGATTTAAAAATTCACAGATTAGGTCATTTTTTGCACTGAAACCATACGCAGTCTGTGGATGAGATTTGTATGCATCTCATTCCCTTAGCTGGTACTATCATCTGCTGGATTTTCTGTCCATATACACTGTTACATTGCACCTCCCAGAAGGAAAACGCGCAGCAGTTCCATTATATGTGGAAGGGTCCTTATACATACATTTCTTAGTTTACTTATGTTACCAGATTATCCATAACATTAACTTATGCCTTTAATTCTAATGACGGGTCTGCTATTGATCAGTAGAATGGCCGCACACGATAGCATGCTACAGCAATACAATATCCCCGCTATCTGTCACAGAAACAGATCTCTAGAAATGAGGGCATCTGCTAAGTGCCCTGATTAAAAGGGTGCCAATCAGCGAGATCACATGGTGGCATCCATGGAGCTAGTCTTATTAGGTGCTGTCGTGCCTGGCTTGTAATCTAATGTAAAGCAGTCTCTGTGACAGAACGTCTTTCCAGGCCATGTTGAACACTTGTTAACTGCCCAGACTAGGGATGTAGCGATCAGACCCCTTGTATTAGGGTACGACTCCCCCTCAAAATTGTGAAGCCATGGGTGTTGCTTGGTAGCACATGGCCAGCAGCACCAAGGGGTTGTAGCCCTAAAGGGAATGCATCCTCAGAAAACCTATTGTTTGAATCACATTTTTTTTTAGAATTATGATTTTTTTGGTGAGTTTTTCTTTTTTATTTTTCCATGTCACTATCTACATAAAAAAAAAAAAAAATACAAAAACGATTTCCTGTTCTGTACAGGTAACTTTTCAGTAACCACTATCACCACAGGCAGAATTACAATGACAAGTAACACCTCTATATAGATAACACAGGAGCCAACATTCACAATAGGTGATATCACAGCTTGTCTACTCCCTCCTGACCTCTGCACAGGTCACAGAGCATGCCCAGAAACCTCTCCCATAAAAGTCAATGGTGTCTGCTCCAGACCATTGTGTCTATGGTCCAGTGCTGGGCCATAGACCACTGGGCGCTCCAGCAAACTACAGTGCCAGACCAGGATCGGAGACTCTGGGTGCAATGGAAACTGCATGATTATATACAATTTTAAAAAATATAGTGACATGGGAAAATTAAAAAAAAAAAAAAAAGTGTTTAGAATGAAAACGTGATTTAGACAATAGGTCATTTTCTGCTGACATATTCCCTTCAAACTAAGAGGCCATTCACATCACGTTTTAGGTCTCAGCTGAGCTTTTCATGGGGGGAGGGGGGGGTGTATATAACAGTGATTTCATACTAAGCTGATGAGGCGTACAAGAGTTACTGTAATTCAAATAGTTATACGAAGGCCTACATAACATTAAGGGGTTGCTATTTATGCAGGGAAACCATTACTAGTACTCTAGAACGGTCTTCCATGCATAAATAGCAAATTTAGACAATTTTAATTTAGCTGACATCGTCTAAACATAAGACCACTGCCACCAGTTCTTGCCGGTATAGATGTGAACTGTAGACTTCCTTATTACAGTCATTCCTCCAACGCCTAAAGCTGGGGACACCGTTACACTCAGCCGAAATTGAGTTAGGGGCAGCTTGGTACAAAGCACCGCACACATGAGAGCTCCCCCCTCTGCAGCGGTCTCAGATTGGATGCTTAGGATGGCACAGAGGGCTCTGCAGGGTCAGGTTCGCACAGTATGAGGCTATGAAGGCTTAGGATGGCACAGAGGGCTCTGCAGGGTCAGGTTCGCACAGTATGAGGCTATGTAGGCTTAGGATGGCACAGAGGGCTCTGCAGGGTCAGGTTCGCACAGTATGAGGCTATGTAGGCTTAGGATGGCACAGAGGGCTCTGCAGGGTCAGGTTCGCACAGTATGAGGCTATGTAGGCTTAGGATGGCACAGAGGGCTCTGCAGGGTCAGGTTCGCACAGTATGAGGCTATGAAGGCTTAGGATGGCACAGAGGGCTCTGCAGGGTCAGGTTCGCACAGTATGAGGCTATGGAGGCTTAGGATGGCACAGAGGGCTCTGCAGGGTCAGGTTCGCACAGTATGAGGCTATGAAGGCTTAGGATGGCACAGAGGGCTCTGCAGGGTCAGGTTCGCACAGTATGAGGCTATGGAGGCTTAGGATGGCACAGAGGGCTCTGCAGGGTCAGGTTCGCACAGTATGAGGCTATGAAGGCTTAGGATGGCACAGAGGGCTCTGCAGGGTCAGGTTCGCACAGTATGAGGCTATGTAGGCTTAGGATGGCACAGAGGGCTCTGCAGGGTCAGGTTTGCACAGTATGAGGCTATGGAGGCTTAGGATGGCACAGAGGGCTCTGCAGGGTCAGGTTCGCACAGTATGAGGCTATGTAGGCTTAGGGTGGCACAGAGGGCTCTGCAGGGTCAGGTTCGCACAGTATGAGGCCATGTAGGCTTAGGATGGCACAGAGGGCTCTGCAGGGTCAGGTTCGCACAGTATGAGGCTATGTAGGCTTAGGATGGCACAGAGGGCTCTGCAGGGTCAGGTTCGCACAGTATGAGGCTATGTAGGCTTAGGATGGCACAGAGGGCTCTGCAGGGTCAGGTTCGCACAGTATGAGGCTATGTAGGCTTAGGTTGGCACAGAGGGCTCTGCAGGGTCAGGTTCGCACAGTATGAGGCTATGTAGGCTTAGGATGGCACAGAGGGCTCTGCAGGGTCAGGTTCGCACAGTATGAGGCTATGTAGGCTTAGGTTGGCACAGAGGGCTCTGCATACCTTCTATACCTTCTATTGAGGCCGTCTTCAGTACCTCGCTCAGCAGGGAGTAAAGGCAGTGCTAGGCTGAGTGCTTCAGACTCATCATTATAGAGAAAAACAAGGCGCTCAGATCAGAGCAAGGCCACTTACCCCGCCAGTGACGATGGTGCGACTCCTCCCTCTCCTCAGAGTGCTGTGGCAGCCCGCTCAAACTGACCAATAACAAAGCTCCTTACTGTAAGGAGCTTTGTTATTAGTTGTTTCAGGCAGAAGCAGCATCGCTGCGCTGCCTGTGCCGTTCACTGCACTGATGAATGTGAGGGAAAAGTCTAAGGCGTAGTGGTCCGCCTTAGACTTTTTCCAGAGAATAAAATGGCCTGAACAGGCGTCTGACGCTTGTACAGGAATTATTGCGACCTCTGGCTGGGTGAATGGAGCCCTATGGATGTGTCTGGCATATACGCTGGAAGCATTTTCCAAACATGATGTGAACGTGGTCCAATACAGGTACTATTATTATTAGCGCATCAACCAATAGACTGGAATAAGGACTGTACAGAGCTGGGGCACTGCTGCCTTGGCAGGTCAGGCTTCAGGAGGTTATGCTCTGGCAATGAATCATGAATTAAATATCACCCTTCAAACTGAGAGAAATTATATTTACTGCCAACCCAAGCATGACCCATGTGCACTCCCACTTACCGTTGAAGACCTCGTTGAATTCCCCCGGGGGTGCGTGAGTGATGAATTTGGCAGCAATACGCACCTGCGGAAACACCAACATTTGAAATGAGGCCAAACACGACATTATGAAATATTGAATAAGTGCAATGACAACTGTCTGTAGACGCCGGCTTCTGCGTAGTAGTCGCTTCCTGTTAAGACGCGGCGCACTGTCTAATTACCTAAGCAGATTGTCTCGTAAGGCAATCATCCAAGTCATTATCAAAAATGATTCCTTTCCATTAGCAAAAAAGCCACCCTCCCCAATTATACCAACCCCCATGATCCAGGGCTTCTGAACGCCTTACGACTGCAGGAGAGACAGACCGTCTTCCCCTGCACCTTTTCCTGCCTGTACCACTACATGGCGCTGGATCTCATACTGTCAGAAGATTCGTCCACCCACCCCCCCCCCCTTCACAGAGATCGACCCCCTGGTGATCAGGTTGATCTCCATGGTGGCTTTGGTGAGCGTACATGGTGATCATACAGATACGCAGAGACACAAGCGAGCGCTCGTGTGACATTTGCAGAACCAGCGTGCAGATAACGTCCTATAGCTGTGCACAGCGAGAAGGAATACCAATGACAACGTTCCTATCGGGGTTGCTAAGTAACTCACCCACACGGACGCCCGGTTATTTATTGCTATTATAAAGGCTTTGTGCATTTATTTTAGGATCTGCTATTTACTCACAAGAAAGCATTTTCCTTGGTGAAGTAACTTATAAAACAGAATTACCTAATCATGTCATGTAAAAAAGAAAACGGAACTGAAGGTTATGTCGTATAAAGGGTTACTCCCAGCTCCGAATATGAAATGGTTTCTGTTCAGCCGAAAACCAGCACTTATGCCGGAAAGTGTCCGGATCCCATTATAGTCAATGGCTAGGCCGGATCTGGTGATATCCAGCAGGCTGTTGTCGGTTATCTGTTTAACGCAAATGTGAACCTACCCCAACACCTCTGTATAGATAAGACAGGATCCCCCACTCACAGTACACCATATCACAGCTTATCGTGACCCCTGCACAGGTCACAGAATATGCCTAGAAAACTCTCCCATAGAAGTCAATGAGGTCCCCTCATGACCATTGTGTCTTTGGACCATGGGGCTGCTCTCAAAAAGACACAAAGGCTTAAAGGGGTTGTCCTAAGGATAGGTCAACAATAAAAAAAACAAACAAAAAAAAAAACTTAAAGTTGTCAGCAGTATGTTTCTAAAGATGTTCTTCTTTGTCCGATCAGCTGCGCTAAAATCTTGAAAAATAAACTTTAATTTCTTCAGGAGCTATGCAACAGCGGAGCTTGAAGTCAAGGGGGCAGCGGCTTCCTCGCTTCAAGTCAGGATAACCGCGCCCCCTTTGCCTCTGATTGACAGCATCTCGTTTCCTATTCCTGCACATTGCTGTATGCACATCGAGACGCTCCTGGGAATAGAGACGTCGGGCGCATGCGCAAGCCTTGAGCCAGCTTTGCAGAACAATCAAAAGCTATTGGCTGTCAATCAGAGGCAAAGGGGGCGCGGTTATCCTGACTTGAAGCGAGGAAGCCGCTGCCTCCTTGACTTCAAGCTCCGCTGTTACATAGCGCCTGAAGGAATTAAAGTTTATTTTTCAAGATTTTAGCGCAGCTGATCGGAGGAAGAAGAACATCTTTAGAAACATACTGCTGACAACTTTAAGGTAATATGGGTGACTTGGAAGGCGTGTTTTAGGTGACAGGTACCCTTTAACATATTTTAGGCCTAGTGGCCAGTGTGTAAATTGCAGGATTTGATTTCATTTTTAATTAAGAAAAAAAAAAAAAAATCACCAAAAATGTTTAAAAAAATATATCTGTATAACAGACAGCTATTCATATCACTAACAGTTTTCCTAGATTTTTGGCAGATGAGTGAATAAAGTCTCTTGAGCACCGACAAGCAGGTCTAAATTCGCTAACAAAAGGCACTGTATGAAGTGGAGCCGCCTTTTTTCAGTTATTTTCATGGCACCGTGCAGCCTCAGACCGTCCTGACTTATGGTGTCATCTCTAACATTACAGGACTCCCCTTTAGGGACTCGCTGCAACTATGTGTTACATGGTCGGTCATCCAGTCACCTGAACTCACAATCTAATTTCTCCCATCTAGGACATATATGGGTTAATGTCACTGGAGGCCAGTTTACCCATGAGTATGGTTATGGAGTGTGGGACAAATCTGGAAACCCACGGCAAATGGAGAGAGCGTACAAACTCCATGTAGGGTAACCACTGAGCCAACCTGCTGAACGATGGTAAAGGGAATAAGGCCAGTCTCCCACTGTTAGCAGGAGTTCCGCAGCGCTCTGCATACGGCATTGCCAGACGGTACCAGAATGACTATAACGGGGTCCGGTGGAGATCCGGCCGCTACCTGGCAAAAACATGGCAGGATTTGGCCGGACAAATACTGTTGCATGCAGCAGAGTTTGTCTGGCCAATTCCCAACATTGTCTGCAGGACAGAACATCCAGCTCCCAGTGTGAAAGAGGCCTAAGGCTACTTTCACACTTGCGTTGTTAATTCAGGTACTGAGATCCAGCAGAGGATTTCTATAGCTGAATGAAACTGATCCGTTTTGATTTTGCACATCAGGATGCATCCGTTCCGTTCGGATGCAGTTGTGTGATATCAAAACTGAAAAAAATGGATCAGGCACTAAATAAATTCAAAGTCAATGGGTGACGGATCCGGTTTTTAGGCTACTTTCACACTAGCGTTATGGAATTCCGGTATTGAGTTCTGTCATAGGGGCTCAATACTGGAATAAAACGCTTCAGTTTTGTCAATGGGGGCAAAACTGAACTGAAGACAACGGAGGCTCCTAGAAGCCTTCAGACCGGAGAGCAAACCGCAACATGCTGCGGTTTGCTCTCCGTACTAGTTATCCGCACCTAAACGGATCCGGAATGACCCTCAATGCAAGTCAATGGGGACGGATCCGTTTGGTGTGGACACACTTGTAAACGGATCCGTCCTTCATTGATTTTCAATAGAGGTTATTCCGGATCCGTTTAAAAGTTGTATTATTCAGTACGGATCCGGGGGTCCCTTCACCCGCCGGACCTTACTAAGGCTAGTGTGAAAGTAGCCTTAGTCTCCTAAAAAAACGGATCCATCACCATTGGCTTACATTCGTACTTGATCAGTTTCTTTCAGTTTTTATGACCGGACACAAAATTAGGCTAGTTTCACACTAGCGTTGCCTTTTTCCGGTATTGAGTTCTGTCATGCTGCGGTTTGCTCTCCGTCCTGGGGATCCGCACCAAGACGTCATGACCCCCAATGCAAGTCAATGGGGATGGATCAGTTTGGTGTGACACAGTAGTAAACGCATCCGTCCTCCATTGACTTTCAATGGAGTTCATGACGGATCCGTCCCAGCGATGTTAAAGATAATACCACCGGATCCGTTTATTACGCATCCACATGGTTGTATTATCAGTAACGGAAGCGTTATTGCTGAACCCTGCTGGATCCAACAATAATGCTAATGTGAAAGAAGCCTTGGGCTACTTTAACACTTGCGTTTTATAATTCCGGTATTGAGTTCCGTCATAGGGGCTCAATACCGGAAAAAAACGCTTCAGTTTTGTCCCCATTCATTGTCAATGGGGACAAAACTGAACTGACGACAACGGAGCCTGAAAGCATTCCGTTCCGTCTTCAGACCGGAGAACAAACCGCAGCATGCTGCGGTTTGCTCTCCGGTCCAGGCATCCGCACCAAGACGGATCCGGAATGACCCCCAATGCAAGTCAATGGGGACGGATCCGTTTGGTGTGGACACACCAGTAATCCGGATCTGTCCTCCATTGACTTGCAATGGGGGGTCATTCCGGATCCGGCTACATACATACAGAAATACATACAGACAGACATACATACTCACACATACACATACATACTCACATACTCCAGCCAGGGACGCCGGCAGCACGTCTTCACGCGCCTCCTGTGCGCAGCTATGACGTTTCCTCACTGCGCCCAGCAGAGGGCGCTGTGGGGAATCGTCATCACTGCGCGCAGGAGGCGCGTGGTCCCGAAAAAAAAAAAAAAAAAATAGAACATGTCCTATTCTTGCCTATTGTAGACAAGGACAGGACATTTCTGCAGCAGTAAAAAAATGGCGGCGTACACTCAGCTGGTATCGGCAGATATGCAATTTGGGGACTGCAAAACACTGAAAACTGTCACCATGAAAAGCCATGCAATCTGCAGGCAGCATGTCATAACGCAGGAGGAGCTGAGCAGGTTAATATACCGATCCTTTTTCATAAAACTGTATAACTTTATTCCTTTAAATCTCTGATCATTCTGGGCTTCGGAGTCATGTGGGCGGTCCCATTAGTGATTGAAAGCTAAAACTGTATTCACACTGGAGCAGTTCTGGCTGCCAATGAGACGCCCCTGTGTACAACTAAGCTGTGAAAGAGCAGAGATATAAATGTATGAAGCACAATCTTTCCCCATAAAACCATACATCAGTCTGCTCAGCTCGTCCTGCTCTATAACATTCCTCCTGCAGATTGCACCGCACTTCGTGGTGATGGGTTCTCTTTACCTGCAGTGTGTCCGCTCTCTTTTATTACACTACATCACAAGGCCTGCTTTACACAAAGTGCAAACCACAACAAGCTCTGTGCACTGATTTTTGCAGTGAAGCCTGCTGAATGGTGAATGCAGCTTTAGACGTGGATACCGGCTGTAACTCAGGCTCCGCACAGGATACGCATTGTGATTGATCTCAATGTACTCCTAATGTGACATGTAGACTAAAATGGTGCTCAGTGTGTGGGGATTTGGGAAATTTCCATACAGACAGATACAGCATATCTCCCATAATTCGGACTGTAACGTCTTATCTGCTGTGCAGATCCGATTTTCTGGCAAGGAACAGAGTAACCTGTGCACCAAGTCTGTGGGCAATCTTACTTCTGCATTCAAGGAAACCCAAGTCGTCTTCTCCTCCACATTCCCTCCTGCCCTACATGGTTTCAGTCCATAGCACGAGCTTTTCTTAGCACAATATGCTCGTGTAAGCATGTGCCATAACGGTGTCGCTCAAACAGCGGGGGGTTCTAAAAAAACCATATGGTGGGAGTGAGGAGGAGGTGGAGGACTCCACAGCTACGCAGATACAAGAATATAGCTCCTTCCATTTCATCACGGCTATTACATAATCTGCTCATGTAGATCCGGACACAGCATGGCTGACATAGGGGAATGACGTGGTCCACAATGACCTCGGAGCACCACCCGACATGGTGAATCCAATCTCTATACCAGCTGAACCATCTTGAGGAGTCTGCATATAAGGTCACCATGGATCTGCAGGGTGTAGAACACGTTTATGGTGCTCAGGCCAAAAACTTGCGCTGATGTTTAACGCTTGTGATCATAATAAATCCATACTTTTTGTCATCCATATTTTTTTAATCCTAGAAAACCACGGCAGTCGGCATGATTTTATACTTGGTCTGGAGTAGTAATGGTGCAGCTCTGTGTGAATATACCATAGCCGGTGTGTGGTATGACCATGTTGATGTGGCCTGTGCTGCCAGAGGAGACATGTCAGGCCTTGTCATAAATGACCTTCCTCCACCGTAGCTACCATACATTTCAGTCATTATTCACGCCAGTTTCTGGTGTAAATAACGATGAATTAGCCAGCCCCCCCGCTTTTGTAGATTTGGCGAGGGTGGCATGAAAAATATTCTACATTTTTTAAACCATCACCTGGATCTCAATACTTTTGTAATTGTATGCACAGCCATGGAGTTATTCAATAAAATCTCTCTCTATAGCACCACCTGCTGTTCATTCTTTTCCATTTCTCTGTCCACTTTGCCGAGGTGGACACACATGCTCAGTTCCATCCTTAAACTGTCACCACACACACACTTTTAGAAAGATGCCGTCTTGAACTAAATCTATTAATGTGGAGATCTCTGGATCTATCTGAGGTACAGGGCTGGTTCTAGCTTTCTTAGAGATCGTCATGTACTATATTTTGTCTGATAATCATGGGATAACCCTGTTAAATAAATGTGGTCTACATTTAAACTTGAAAAACCATCCCTGGTGATGGGCTTTGCTCCTTGCACTTTAAACATCTGACATCCTGGAGCTGGCGGAGTGAGGGATGGCATCAAGTTCCCTCTCTGTCTGCAGAAATGGTGGCAGACTATTCCAGCCTGACAGGCGGTATAAGGACAGAGTGAGTGACAGTGGCAGCTCAGCACGCTTCTCCTGCCCTCTCCACCCCTCGTACTGTAACTGCACTCAGTGTCACTAGCAGATAAGCTGGCTTTCATATACACGTACTGATTTATGGACATTAATGTGATTCCCAAGATGGGGACACTGGATCCACTGCGAGCGGCCTCCGAGAATCCTGAAACGCCTCATAACGCTGATGTGGGCGCCCGCAGATTGCCTTTGTGGAGACATGTTATATCAGGGCCACGGGGCAGCAGATGTGCAGGGAGATGTCGGCACTACTCTCACATCGCTGGGACTTCCTGCTTCAGCTTTTTTTACCATTTCAGGCAATTTTCATGAACTTCTCTGAACCAGCTTCCTTTGCGCGGCCTGTATTTCAGGGTTAACCCCTTCTCTGCCTTAACACATGCCTCTCTTTAATCTAACCCACATTTACTTCTGAAGCTGAAACAGACCGCACATCTAACGGCATCTGATGCTGATCTTAGTAGTGTATGAACACATAGTAAAGTGCTTCCATGGGAGTGATGGCAGTCTCCTTACAGTGCTGTGGCACATGTTGGCGATATATGTCTGCATTAATAATATAATAAAATGTCCCAAAGAGCGCCATGTCAGAAACCACACCGAAATGGGGGTCGGAAAGAGCTGAAGAGGCAATTGCAGTTTCCTGACTGCCCTTACTGAGCATCCCTTTTAGAGCCTGTTCACACACTTCAGATGCTGCGGACCGCTCACGGCTTAGAGGGGGTTCACATCACACACTTTTTTTTCTTTTTACAATAGAACTCTATGGTGAACGGATGCCACTGCATGCATAAGTCTGAGGCATCCGTTTAATGAATATGTTTTTTGTATACGTTAAATGGATGGGAAAACGTGATGTGAACCCAGCCTTTACGCCATTCAATGGAACTAAACTGCATGCGGACACCTGCCGTGGCATCAAGTGGCGGCTATCCAAACATGGCTGTCCTTTCATGGCACCGTCACGGCTTCAAACTGCTGGTCCGCAAACTGCAGTGTTGCCTCCTATTGAAAACAATGAGAGGCAGTCACCACGCAGCCGCTGCTGAAGTTTTGGCACAGTGTCCTTGCCAAAATTCAGCGGGACGCTCGGGACTTTAGGGCTCATGCACATGGCTGTTGGTCGGCCGTTCCGTGCACTGGGGACCACAATGGAGAAGGGGTTAGTAATTATAGAATGAGGCATTTTTCTATAAGGAGAGATAACATTTCTTATCAATCCTAGTACTATTGGTTTATGAGGGAAAAAACCTGCAAAACCCATGATGTTTAATGATTTTTTAACACTGACAGCTTAAACAAGATTTCCTGCATTTCTCCTAAAACAAACTACTACAAAGGTCTGATAGCGGTGTTAGCTGATCGCTATCTCATAAATGCCAGCAATTCCTCAATACTGTGTACTGTGTAGTTCACCAATTCTCTTTAACCTCTCCAACCTATTAACTTCTCACGGCCTATAGTGCAGGCATGCCAGCTTCTTATGAGCAGAACATGAACGGAAAGGATATTGGGATTCAAAGGACATGTCTGACGCAGGCCGAGAATGTTGTCAGATAAGGCCTGTTTCACACTCCTGCTGGAGCAACCTGGATCGATACCAGAAGGCCCACCGGCCCCATTGACTATAATGCTGTCCGGCGGAGTCCAGCTGCTACCTAGCAGATACAGCTGAGATTCTGCTGGACAACTACTGCTGCGAGCCTCCCGAAACTCATGCCGCAAGTGGTTACCTTAACTGCCCATTGCACCTCTGTCCCCCCCCCAGCTTCTGTGACCTCTCAGCCAGCCACAATCTTCAATTGGGTGCATACAGTTATTAGGGTTAGATTCACTGACATGTGACAAAGTCCTTAAAGGGGTTATCCGTGAAAAGATATAATGACAGGTCATCAATATCATATCTGTGGGGGTCCCCACCGATCAGCTGTTAGAAGAGGGCCGGCACTCCATGAGCACCGCTGCCTCTCCCTAGGGCAGTGACATCAATCCATTCAAGTTAATGTGGCTGAGCTGCAATACCAATCGCAGCCACTATATAGCGCTGTGCTTGGCAAGCTCCTGGGTGGCCACAGGTGAGTCCGGGCACTCCCGCCAATGTGATAATGATGATGATCAATCCTAAGTAGAGGTCATCATTATCTCTTCCAGGATAACCCTTTTAATTTGATGATTAATTTACAAGGTGTCACAGCCACTCCTCTTCAGTTCCAGTAAGAAAAAGCTGTCAAAATACAGAACCGGCAGAGACAAAGCATTTCTTTTCATATCTGGCACATGAATGACACACAGATCTGTCCCCATATCATATGGCCTTCCTTATAAAGGGTTCTAAGCAGCTAGAACAGTGGTTCTCAACTCCAGTCCTCGGGATCCACCTGCCAGTCAGGTTTTCAGGATTTCCTTAGTTTAGACCAGCTGATATAATTAGCGTCCATCTATCAGGACTTACCACAGGTATTCATTCTGTGGGATATTCCTAAATCCTGACTGGCAGGTGGGTCCCGAGGACTGGAGTTGAGAACCACTGAGCTAGAAGATAATGAGGAATAACTCCCCTCATCAGCTTACAGATAGGGAAGTGAGTCTTATACACCATCTTACTGAATGTTTGCAGAACACACAGTGACATAAGACGAAAGGGAGCAGTAAAAGGAAACCACACCCTGCAATAATGCCAGGAGGCTGACAATGTGCCCTGTGCACCCCACAGTAATAACATGCATGACCAAGACCTGACTGCTCATAGATGCTCATCAGATTCATATTGTACTTCAACAACACCAACATTTTCCTCTATTCACTACATATACGTATGCTCAGATGAGCATGCCTATGTATAGAGAATGGCGAGAGATAGAGCTGTCGGCAGAGAATGCCTATGTACGGAGGATGGGGAGAGAGAGCTGTCGGATGAGCATGCCTATGTATGGAGGATGAGGAGAGAGCTGTCAAATGAGCATGCCTATGTATGGAGGATGAGGAGAGAGAGCTGTCGGATGAGCATGCCTATGTATGGAGGATGAGGAGAGAGAGCTGCCGGCAGAGAATGCCTATGTATGGAGGATGAGGAGAGAGCTGTCGAATGAGCATGCCTATGTATGGAGGATGAGGAGAGAGCTGTCGGCAGAGAATGCCTATGTATGGAGGATGAGGAGAGAGCTGTCGGCAGAGAATGCCTATGTATGGAGGATGAGGAGAGAGCTGTCGGCAGAGAATGCCTATGTATGGAGGATGAGGAGAGAGCTGTCGGCAGAGAATGCCTATGTATGGAGGATGAGGAGAGAGAGCTGTCGGCAGAGAATGCCTATGTATGGAGGATGAGGAGAGAGAGCTGTCGGATGAGCATGCCTATGTATGGAGGATGAGGAGAGAGAGCTGTCGGATGAGCATGCCTATGTATGGAGGATGAGGAGAGAGAGCTGTCGGCAGAGAATGCCTATGTATGGAGGATGAGGAGAGAGCTGTCGAATGAGCATGCCTATGTATGGAGGATGGAGAGAGCTGTCGGCAGAGAATGCCTATGTATGGAGGATGAGGAGAGAGCTGTCGGCAGAGAATGCCTATGTATGGAGGATGAGGAGAGAGCTGTCGGCAGAGAATGCCTATGTATGGAGGATGAGGAGAGAGCTGTCGGCAGAGAATGCCTATGTATGGAGGATGAGGAGAGAGAGCTGCCGGCAGAGAATGCCTATGTATGGAGGATGAGGAGAGAGCTGTCAAATGAGCATGCCTATGTATGGAGGATGAGGAGAGAGCTGTCGGCAGAGAATGCCTATGTATGGAGGATGAGGAGAGAGAGCTGTCGGATGAGCATGCCTATGTATGGAGGATGAGGAGAGAGCTGTCGGCAGAGAATGCCTATGTATGGAGGATGAGGAGAGAGAGCTGCCGGCAGAGAATGCCTATGTATGGAGGATGAGGAGAGAGCTGTCAAATGAGCATGCCTATGTATGGAGGATGAGGAGAGAGCTGTCGGCAGAGAATGCCTATGTATGGAGGATGAGGAGAGAGAGCTGTCGGATGAGCATGCCTATGTATGGAGGATGAGGAGAGAGAGCTGTCGCCAGAGAATGCCTATGTATGGAGGATGAGGAGAGAGAGCTGTCGGCAGAGAATGCCTATGTATGGAGGATGAGGAGAGAGCTGTCGGCAGAGAATGCCTATGTATGGAGGATGAGGAGAGAGAGCTGTCGGCAGAGAATGCCTATGTATGGAGGATGAGGAGAGAGCTGTCGGATGAGCATGCCTATGCATGGAGGATGAGGAGAGAGCTGTTGGCAGAGAATGCCTATGTATGGAGGATGACGAGAGAGAGCTGTCGGATGAGCATACCTATGTATGGAGGATGAGGAAAGAGCTGTCGGATGAGCATGCCTATGTATGGAGGATGAGGAGAGAGAGCTGTCGGATGAGCATGCCTATGTATGGAGGATGAGGAGAGAGAGCTGTCGGATGAGCATGCCTATGTATGGAGGATGGGGAGAGAGCTGTCGGCAGAGAAAGCCTATGTACGGAGGATCGGGAGAGAGAGCTGTCCATAAGATAGGAGATAATTATTAGACCGGTGGGAGTCCTACCATTGGGAACATCTCATTTTCATGCTACTACTGCCAGTGTGCAGCCATTATACTTTTTGTGGCAGGCTGCTGTGGCTTCGCAGTGTTTGCCTCTATTCCCTAATGCAGGGATTGCCAAGCTGCGGCACTCCAGCTGTTGTAAAACTACAACTCCCACAATGACCTGCTGTAGGCTGATGGCTGTAGGCAATTTTGTTTGTCATATAGTATAGTGGAGGCCTGATGGAAACCTTTGATGGGCCTAATATGCCACCGTGCAAAAAGCACCCCAAACACAATGGGGGGGATTTATCAAAAGTAGTGTAAAGTAGAACTGCCTTAGTTGCCCATAGCAACCAATCAGATTCCACCTTTCAAAAGGAGCCGTAAAACAAAGAAAGGTGGAATCTGATTGGTTGCTATGGGCAACTAAGCCAGTTTTTCTTTACACTACTTTATGATAAATCTCCCCCAATGACTGCAGCAATCCAGAGAGGGGCATATAACAACCAATCAAGCTTTTGTTTTCCTATTCAAAAGGCCCCAATACACATTAGACTACTGTAGGCCGAGCCGGTGTATGTGGAGCTCAGGGGAGAGAAGAATTGGGCATGCTGAATATGAATGTCCAATCCTTGTTACACCTGGAGGTAAGCCACTGCCAGAGAAGTCTCCTATGTCCCCACTGAAAACACACGCATGCTCGGCTAAACTGGGCGGGGACATCACTGCTGCAGCCAATCAGTGTCTTCAGTGTCAGACTGAAGGGGGGGTAGTATAAAATGATTTTTTTTTTTTTAATGTAGACTATTACATGGCTTGTTCAAGGTTTTTAATTATCTTGGACAACCCCTTTAAAGGGGTTCTCCGGGAATTACGAAAATGAAAATACTTAAATATTAATAATTATAAATATATTCCAAAATACCTTTCATTAGTTATAATGGCTCGTTTTGTCTGGGGAACAATCATCAGGAGAAATAAAATGGCCGCTGTCCTATTAGTACACACAAAACCTGTCCTGATCACACAGGAGGACAAGTTACTTCACAACACAGGTAAAGAGCTGCCTCATCCTCCTCTCTGCTTGTCAGGGATTATGATCCTGAATATAGCTGATAAGATCTTCAGCTGAATCTCTGTGGGAATGGAGTTCATGAGCAGATGTGGATAATAATCAGCAGCTCCTGTATACAGGCTCCATTACCACAGTCTGTCCTCTCCGTACTTCATGTCTCCTCATGAACGCCATTCCTACAGAGATTCAACTGAAGATCTTATCATATGTATTCAGGATAATAATCCCTGACAAGCAGAGCAGAGAGGAGGATGAGGCAGATCTTTACCTCAGTGCTGTGAAGTCTGTGAAGTAAATTGTCCTCCTGTGTGATTAGGACAGGTTCTATGTGTACTAATAGGACGGCGGCCATTTTATTTGTCCTAATGATCATTCCCCAGACAAAACGAGCCATTATAACTAATGAAAGGTATTTGGGAATTTATTCATAATAAAGTAATATTTAAGTATTTTCATTTTCTTAATTACCGGAGAACCCCTTTAAGGAATCGCACAGTGTACTACACTATTCTATAGTAGAAGAAGGGGCCCCCAGGTAAATGGAGCCTATGGATAAGTTTACCGTATCCACCAATAATGATGTGAGCACAGCCTAGACGGACTAGGAAAAAAAAAAAAGAGGTGCAATGTGAGCGGTTTCCCATTGTTTCCACTCATCTCAGGTAAAACTGTCTGACCGGTTTGGTAGGGGGATGAAATGAAGAAGAAAACAAGGAAAAATTCCAAATTTCACATTCTTTACACAAAGAATGTAAACTGTGGGATGGTGAGTTCATAATCAGTGATCGCCTTCAGACAAACAAAGTGTGTGGGGGAGAATATTTACTAAAAACGGTCACATGTCTCTTAATTCTGGCGCATGACTGGGAGGTCCGCACGCTAGAAAATGAAATCTACAGCAGCATCGAGTGCAGCCTACACAACGGGGAGAGAGGAGTCTTAGTGAAAAGCCCCCAGGAGTAAGTAATGGCGTACATTTCCAACTATGATTAACGCCAGTTTCTTGAATAATTTACAGTGAGTCGGACGTGGGAGCCTGGCCCCTCCAGCCAAGCCCCTCCCACTTTCAAAAAGAGGCAAGGCGTGTTCATAGTTGCAAATTTTAGTGAAAATATGGAGTGTGTCATAAAAGTGGCATGAAACCATTCGTAGTTGGAACGGAAGAATACGTACAGCGCCGAGCGCTACATCCAGTAGTACGGCCTGACCCAATGGTAAGTATGGTAAGGTAGGTCGTTAGAGCTGAAGGTATTGCCCTCACCTTTTTTGATTGTGAACAGTCACAGTTACTGGCATGGCGATACCAAATATGTGGAGCGGATTTTATTTAATAAAACTTTTTTTTAACCATTTAATAGCCCCACTAGGGGACTTAAATAAGTGATCTTTTGATTGATTCTATAATTCTCCTGTACCGCTTATGCAATACTAGACAATTATACACTGCCTGGCCAATATTTCGTTTAGCTTTAGCTTTGATTATGGCACGCATTCGCTGTGGCATTGTTTCCACAAGCTTCTGAAATCTCACATTTACTTCTGGCCAGTGTTGCATACATTTTCCCCCAAGATCTTGTATTTGGAGATTTGGACCATTGCACAAAGTCTTCACCACCACATCCCAAAGATTCTCAGTGGGGATCAGGTCTTGACTGTGGTGGCCAATCCATGTGTGAAAACGTCTCATGGTCTCTGAAGCATTCTCTGTTTGAACCCGATGAATCCTGGCATTGTCATCTTGACATATGTCTGTGCCATCAGGGAAGAAAAAATCCATTAAAGGGGTTCTCCAAGTTAAATTTATTGATGACCTATCCTCAAGTTAAGTCATCAATATCAGATCGGCGGGGTCTGACACCCGGCCCCCCCTGCCGATCAGCTGTTTGAAGAGGAGGCACGCGCCGTACCAGCGCTGCCTCCTCTTCACAGTTTACACGCTAGCAGGAACAGGGGTAGTGGTGAGTAGGTGTAGTTACACCTCACCGCCCCATTCATTTCAATGGGAAGAATCGCTCCCATAGACTTGTATAGGAACAACCCTTCCCATTGGAATTAATGGGGCGGTTAGGTGTAATTACACCTGCTCACCGCTACCCATGTTACGGTAAGCAGGTAAACAGTGAAGAGGAGGCAGCGCTGGTACGGCGCACACCTCCTCCTCAAACAGCTGGTCGGCGTGGGTGCCAGACCCCCGCCGATCTGATATTGATGACCTAACTTGAGGATAGGTCATCAATAAATTTAACTTGGAGAAAACCTTTAATGGAATAACCTGGTCATTCAGTAAATTTAAATCAGCTGACCTCATTCTTTGGGCACATAATGTTGCTGAACCTAGACCTGACCAACTGCGGGGCTCTTACTTATTTGCTTATTTAAATCCAGGTGGTGACCTTTTTTTGGCCAGGCAGTGTATACTGTCAGTGTTATACTGACATTCACCAGCAGGCAGCGCCACGTCAGGATATACTGAAGGCAAGGAAGGGGCCTTCAGAGTGCCGTGCAGAGACATTGGCAGCCTGTGATAGCATTTGCTGATGGGAGACAGAGAGAGTCCACTACTTAGCTGCCGCAGTCGCTATTAACCGCATCTAAGGGGTTAAACAGTCTGGTGCTTCTGCCGGTCTGGGCCGTTAAAGCATCAGGCCGGCGCTTAGGCTGCCATACAAAGGCGTATAGCTGGTCATGAAGGGGTTAAAGTGGTATTCTGGGACTTACCTATTGTTCTATCCTTAGGATAGGTCACGTAAATCAGATCACTTACAAGGGAACAGGGCAGCAGCAATCAGACACGGCCACTACATAGTGTGCGGAGCTGTGTGGTTCCTGTGCCATAGTTAGTGAAAATAACAGCAGTCAGACCCCCATGGATCTGATACTGATGACCTAAACTAAAGGGCAGACACAGCAGGCAATCAGCAGGAACGAACCTTCCGTTCCCGATAGTTACCTGCTTGTTACAGGAGATGAAAGCTGAATTTACACGCAGCAATCACCAGCACTGCACAGAGACGAGCAATTACCACACACATTCATTGTTTCTGGGGAGCAGATCACGCTGTATGAACAATGACCGCATCAGCAATGCTTCCACCCGATGAACGAGAGTTTGCTCATTCATCGCATGATTGGCTGCAATTTCACACAGGACAGGAAATAGGCATTCCTAGGAACACCTCTTCCCGATAGCGGCCATGGCCAAGGGTCCCTGTAAATGGGCCTTAAAGGGAGTCTGTCACCTCATTTTCACCTATATGACTAACAGCACTGCCCCACAGAAGATTGCAGACACATCCCAGACATACCTGTGTGCACTGTGTGTCTGTATTACATGTCCAGGAAAAGTTATCCTGCAGGAAAACAGCTCCCAAGTGCCCGGCTCTGCTGCTGCAAGTGCTCAAAGCAAACCAGACTGAAGAGGGGAGGGCTGCTTTATCTGCTCATATGGTTCTGACCTTCTTTGAAAGCTGGCATTCCAAGCTTTAAAATGATACCAAAATCACAGCCTTATATCGAGTATATCAGAAGATACAGCTATTAGAAATCGAGTCAGGAGAGAAAGCTGTTTTTAGTTTCACTTTCAGCCGGGCACTTGGGAGCTGTTTTCCAGCAGAATAAAAGTGCTTATCCTGAACATGGAATACAGATACACAGTGCACACAGGTATATCTGGGATGTGTGTGCAATCTTCTGTGGGGCACTGCTGTTAGTTATATAGGTGAAACACAGGTCAAAGAATCCCTTTAAAGGGATATTCCCATCACTGATTCGCGAGGATATGTCAATGTCAATTGGGTCCCACATTTAGGACTCGAACCTATCTCCAGAACGAACCCCCTGAAATGAAGGAGAGTGCACAATGCAGTGCGGCCTCCATTCACCAGTAAGGGACTTCTGAACATGGCCAAGCCCACAGCAGTGAATGGAGAGGTGTCTCCACGGTAGGGCAGAGATGCGCCTCATTTATCAAGAGGTATCGGCCTCTATTTCAGTTTTCCTTTATGTATGGCCAACTGGGTAACTTTGTGGAACTCCCCCCTCCCCCAACCACTGATGACAAGCTTTTCTTCTCATAACGAGTACATGGAAGAAAGACAATACTCACATTTGTAATTCCTTGACAATGGCTTCAGTTATGGATATCTTTGGACTTCTGCAAAATCTAACACTGGATTAAAACTACAGTAACCGTCCCAGTACAAATTAAAGCCGGCCCGGCTGAAATAAACTCCAACCCCTACAAGTGGTGAACAGAAAATAAGGCCATCAAAAGAAATTCCTGAAATTCTGAAACCCTGACATCCGGAAACCGTTAAGAAGTCGTTTCTAAGTCTCCAGGGCCGTGGTCTCCTCATAGTGAAGCCGCAGACCTCTCTCATCCTGGGCTCATGAACACAAACATATTTGTCCACATCCAATCCGCAGTTTTTGCAGGTCGGATGAAGACTCATTAACCCATGTCCATTCTGTGGCCCCACAAAAAATAAACCCCCAAAAAAACACAAAAGCGCCCTAATCTTCCCCAACAGTTCTATAGAGGGCAGGACGCTCCGTTGCACAAAATGCAGAACGCACATGACCAGTATCCGTACCAGTGGCCGTGTGCACAACGCCCTAGATGTACAATGGCCAAACGTGCCAATTTTGTCAGGACCAGCCAGTCACGTGTATGGAAGCCTCCGGCCTACAGATGGGGGATAGAAGGATCAGGCTGCTGGCTTTCAACATGCCCTATCCTTTCCTTCTGACGGAGGGTCTGGTGGCGGCTTCCTCCACTCTCTAGGCCATGTTACATGCACTTGTCTTTGTAACTCCCCCGATAGTAAAGATTAGTAACGCTCTCCTAGTACTGTCTATAGTCCTGGATGACTTTCCATACTTAGCTAACCTTGTGGTATAATGCTATCTAATGAGAGACATGTGGTAATAACCCTGCTGACGGAGGCAGATCTATACAGAGACCTCCGCTCAGCCTTCTTCAGAGGACAGAACAGTGTGGTAGACGGCAGAAGACATGGTTTCTTTTACATTCACATCTGTGGCAGGTCACTGACGTCTTCAGCTGAGCGGTGTGATCGGCACGGCTGGTCTGATCCTCTGAGAGGCCTCTCTCACACAAGCCAGTTTTCCGTCCGGGTGCGATGCATGAAGCAATGGGTCTTTACACAGTTTTCACGCATCATTTCTGAATTCAGGAAAAATCGCAGCATGTTCTATATTCAGCGTTTTTCACGTAGCTTTGGCTCCATAGAAGTGAATGGGGCTTGTGTGAAAAACGGAAGTCATCTGGATGCAATGAGTTTTTCACTGATGGGTGCTGGGAGATGTAGATTGTTATTCTTCAGGTTTTTTTTTTTCACACACGTAAAAAAAGCTTCAAATACGGATTGCACCCGCATGGAAAAACACTGAATACAATTACAGACAAAACTGACTGAATGTGCATGCAAAATTCAGTTTTTTTTTCCAGAACAGATCCTGAGGCTTAACATGCTCAAACATTGGGGGAGATTTATCAAATCTGGTGTAAAGTAGAACTGGCTTAGTTGCCCGAGGAACCAATCAAATTCCACCTTTCATTTTTCACAGCTCCTTTGGAAAATGAAAGGTGGAATCTGCAGTTCTTAAAAGTCAGATACTGATGACCTCAGGATAGGTCATCGTAATCTGGTCGGTAGGGGTTTGACACCTGGGACCCCCGCCGATCAGCTGTTTGAGAAGGTACCGGCGCTCCTGTGAGCGCCGCCACCTTCTGGCATCTCACCAAGCACAGTGCCTTACATTGTACAGCGGCTGTGCTTGGTATCGTGCTCAGCCCCATTCAAGTGCTAGGCTCCTCCTAGGCCACGTGACCAAAGAATGTGACGTCACTGGCCTAGGAAAGGCTAAGAGAAGGCCACGGTGCTCACAGGAGCCCAGGTGCCTTCTCAAACAGCTGATCGGCGGGGGTCCCGGGTGTCGGACCCCCAATCAGATACTAATGAACCATCCTGAGGATAGGTCATCAGTAGTAAAATCCTGCAAAACCCCTTTAAGGCACCAGCTACATGGGGCATCACAGTCCTGCTGGATTTGCCTCCATTATACAGGAGCTATGATGCCTCTGCGTTATGGCTGGTTTTGGAGGCGGTTTTTGGTGTTTTTTTTCTTCCAAGTCGCACAGAAAAGCCTATGAGATAAATGGCATACCTACAGCATGCTGCAAATTGAGGGGAAAAAAATGTAGACTTTTCAGTATTTCATTATAGATTTTCAATTAACATCTGGTGTAGCATTTCTGACTTTAAAGGGATTGCTCTCCCCTGGTGACTTTTTCTTGAGACCCCCCCCCCCCCTTCCCGAGTGGCCAGACGCTTGATGGTAATCATATGTATTAGATCCCCCCGGCTCTGAAAGTCCCAGGTCTGGCCTCATCAACATTAGATTTGATGATAACCCACGAGGCAGGGAACTGCTGGGGATCAGGTAGGCATGAATACCACCATGGTTACAGCCATGCTGGGGGGGTCTCAATAAAAAGACCATTTAAAAGAATGGCATGAGTTTCCAATGGAAATCCTATAAAAATATTCAATAAAACACTGTAAGTGGTGCTTTATATGGCAGTCTTTAAGAAAGAGAGTCAATGGAATGGTTAATGCTACATTTCTTTAAAGGTGCACCATTAAGGGGGTTGTCTGGTTTGCCGATACTGATCAGCAGGGTTTTGGCTCCCAGCATCCCCACCGATCAGCTGCTTGAAGGGGTTGCAGTGCTTGTGCAAATGCAGCTTCCTCTTCAATGTTTACCTGCAAGCTATCGAAATTGGGGGTAATTTACGAACATTTTTACATCACTTTTTGGCATAAAAATTATGGCAAGACCCCTTTTGGTGACTCACTAAACGTCTGCGTGACGCTATTGTCGCATGGGTGTTTTTACGCCATCACTTGGGAGGGGCGAGTACCGGAAATTCGGCTCCAGCAAATTTACAATAATTTATGCCTGGCATAAAAGAGGCGTAAAAAGGACTCCAGTCAGAGGATGCGGTCGTTTTTACTCCAGGCCCACGGACGACTGGAGGTGCGCTTCATTTATAAGTTAGGCGAATCCTCCGCCAGTGAAGGGGGCAACAAAGACCAGCATAAAAAGCTGTTTTTTGTAAATGACCCCCATTTTTTAGTGGGAGTGCAGGGCAATTACAACTGCTCCATACCGGTCACTTGACTAGGCCGCGACCTTGTCTACAGCCTTGAGGTAGACAGAGTGAGACAATCCCTTCAATGAAACGGTCAAAAACAGGCCACGCCCCCTCTTTGTAAACCATGTCCATTGTTTTTTTAGCTTTTTGGTAGCATAGCGAGTTGTGCAATTTACAAATGTTTTTTTTTTTTTGTTGCAAATTGCCACTCTATAGAGACTTTAGTGCTCCAGACTGTCCCCAGCAGATGATTTCAGGAGGAGACCTGGTTCGGGAGCGTCCAATTTTAAAGCCCGATCCTTTTGTTTTCCTGTCTGGCAGTAGCTTTCTCCCTTTCCCCGCGTAAACCACATACACACTCGCCTAAAAACACTATGCCTGTGTATGAGGGAGAGAACTATTGAAAGAGTATGGGCACCTTCAAAAGGGGTCTCACCACACACAAACCCATTGGTATTACAGCTGCCAGGGGAAGATGCAGTCTGCCAGATAACTAGTATTTCACATCGGCTGTTCAGATAAATGGCCTTCCATGCCACATGGTCCGTAAAGGGCCCGAGTCTCCATTCTGTTCTCAGGATCAGTGGTGGTCCCCCTGGTCACTCCGTTATGCCCTATCCTCTTTCATACTAGATGTACTCCGGCAGAGGAGACAGTGGTGCACGCTGTGTGACAGATCTGGCGTGTCCTCCGTGACATGTCAGAAACGTATCCCCACCTCACACCCCCTCTTGGCTGGCTTACTTCCCACTACAATTTTGCACCAAACCTTTGGTGCATGTTAATATATTTGTGGCATTTTAGGGTCCACTTAGCCATGTCCCCCTCTTCTGGACAGTGTTCAATGGTGGTTTCTAGTGAGGCACAAATAATCTCTAAAAACCAGACCTGGCGAACAGAAGGTACACAATCCGCGCCAGGATTCGAGGGCAATTACCATAGTAAATCTGCACCTTACAGGGAGAACATCAACTGGGAACAGGAACCAAAAAGCCGGGCAGAAGGTTTCTCCTCTGAATGTAAGGAATGTATGACATGTAGAAGCTCGCTCCTCTGATCACTAACGCATCAGACACGGAATACACCATGGTTTACCAAGTCACCACCGGTTGTGAGCAGGGTGGTTGTATGATGTACCAGTCACCTCCTTACACAGTCGGGCACCATCTTGTGATAGATCACACTCCTGGCACTCTGTCGCTATATTTTGGTTGTACATATGTATGAACCCGCTCTAGGCATAAAGACAGTGATCTGGCGCTCTACAACAGTACCAGGCCGTGGATCATTTCATACCAGGGTGCTGGAGTAGAACTGCCAGGACGCTGACTGTAGTGGAAAGCAGGGAAGCTGCTGGGTGGACTGTAGGAGAGGACCACATAGCGGCCGCACACAGGTCGTGGCCCGTGATCCTGCCTCACCATGCCGGGAACACGAAAGGGACTGTGGATTTCAAGGAGTGCCTGAAGGACTCGCCCTGATTGTACGTGTATCACTGGGTGGGGAAAGAACTCTGCAACTAGCCAATACTGTGACCTCTGTGATAGGGCAGGCTGTGACTTGTAGTGCCATAGGTTTTAGGAGTGTGTGCGCTCCAGGGGGTCACAGTGGGTACAGTATGAGGAAGTCTTCTGCTGGCTCTGGTACAATGTGACCAGAGAGGGCCAGGGGTGCAAGGATTTGGCCAGAAGCAGGTGCACAAGCAGGGAAATACCTGGTCCTGGGGTCTGCCGTCATGTGGCCATACTGGAAGGGTAACATTGGGGTTTCCTTCAGTGTAACAGTGTCCAGCAGTGTACCTCCAATGGGAAAATGGTCTTGCATGAAACTGGTCCCAGGTGTAAAAAAGGTTGGAGACCACTGCTCTGCAAGACTGAAGTGAAGATGGCCTCAGAAGCCCTGACGAAACTGCCTTGCATTTAAAGGGGTTGTCTGACACCACATGCCCGCTTCTTTGGTGGACCTCTGAGGCCAGTGACTGGCTGCAGTGGTCATGTGTTGTCAACGTAACACCACCGATACCAGGTAAATAGAAGCTAAGCGATGATCACTTCTTGTAGTTTCCTCCTGGATCGGGACAACCCCCTTTACCTGCAGGAATAACACATTGCAACACAGGGGTTTCCTCCCCGCAGGTAACCCCCTCTTAACAACTGCAGTCAGGCTCCCAAGCTCCTGACTTTGCTGTTCGCCATACTACCGGAAAACGTAATATTAATGGCCGCCGTTCAGATGTCGGTGGCTTTCTGGGATTTAGTTATTTACAGGTGGATGCCGACATCCTCATGTAATTACCGTCCCACTGATTTCAAGGAGAATCTGCGACACATGGCGGGGGAGCGACGTGTCACCGTGAAACCACGTGGAAGCCATGGCTGTGTATATAATCAATGGGGCTAATCCGAGGGAGAAAAGCAGCAAATCCGTGGCAGAAATCCACATGCTGCAGAAATAAAAGCGCACATTATAACCCTGCTGCACGTCACTTCTCTCTGTGGAATCTGAAACCGATTCCTGATCCACAATGGATTTCTACCTGTCAGGTGTGGACGTGCCCGGGTGATACCAGGAACCCACGAGAGGCTAAATGGGCAGAACCTGATCCTATATTCCCAATGGGCGGCTGCGCTGTGGCTGGTACTGAGCAGGCGTATATAACAAGTTATAAGGCCAGGAAAGCATTTCTTATCCTGCGCTGGTTCTTCTCCTCGTCTTCGGTTTCTGGCTCTATTATTAGAAGACACTGCGGGACCAGCCACCCGGTCACCCTATAGCCATGCCCTGTAATCAGAGAGGGACATGCTGGGGCCTGCGGGCGCCTACACCCTGCTATTACTAACATACAAGTAAAAGCAGCACACACAGCACCAGGCTCCGGCCCTGGGCATCCGTCCATGGGGTGCACCTCTCCCCTTGGCGTGTGACAATGACCAGAAAACTAACCAAAGCAGCTTTTCCGACAGATCTCTGTGATCAGTGTCCGTCCTCATATCACAGCAGAAAAGTGTAACGCCCTGGAATCTGGATAGGCGATACCATGTTCAGCCTCAGGTAATCTATTGCCCCCTGTAAGAAGCAAACCCTTCAGAGGGGGCATGGACTTCTACAATGTTAAGAAGAGAGGTACTCCACCAAGAGGCTGGTTGGTAAAGGGGTTGTGTCTGTACCGATGACTCTAAGCTCGCTGTCACCTCTCTCATATGTCAGTTTAGTGAATACTTGCATTCCCCATGTAATCACAATTCAGGAGCGTCGATCTATTCTTATAACATGCCATTCCTGTATTATTCCTGCTAAGAGTTATGAATGCATTACTGGCAGTCTGCAATGAAGGTCCTGATGGGTGTTACCAGTTGAGGGTGTGTCCCTGTCAGCAGTGATTGGATAAAGTCAGACTGTGCAGGGACACACGCCCAACTGCTAACATCTATCTGGAACTTCACTGTAGACTGTTAGTAATTCATTCATTACTTCTAACAGGAATAATAGAGGAATGACACAACATAGAGTCATAAGAATAGATGTTCCAGGCAAGTAGTCACTAAACAGACATGTCAGGAGAGGCGATAGCATCTCTATAGGCACCATAACCCCTTCTGTGGTCAATACAAGGTGGGCACAGTCTAAATGTCTAACAGCCATACATAAAGTTTGCTGAATAGGCAGAACATGGTAGAAATGACACTGGCGTCAAATATAATAAAATATTTCCAATCTTAAGACTATGCAAGGTAAAATAAGATTAAAACACAAAGTATAGATCCTCCTCATCAACAAGTCCCCAGAACCGGTAGGCTTAATAAGCACTGCTGGCATCCCCTCTGTGAGGGCAGGCTATGTACTAAGCCGCGGACCGCCTGTTGCCACTGACAACCGCACGACTGGGGATGTTTGTAAACACGGCGCTGTCAGCTCAGACCCCTGACTACACACGGGTATTACAGGCAGCCGCTAACCGTTTCACTGCCGGGCCCAGGCACTGGCTGCACACTGCGCCGCCGGAGAGCAGCTACGGAGGTGCACAACAGCGGAGGGAAGGCCAGCAGCGAGGCCTGACCTTTACCTCACAGAAGCGGGCCACCGCTGCCTCCCCACAGGCTATTTACCTTCTCCTCATCAGACACCCGATCCTCGTAGTCTGCCATCTTGGCTCCAACTGGCCCAGCCCCACTGAGAGGAGAGCGCAAAGCACCGCGGGAAGGGAGGGGGAACTGCCGGTCTAAAGAGGAAGTGTGGATCCTGAGCGGACGCCATGTTAGTGGAGTCACAGAACGGGACGAAGAAGGTCCTATTTATTGGTTGTGTAGAACAGAAGCCCCACGTCCAGTCAGTGTCACACAGGCTCGGCCTTGGCACAGCGCTTTACTGCACCGTGACAGCCACTGAAGCTGCATATAGTGAACACTTGTGTCATGGCTCTTGTCAGCCAGAGAACCCCTTGAAAACGGTGACAGAATTCCACCCGTTCACATAGGAACGTTTTCACCACCCGGTTACCCCGCCAAGTCCACAGGCGGTGCTCGACCAATCACAAGCCGAGCCCCGCCCATTCTCCTGCCAAAGAGTCCAGCTCTAGGAAACAACAAACATGGCGGAGCCTGTGAGCGCCGGCGCCTCGAGGCCTTCCCTCAGGACCCGTGTGAAGGTCTGGCTGTGCCGATATCGGGCGTACGTGTGGCTGTTGCTCTTTGTGACGGGGCTGCTTCTTCTCTATCACTTCAGAGCGGCGCTCCGCCTCTACGAGGCTGTAGTGACCGGTGAGTTCTACTCCGCTTACAGCTGCTGGGCGGTGTGTTGCCTAGCAACCGGCCTCTAGGTGTGTAGGCTTTATATGGAAGCGGAGATAGGGAAGCCCTGCGGTGGTGGCACCAAAGAGCCCAGCATGCCCAACTCTTTACTGGGTGCTCGGGTATGCTAGTGCTCCACCTTTTTTTCCCCAGTGCTCCTGCTGACAGGTTACCCAATACCCACCATGTTTTCCCCAGTGCTGCTGCTGACGGGTTACCCAATACCCACCATGTTTTCCCCAGTGCTGCTGCTGACGGGTTACCCAATACCCACCATGTTTTCCCCAGGTCTGCTGCTGACAGGTTACCCAATACCCACCATGTTTTCCCCAGTGCTGCTGCTGACAGGTTAACCAATACCCACCATGTTTTCCCCAGTGCTGCTGCTGACAGGTTACCCACCATGTTTTCCCCAGTGCAGCTGCTGACAGGTTACCCACCATGTTTTTACCAGTGCTGCTGCTGACAGGTTACCCAATACCCACCATGTTTTCACCAGTGCTGCGGCTGACAGGTTACCCAATACCCACCATGTTTCCCCAGTGCTGCTGCTGACAGGTTACCAATACCCCATGTTTTCCCCAGTGCTGCTGCTGACAGGTTACCCAATACCCACCATGTTTTCCCCAGTGCTGCTGCTGACAGGTTACCCAATACCCACCATGTTTTCCCCAGTGCTGCTGCTGACAGGTTACCCACCATGTTTTTCCCCAGTGCACCTGCTGACAGGTTACCCACCATGTTTTCCCCAGTGCTCCTGCTGACAGGTTACCCACCATGTTTTCCCCAGTGCTCCTGCTGACAGGTTACCCACCATGTTTCCCCAGTGCTCCTGCTGACAGGTTACCCACCATGTTTTCCCCAGTGCTCCTGCTGACAGGTTACCCACCATGTTTTCCCCAGTGCTCCTGCTGACAGGTTACCCACCATGTTTTCACCAGTACTGCTGCTGACAGGTTACCCACCATGTTTTCACCAGTGCTGCTGCTGACAGGTTACCCACCATGTTTTCCCCAGTGCTGCTGCTGACAGGTTACCCACCATGTTTTCCCCAGTGCTGCTGCTGACAGGTTACCCACCATGTTTTCCCCAGTGCTCCTGCTGACAGGTTACCCACCATGTTTTCCCCAGTGCTCCTGCTGACAGGTTACCCACCATGTTTTCCCCAGTGCTCCTGCTGACAGGTTACCCACCATGTTTTCCCCAGTGCTTCTGCTGACAGGTTACCCACCATGTTTTCCCCAGTGCTCCTGCTGACAGGTTACCCACCATGTTTTCACCAGTGCTGCTGACAGGTTACCCACCATGTTTTCCCCAGTGCTCCTGCTGACAGGTTACCCACCATGTTTTCCCCAGTGCTGCTGCTGACAGGTTACCCACCATGTTTTCCCCAGTGCCCCTGCTGACAGGTTACCCACCATGTTTTCCCCAGTGCTCCTGCTGACAGGTTACCCACCATGTTTTCCCCAGTGCTCCTGCTGACAGGTTACCCACCATGTTTTCCCCAGTGCTCCTGCTGACAGGTTACCCACCATGTTTTCACCAGTGCTGCTGACAGGTTACCCACCATGTTTTCCCCAGTGCTCCTGCTGACAGGTTACCCACCATGTTTTCCCCAGTGCTGCTGGGTTCCCCATGTTTTCCCCAGTGCTCCTGCTGACAGGTTACCCACCATGTTTTCCCCAGTGCCCCTGCTGACAGGTTACCCACCATGTTTTCCCCAGTGCTCCTGCTGACAGGTTACCCACCATGTTTTCCCCAGTGCTCCTGCTGACAGGTTACCCACCATGTTTTCCCCAGTGCTCCTGCTGACAGGTTACCCACCATGTTTTCCCCAGTGCTCCTGCTGACAGGTTACCCACCATGTTTTCCCCAGTGCTCCTGCTGACAGGTTACCCACCATGTTTTCCCCAGTGCTCCTGCTGACAGGTTACCCACCATGTTTTCCCCAGTGCTCCTGCTGACAGGTTACCCACCATGTTTTCCCCAGTGCTCCTGCTGACAGGTTACCCACCATGTTTTCCCCAGTGCTCCTGCTGACAGGTTTCCCACCATGTTTTCCCCAGTGCTCCTGCTGACAGGTTTCCCACCATGTTTTCCCCAGTGCTCCTGCTGACAGGTTACCCACCATGTTTTCACCAGTGCTCCTGCTGACAGGTTACCCACCATGTTTTCACCAGTGCTCCTGCTGACAGGTTACCCACCATGTTTTCACCAGTGCTCCTGCTGACAGGTTTCCCACCATGTTTTCACCAGTGCTCCTGCTGACAGGTTACCCACCATGTTTTCCCCAGTGCTCCTGCTGACAGGTTACCCACCATGTTTTCCCCAGTGCTCCTGCTGACAGGTTTCCCACCATGTTTTCACCAGTGCTCCTGCTGACAGGTTACCCACCATGTTTTCACCAGTGCTGCTGCTGACAGGTTACCCAATACCCACCATGTTTTCCCCAGTGCTCCTGCTGACAGGTTACCCACCAGAGTGACTCCATCATATGACAGTCCGTCACCCCTAGTAGTGATATGAGGGACGCTAACCGCTCAGTGATACGTGCAGGTAGAAACCTACCAGTGAACTACAGGCCCAGCTATATAATCTGTGGTCAAGTGTGCTGTATTGTACGCCTCCATGCCCAGTCGTATCTCATCTTGTATCCAGGCTACCGTCAGCCCAACAGGGTCCTAGAGCCTCCTTTCAATTGTACAGTTTTCCCCCACAAAGGTCTCCTTTCACGCTAATATTGTAATCACTTAGATATATCATCGTTAAAAGGAATTGGTCACCAACATTTGCCTATATTGGTTATCCTACGGCAATCCTGCTAAAAAAAAATGTATATTCTTTACACAAACTAGAGCACAAAGTGCCCAGCGGGGCGTTTCCAAACCTTCTAAGAGCCTAAGCCTCCCCGTGTGCTCCTGACTGCATACAGTGTCACCAGCGCCCTCTGCTGGTGGCATAGTCTTCCCCCTCCGTGCCTGCTCGAGCATAAGCCTCATTATACTTGCTTCACATGCACAGCACCGTTGGTATCTTCACTCTCGGATCACCACAGTCGCGGTGAAGATACCAGTGGAGCTGTGCACTCATGCGTTATTTTTCTATCCATTATTAGTGTAATTATACATGAGCTGTTTATGAAGGATGGGGAACAATACAGGAGTAGGACGTCTGGATTACTGATTCGGTGGTTTCCATCATTTTGAGGGGAAGAACAGTGCAGCATGTGGTGCCTTTCACAAATCTGACAGAATCTGTGACAAAACCCAGCACCCCCCCATCATTAAGTCAGTGGGGTCCATCTAGGACCACTTTTTCAAATTGCAGATGTGGTCAGTATTTAGTGCCCAGATGTTTAAAGGGGTTCTCCAGGCTATTTATAAAAACAGTCCTTTCTCATACCTCTGGAAGGAAGATCGGCCACAGGGACTCCTAATACCGCTGTACAGTGCTGTGCCGGTGGCTATACTGTAGGAAATTGGAGGCATGTGGTGGTAAAACGTAAAGGCCCCATGTGCCTCTATATGTGTACAAAGTGGACCTCTATGTGACTGTGTACATGAGGGAAACCATAACAACCAATCACATAACGTGTTTTACTTTCAAACCGGCCCCAGGAGAATGAAAGCTGGAATCTGATTGGCTGCTGTGGGGAACCTTACATTCTTTTCTTCACAATCCTCTGAGATGGGATAGATTGTGAAATCATCCATGTACAGTGGAGCAATTGACCATCATTGCACATATTTCTTTCTGTACACACTATTAACGACTAATACCCTGATAATGAGCAGTCTTGGGGTGCCGGTGGATTGTGTACCTCGTACATAGATGCTGAAATGAAATGTAGCAGGCGCCTGTGAGTGAGCTAAGTGGAGTCCTTTGGTTTTATAACTGCACACGGCTCAGTTCGCCACCTGCTGGCCTCGTTTGTAATTACACCTTTTTGATCCATTGCAGTTTCAGCTTCACATGAATCCTTTTTCAAATAATAAAATCAAGTGTAAAACAACAACGACACATACTACAAGTCACCAGTAGTATCAAAGGTACTGGCACCCAGCTGGTGGTTTATGGGTAGGGAGCCATCTTCCATGTTGGAAACGTACTTATGTGGGATAAGTATTGCCAAGATATTACAGTGCAGTGGAAAAGTTTCTACGAAGTCTTAAGGGCTGTTCACACAGCGTTTTTTTTTTTTTTTTTTTTGGTGGAATTAGGCACAGACACCTTTCCTTTCAGCCTCACATTAATTTCAGTGAAGATCTCAGATCGAGAAAGGACATGTCCCATCTTGGCTTAGTTACGGTTTTAAGCCGCTGCTGTCCGATCTTCAGCGCTGCCTGCCGCAATCGACTCTAATTAAACTAATTAAGACAAACTGTTTAGTTGTTCTTCGTTGTTAATGGCGGTGCATCCATTAAAGAGGTATTCTCATCTTGTACAATGGGGGCATATCGCTAGGATATGCCCCCATTGTCTTATAGGTGCGGGTCCCACCGCTGAGACCCACACCTATATCGAGAACGGTGCCCCCAAAGTACAGGAGGGTGCACTGCGCATGCGCAGCCACCCTCCATTCATTTGTAAGGGGCCGGCGAACATAGCCGAGCATGGGCTCGGCTATTTCCGTCGGCTCCATGGAAATGAATGGGAGTGGTGGCCGAAATATGTGCACCCATTCATTTCTATTGGAGCAGTGGGCGTGCTGCGCCTGGTGGTGGCCTCCAGGCGCAGTTCTCCCGCCTTCTTTCTCGATATAGGTGTGGACCTAGCGATATGCCCCCATTGTACAAGATGAGAATACTCCTTTAACAATGCAAACAGACCAAACACTGCTATCCTCCTTAGACTAAGGGCGCATTTAAAGGGAACCTGTCATCTCCAAAACACCCCCTGAACTAGAGTAAGCGTTGTATAGTGTAAGTGGTGCTGAATCCGAATATGTAAGTTTTATCTTCATACTCACTTCCATTCTGACGCTGTGCTCCCACAAACCTGCAGTAAAATGCACTGAGAGGACTGTTCTTTGATTCCTCTCCATTATGTGAATGAGCACTGGAGTCCAGTGAGTGCATTTTACTGCAGGTTTGTGGGAGCACAGCGTCTGAATGGAAGTGAGTATGAAGATAAAACTTACATATTCGGATTCAGCATCACTTACACTATACAATGCTTACTCTAGTTCAGGGGGTGTTTCGGAGATGACAGGTTCCCTTTAAGCAAAAGAGTGACAGCCGCATCCGTTTTATGGACCGCAGACGGTGGATCCGCAAAACACCGGCTCCAGACGTGTGCACCCCGCGTCGCAATGCGGACCCATTAACTTCAGTGGGTCCATGATACACAACATGTAGACAAAGATAGGACATGTCCTATCTTTTGCGCCACGGAGGCACAGACCCGGAAGCATCTTGCAGATAGCAATGCGGGGTGCACATGGCCGGTGCCTGTGCTTTGTGGATCCACTGTCGCCGGAACGGACATGGTCGTCACACGTTTGTGTGAATGCGCCCTTATTAGGGCCCACTGCAGCCTGTACGGCCATGCAGTAACCGACCGCAGCAACACTATACCATTAGACTATACCAGTGCAGTGTAATGGTATAGTCACGTACAGGTTTTGTTCACGATTTTTTATGCAGTTTTTGAAACCAAAACACGGAGTGGATTCAGAAAAGAAGAGAAGCAGTATACATGTCCTTAAAGAGGTTGTCTCACTTCAGCAAATAGTATTTATGTAGAGAAAGTTAATACAAGGCATTTACTAATGTATTGTGATTATCCATATTGCTTCCTTTGCTGGCTGGATCCATTTTCCCATAACATTATACACTGCTCGTATCCGGTGGTTGTGCTTGAACATTGTAGTGCATTTTATGCCTTCATAATAGCCACAATACATTTTGTCTTCCCCCTCATGTCGGTCACACAGTGCATGGTGACAGATGCTCCTCCTAGGGGTGCACCATTATGTGGAGCAGTGTGGTGAATAAGGAGAATACTTCTTCACATGGATCTTACTTGAAGTTCAGATACTATAAAGGGGTATTCTGGTTGTGACACATTTTTTCCTATCCACAGGACATTGATAAGTATTAGTTCTGCAGGGGTCCTATTGCTGGAAATGAGAACAAAGACCCCATGTGTCTCTCTGGGACTCCCAAAATGAACAGCAGTAGATCGGACATGTGCTGTGCTGCTCCATTAGGGCTCATTCAGACGGCCGTATGATGTCCGCAAAAAAACAGATAGCATTCCATTTTTTTTCTGACCCATAGACTTCAATGGGGCTATGTCCTGATTTTCACTGACAAGTATAGGACATGTTTCATTTGTTTTGCGGAGCCGTGGAATGGAAAAAAAGGGCCCATAGAAGTGAATGGGTCAGTATGTAATCCGCAAAGAAATGGATCCACATTTTTGCGGACAACATACGGCCGTCTGAATGAGCCCTTAGGCCCCATTCACACGACCGTATGTACATTTCCGCATCTTATCCGCATTTTAGCGGATAAGATGCGGAACCATACAGACCCATTCATTTTTCCATAGGAGAAAAAAAAATGCGGAATGCACACCGCGTGCATTCCGCATCCCGTATCTCACGGAAGTTGCCCTGCAAAAAAAATAAAACATGTCCTATACTTGGCCATAAAATCACGTAGCCCCATTAAAGTCAATGGGTCCGCAAAATTGTGGAACACTACGGAAGACTTTCCGTATGTCTTCCGTTCCGTTTTTATACGGATCATGGAATACATACGGTCATGTGAATGGGGCCTTAGTCTGTATGGGAGTTCTAGAACTAGCAGAGCGCTGTACTCGTCTGTCTCCAGGACTGCCATACAGATGAATGGAGCAACAGTGTGCATACTGCTCCATTCATTTTGGGGGGCCCTGAGGGGTGTGGCAGTGATCAGTGGCAGGACCCTCATCAATCTAGTAGTTCTCGCCTATCCTGTAGATAAGGGATAAGTTGTCACCACTGGAACACTTTAAAATAAGAAAAATTACTAAAAAAAATTAAATATTACTTTATGATAAATATATTCCCAATTACCTTTCATTAGTTATAATGGCTCGTTTTGTCTGGGGAGGAATCATCAGGGGAAACAAAATGGCCGCCGTCCCATTAGTTCACACAAAACCTGTCCTAATCACACAGGAGGACAAGTTACTTCACATCACTGAGGTAAAGAGCTGCCTCATCCTCCTCTCTGCTCTGCTTGTCAGGGATTAGGATCCTGAATACAGATAAGATCTACAGCTGAATCTCTGTAGGAATGGAGTTCATGAGGAGACATGACGTACAGAGAGGCGGTACGGTATGGCTGATGGCTGCTCATTACCAGCCTGTGTCTTTTACATCCTCTATACAGATATTGATGACCTATCCTGAGATTAAATCTTCAGTATTGAACTCCTGGAAAACGCCTTTAAAACTTCGGTGGATGTGATATTCAGTGGACTATGATTTCATATAGAATGACTGATTCTTCTTCTCTTTCAGTGACGGGTTTCATCAACACGTTGACCCCAAAATTCTACGTTGCTCTTACCGGAACGTCATCACTCATATCTGGGTTAATATTGGTAAGTATAAGTCACATCGTCTGCATCACTGGTCTGCAACCCGTATCTCTCCAACGTGGGGATAAAAAATGAAGAGACTGATAACTTCCTGGAGGGTGTAGCTTACAGATGACATCATCAGTGGGGGGGCATTGCTGTTTTCTGGAGATTTAGGCTCCTCAGTGGGGTGCACAGCTCAACTGTAGACTAGCACAATAGCACCTACAGAGAGGTGAGACCTGATCACACCTACCGAGAATGTTTTATGTCCAGATTTCATGGTTTAATCCATTAAGTCATTAGCACTGTTTAAGTTTTTAAATAAAATCTCAGACTGATGCTGTTATTTTTTGGAAAAACAAAATGGTAAATTTCATGCAGACAAACATGTAGTAGTAGAATTCGTAATGCAGAAAGTATTGTCCTGTCAGGTCTCTGTTAATTTGTTTCCTTCACCTGTAGTTTTAGTTATACTGTAGAAACCCTCAAGGTGGCGCCACATAACCATAAACAAGCTTCTAAGCTGCAGTTTTATTCTACTGCTGGAGACTTTACGCGGTTCTGTAGACTCGTACCTTTAAAGGGTTTCTGTCACCAGAAATCACCCTATTAAACCAAGTGTCATTTGCAATGACCTGCGCACTGCGGTACTACATCCGCGCACGCGCGCTGAGAGCCGGCGGCCGCCCGGGTCCCGGCTCCTTCGTGCGCGGATGTAGTACCGCAGTGCGCAGGCGCGGGATTTCGGGATCGTACAGGGCCGGGAGCCGAAAGAGCTGGCTGCCCGGCCCTGTCAATCAGCGCTACGGAGGCGTGGTAAGAGGCGTTATTACGGCCTCTCCTAGGTGCAGGTTCACGCCTACTGCACCTAGGGGAGGTCATTTGCATATTATAAAAACCTATTTTTTGTCTAAACTGCTGGACAGAGAAATAGGAGACTAACATTACTGTCATCAAGTGTCATTTGCTCATTGCAAATGACACTTGGTTTAATAGGGTGATTTCTGGTGACAGAAACCCTTTAAAGGGTTATTCTCATTTTAGACAATGGGGGCATATCGCTAGGATATGCCCCCATTGTCTTATAGGTGCGGGTCCCACCACTGGGACCCGCACCTATATCGAGAACGGAGCCCCCGAAGTGAATGAGGGCGCACTGCGCATGCGCAGCCGCCCTCCATTCATTTCTATGGGGCCGCCGAAAATAGCCGAGCGCTGGCTCGGCTACTTCCGTCGGCTCCATAGAAATGAATGGGAGCGCACCGCGCATGCACGGCCCAGCTCCCATTCATCTCTATGAGCGGCGCGGGGAGCTGCGCCTGGTGGTGGCCGGACCCCCGGAAACCTGGGGTCCTCCAGGCGCAGCGCTCCCCGCTCCGTTCTGGAGATAGGTGCGGGTCCCAGCGGTGGGACCCGCACCTATAAGACAATAGGGGCATATCCTAGCGATATGCCCCCATTGTCTAAGATGAGAATACCCCTTTAACTGAACGAGTGGTGGACTGAAGACCATTTTTGGTCACCAGCAGAGACATTTTCGATGATCTCTTAAGCATCCTTTATTAATTGGCTCTGAACATTGTGCAGAAACCACTGATGAGTCTGAGTTTTTGCTTTTCTGTCACAGCTAGTACAAATCTGAGCTTACTATATTGATCTGATCCGTGGTTCTTTTCTGTCATGTTCTGCAGACCTAAGTTCTCTTTTACACAAGTGATACGGGTTGTATCAGGATTTGTTCAGGGAAAAACGAATGGTTTTGCACGCAAGTTGAATTAGTTTTGTCTGTGATTGCGTTCAGCGTTTCATTTTCTTCCTTCGGATGCATCAGTTTTTGATGCATTTTTCACTCACGTGAAGAAAAACTGAAGAATTAAGCCTTATTCACACGTCCGTGTCCATGCTCAAATCCGTGAGCAGGTGGTCAGTGAGGCATCCGTGAAGCTGTCCGTGAAGGATCCGTGTTGGGTCCGTGGGTCCGTGTTTTGCCATCCGCGTTGCATCCGTGTTTCACTGACACTGAACAGCTGAAAAATAATTTTCAAAGCATCTCTTCTTAATGATCCGTGAAACACTGATGCAACACGGATGACATCCGTGAGGGATTCGTGGTTTTCACAGACTCATTGACTATAATGGACGTGAGGGATCCGGGAACACAGATCAAGATAGGACATGCATCCGTGCTAAAAACACGGACCGTGATGAAACACTGATGTCTGAATACACACATTGAAATGAATGATCCCCATTCCTTAGTTCTATTGTTTGCATGTGAAATGTTGTGCAGCCATACTTTTATTATTGCTTGCTTTATGGATATGCACCTGTGAACATGAATTGCTAGTCTAAATTTTCTTGTAGTATATATTGAGGGTAGCAGCCTCTTTTAGACTGAGCAACGCCCATCTACCTGGGGCTTCTGAGCAGAGTATAAATGTAGCTGGTTCCTACACCGCCCTGAATATTGTAGGTTTAGGTAAGTCCAGGAGAGGCAGTCTGTTAGTGTTAGGTACCCATCTGCGGAAGCCACCTTGACGCCTGATGGATGGGCCCGACACGCGTTTGATCAAAAATGTGCGCAAAGAGCTACTATTTTTTCAACCTTTCATTTCTAGTAGGTATTATACCATTTTAATTTAGAATGATCCCCATTCCTTAGTTCTATTGTTTGCATGTGAAATGTTGTGCAGCCATACTTTTATTATTTCTCATCTGTGTCATGTGACCAGCAATTAGACCCACCAACTCACACAGCATCTTATGTGTGAACAGGAAGTCTAATTTTCTATGCATTCCTATGGGAGCCTCACTTTCAGTCTCATAGGAATGAATAGAGACGTAACTGGCTTCCTGTCCTCTGTCAGTTGCAGATCAGAGAGTTGGTCACATGACCCAGCTACAATTAGAAGAGGGGATAACTCACAGATACAGTCACTGATGAGAAGACTGCATTCACTACAGATGATATCATGCAGCTTTCTAACAGGTGAGAGAATAAAAAATTTTGCGGGAGTTCTTCTTTAACTGCCATTTCTTAATGACATTTTGAACTGAGGAAATGACAACCTAAAATCGCTTTGCTATCTTCTCTTGAGGACCTCAACCATTTTCATTTTCAGAGTGTTAGGCAGCACCTTAGAAGAACTCAAGGCCTCTGTTTTTGAGACAAGGTTAGAGGAGTGTTTTTTTTATAAAGCTTTGAAATTTGCATTTTCCTAACAATGATTGTGAACAAGCCTTCACCCTAACAGGCTGTTTAAGGTCTGAGGCCTCAGTCATAGTTATCTTGGGTTCCCATACTTTTGCAAGATATTTCTTTCTGTTTTTCACTCTAAAATTGTAAAAAAACCAAAATAATACACTGATATTGGTTAAAATGTTACAAGTGTGTTTCATCTCTAACTTGCTGACCTGTCACTGTAACAGTAATTTTGACCAGGGATTTTGCATGCCGCTGTACTTACTATTATTGGGAGGACTCCGATAGTGAAAATGAAGCAGTTCTAGCAGGACTATATGAGAAGCAATATATTTCGTATTTTTAGTGATTCAGATAAATTGCTATAATTACCATATTTGTGCGCTCCTCTTGGGGAACAGAAGCTTATTTCACTCTATAAGGGTGTTTTCTGCTGGAAATATTGGTTCCGTACTAGTGGAGCAAGAAATTTGCCGTTCTCTCATGTTTGATAATTAGATGAAGGGTCTGCGAGCAAGAATGAAGTGCTTGTTAAGTGGATAGATGAATGAAGGTTTAATCAAGGAGCAAGTTATTATTACCAGGAAAAAGCAGGGATAAAGGAGTTCTTGAGAACGTCACTGCTCTGGGGGAAAGGTCAACAATTGCACTGTTCAGATCTAGATTCTCACATTGCATTTTCATGGTCGTTTTCTAGGATTTAAAATATGTACCCTCAGGGCGTGTTCACACATTGCGGATTTACTTATGGCATATCTGCCATATTTACAGCAAAATCTGCAGCAGAAATCTAAGACGAACGTGTGCTGGCCGTGCCCGTGCTGCGGGCCGCATACCCATTCACTTCATTGGGTCCGCGATCCGGGAGATGCAGAGCGGAGGCACGGATCGGAACACCACGGAAGCACTACGGTGTGCTTCCGTGGTGTTTCTGGCCGTGCCTCCGCACCGCAAAAAAGTAGCGCAAGCACTACTTTTTTGCCGTGCGGACCCTCGGATGCGGATCGCGGACCCCATTCAAGTGAATGGGTCCACAATCCGCATGCGGTGGCCTCACGGTCAGTGCCCATGCATTGCGGACCGCAGTTTGCGGCCTGCAGCACGGGCACGGCTGGCACACGTTCGTGTGCATGAGGCCTAAGGCTGATGCTTGGGTTTCTGCCGCAGTTGCAATCTTCTTGGGGATGTTCTGTGCAGAATCTGCAATTAATTATTCTACTTGCAGATGATTTTTTTCTGTGACACATGTTATTTTGTGGAGCATGTGTTTTCATCCAAAAGTGAAACTTCATGTACGTAGTTAGCTTACAATTTAAAGGGGTTATCCAGGATTAGGAAAACATGGCTGCATTCCTCCATAAACAGCGCCACTCCTGTCCACAGGTTGCAGGTGGTACTGCTGGTCAGACACAACCCATGGACAGGTAGGGCACTGTTTCTGGAAGAAAGCAGCCATGGTTGAGGTAAAACCGCAGCATGTCAGCTAACACCTTATATGTGTATTTTGTCTTTTAGATTTTTGAATGGTGTTACTTCCGGAAATACGGCACATCTTTCATCGAGCAAGTGTCTGTAAACCACTTACGTCCTCTGATGGGTGGGATCGATGCCGGAGCCTCCACAGAAGGTTTCTTCCCTACCTCTGGAGACAATGAGATGAGCAGGCAAACTCTGTCAGGTGACTAGTGACGGCAGAATCTAGCACGTGCTTTTCCTAACGCATACTATCCATATGCTACAGATGAATGGAACAATCAGCGATGCTGTCACCCACATCACAAAATAGAAAGCGTAGATTTGCTGACCCTAGAAAGCAGAAGTTTTACAGTATCGTTTCCATCTGGGCTCACGAGTTTAGAATGAAGCGTAATGACTCACAGCGGTGCTTAGCTGGCAAACATTGTCTCTTCAAGCCACCTAGAAATTGCTTAAAGAGGTTGTCTGAGTGTTTGATACTGATCGTTCAGGGTCTGACTCCTGACACCCCTGCTGATCAGCTGTTTGAAGAGGCTGTGGCCTCCTGGTGATCACTGTGGCCTCCTCGCAGCTTACTAGGCACTAGGATAGCAGCTCAAGACCATTCACTTATGACCAATGAACATGACCTCTCTGGCCCAGGAAGAGGCTGCAGCGCTCACCGAATCACTGCAGTCTCTTCAAACAGCTGATCAGCGTCGAGAGTCGAAACCCCACTGATCAGATACTGAGGAAAGACCATTGATATTAAACACTCGGACAACACGTTTAAGGGCTCTTTCGCACGAGCGGATTCAGTCCGAGAAATCCGCAGCGTGTAGGAAAGCCAAGCCCCGTTCTGGACAGCAGAGGCACGGAGCAGTAACATGATTGATAATGCTCCATGTCTCTGTCCAGAACGGGGCTTGGCTCTCCTACACACTGCGGACTGAATCCGCTCATGTAAAAGAGCCCTAAGAAGTTTCATGGATTCCGTTTTCCAACATACGTTGTTACTAAGTAATTCTTAGTTCAGTGATTCCTCAGATGTCCAATATAACAATTTAAATTCTTGTATCTACAATAAGAATGTCCGTGTTTAAAGGTGTTTTCTTGGACTTAAAGGGGTTGTGCAGCTATTTATATTGATGACCTATCTGATCAGCTCACAAAGTGAAAACCAGCACCGTTCTTCCAAGCTGTGATGATCCTTTATTCTTGGTTACAGAAAGCACATACAAATAATCACTGCACCCGGCTGTAAATGCGTTTGGGACGAACTACATGTCCTTAATCATGTAGTCTATCTGATCCGCTGTTTGAAGAGGAGGTGATGCTCCTTGTCTCGGAAGTGCAGTGTAATGACGAGTACTCCATCCATTCCCCTGAATGTAGCGAGTACTTGTAATTACACTACCCCGCCGCTCCACAGGCGATGATGTGTAGTGTGATGAAACGGAAGCAGCACTCTCATGGAAACAGCTGATCGGCCTGAGGATAAGTGATCAGTATAAATTGCTGCAAACCCCTTTAAGTACTGGTCACCTAGCCTCAGGATCGCATATAATGCTGTGCGGTCCCTGTCGGTGCCGGGTCCGGCCCTGTGGATGCGTTGCGGGGGGCGTGCAGGTCTCCCGCTCGTGTGGAGGGGGCATTATACTATAATATCGTAAATTTTGTGAATTTTGTCTTTTACTATGGACCTCTTTGTGAATAAGCCCCTTTTTTTTGAATGAGCCCCTTTTCAGCCATTTTTTATTTTTTTTTATTTTTATTTTTTTTAAACCATTAGTTCTGGTGGACATAAAATTGCCAAAGTACCCATAAAACTATTCCTCTGGGGATTATAGAAGTGTAGACATTCACTCCAGAGGTGGATTAATGGCAACTACAGGGTTAAGAATGTTATGTTGCCAATGGGGGGCGGGGACAGGCCTAGATGATGGTGCCCATACGTCATCGGCACCCCCCGCATCTCCCAGGCTTGCCCTGGATTGAGCGCTGATGAGCGCTGCCCACGGGTAATTGGTGCGGCATCGATGTGCGCGCATGCTCTGCCCCCGATGTCAGGGGGGCGTACGCTGGGCGCGCGCGATGCAGCGAGACCCGGGTGATACATGATGGAGTTTGAACGCGCTCCAGCTTAGAAGCAAGTGTGCGCCTATCAAGGTATGTAGAATCTGGAGGCAGGCCTTAACCCACCACTCCTACTATGGGGGAGGGTAAATTGTTAGTAAGGAGAGTGCATTTAAATCCACCTGGTGTACTGACCAGTGTGGATGTTACATGTCTCACCTTCACTGCCGGATTAGAGCCAAACACTGGGGCTCATCTGGACCCATGTGGGGAATCCAGACGGAGAACCAGCGCTGGCCCTGCTACAACCACTTGTGAATATCTGTCCCCTGATGAATTGGCGTGATTGCCAAGGAAACGCGTTGGGGCTTCTTTCTTTTCCTTTTCTCTAGTACGAGGGATCCCTAATCCTCTATCTCTGATGAATTATCAGACAGTCATCTGTCTTTTTCAGGGACAGAGAGAGGGACAGTCTAGGAAAATGGTATGGCTGACCATGGAGTGCTATATTCCATTTGTATGTAGCTAATATGTGCACAGGGCTACTCAGTGGTTAGAGACCCGGTACCCCTAGGTCAGACCCTTGTTTCTTTTCTATACTTGTATATACGTGTCCATGCAAAGTGGTAAGGTTGCATTCCCTTATATTGCACTGGTTCATGTGAGCACTATATTATTATTATTGTACTATTGTGGGCTAAATTTTTAAAGATATCTAGTAAATGTTACATTTTAAACGCACACCCTATATTTATTATACACCTAGCCTCAGGATAGTTAATGAATACAGTGTCCTGAAAAATTATTCATACCCCTTTTCCACGTTTTTTCAAGTCTTACCACACATTCTCAATGGGATTTATGTCTGGACTTTGACTGGGCCATTCCAACACATGAATATGTTCTGATCTAAACCGTTCCCTTGTAGCTCTTACTGTATGTTTAGGGTCGTTGTCCTCCATTCCAGTCTCAAGTCATTTGCAACCTCTACCAGGTTTTCCTCTAGGATTGCCTGTATTTACCTTCATCCATGTTTCCATCAGCTCTGACCAGCTTCCCTGTCTCTACTGCAGAAAAGCCTCCCCACAACATGCTGCTGCCACCATCATGTTTTACCGTGGGGATTGTGTGTTCAGGGTGATGTCCATTGGTAGCTTTCCGCCACATATAGCATTCTGCATTTACGGTAGGCCAAAAACTTCAACTTTGGTCTCATCTGACCCGAGCACCTTCTCGCCTGGGCCACCTGGACATACCTCAGAACACTTGCAGCTGTTATTGCAATGCAAGGTGGTCCTACAAAGTATTGACTCAGGGGGGCTGAATACAAATGCTCGTCGTACATTCCAGATTTTTATTTATTAAAAATGTTGAAAACCATGTATCGTTTTCTTTCCACTTCACACATACTTTGTGTTGGTCTATCACATAAAATCCCAATAAGATACATTTAAGTTTGTGGGTGTAACGTGAAAAAATGTGGAAACGTTCAAGGGGTATGAATACTTTTTAAAGACACTGTATCTGTTGAGGTGAGGGGTGGCCCGCTGTTGGATGGGGCCCTGTCGCTAAGGCCTCTTCCTATCCCAGTCACATGGCCTTTGTGCAGTCCAGGCCCATTCAAATTAATGTAAATGAGCCGCCATAGCAAGTGCAGCTACCATATAATAAAGAGGCCGCAGCCCTCGTCCAAGCAGCTGATCGACAAGAGTCAGAAACTATCAATCAGATATTGAGGACCTGATAGACTGGTGGGGCCCCCCAGAGCGCTGGTGCTTGAGCTGAGTAATGGTTACTTATTATATTATACCTGCATGTAGCTTAGTTATTATTATTATTATTATTATTATTATTATTATTATTTTAATTTATTTTATTTATTTTTTTTATTTTTTTTAATCCCAGGCAACCCTCAGCACCATCGTTGTCACAAGTAGCCATCGTTCACTGTATTTTCCAGCATTTTTATGTAGCACGGCGTAGAGATTTCTGATATATTTATGTTCTTTCGTACATTTTAATATGTGGTTTGTGTTTCCAGAATGCAAAGTGTGGAGGAATCCCCTTAACCTTTTCAGAGGTGCCGAGTACAACAGGTAACCATCATCCGATCTGTGATACATAATGGGCCACAAGTCAAGAATTGGACCTTTTGGCCTTAGCTAACAATCAACTTCCATATTTTCTATATCTTATTTTTTCCAGAGCAGTTAAAGCATTGGCTGCGGAGGCCAAGACGGCCATATCTGGTCTATATACCGATTGGGTGACGTGTTGTATCTGAAGTGTTGTTTTCAGCATTAGCCTCTTTCACACCAACGTATTTGCAATTCGTATATATATCGCCAGCAGCACAAAATATATCCCCAAAAACTTTCACTGGCGGCTGCGAGGAGGGCTCAGGCGGCCCCTGGGCATCAGCCCACCGGGAAATTTTCCTGTAAGGTCTATGGCAAATCTGCTGCAAATGTGAATAGATAAGGCTGTTCTCATGGGCGTCTAATTTCCATAAGAATTTGAAATCTGCAGCATGTCCTCGTTTGGGGGTATTTGCTTCCAAATACGTCCATTATAGTCTATGGGAGTGCATGAAAACTACAGGATGGAAGGAATACGCATGTAAATCCGGATGAATTACTGAAGCAATACGGATGATATATCCATTCGGAATACGGACGTATTTAGATATGCTCGTGTGGAAGAGGCCTAACTCTGGTAAAGAGTGAAATCATGTGACGAGTAGAGAGATGCCAGCAGCCAGGAAACCATCCGTATTAGTGATCTTCCTTCTGACATCTACATTTCCAGGGTTTATTGACTCGTCTGGGTATGCTCTTCTGGAATTACATTCCACATGTTTGCCCTCCCAGATAAAGAAGTGAAATGTGATGCATGAAGGCATCTGGTCAGCTTTTTTTTTGCCCCATGTTGTAGTGTCGTTGGCTTCTTCAGTAACTGGCCATGTTGTATGCAGTATTGGCTTATAGTTCAGTTGTGTCTGGTGATGGAAAACTTGCTCACACCACAGATGTAGGAGGCAGAAATTGAAAAACCTAAAATACACAGAGAAGGCCAGGGCTGTATATAAAAATTATAGCAAAAAAAAAAAATAGCAAAGTCTAGTTGTCTGTCACCACTGAATGTCCCTTGGTGAGAGGTGACGCAAGGTCAGATGCCTGCTTAAAGATAAATTAGCGGGTGCAGTTTGAATACACAAAATGACCCCTCAAAATGCAGATTACCAGTCTGAAACAAAGCCCACGTTCTTCTCACTGGCCCCCCAATGACCCTCACTGCTTTAGCTCCAAAAAGAAAAGGTGCGGCAGCTGTCAGCAGCGTTATGGCCCTCCATCTGGTGACAGAGGCCCTGAGTAACACGTTCCGCCACTTATAGTCCTTTTGTTACCACCCCTGTCCGAGATCTGGAGTTCACTGGAGTGCAGAGTACAATCTTGAGAGCCCTTCATATTCATGAGGTCCCAGCTCTCTCCACCCTTCACCACTGCAGATGATTGAGGGACAGGGAGTGCCGGGAGCTCATGAACATCAGGACTTTGTAATAGTAGGGCGGCGGCCATTTTGTTTCCCCTGATGATTGTTCCTTAGACAAAACGAGCCATAATAGCTAATGAAATGTATTTGGGAATATATTTATTGTAAAGTAGTATTCAAGTATTTTCATTTTCTTAATTCCCGGAGAACCCCTTTAATATGTCCATAGGCTCACATTAGATAGATAGATATAGATGCTACGAAAGATGTCTTTTGCCATCTGTTGGGCTGGTATAAATCTGTATATGCAGAAAAAATGCCCTTCACAGTCTGTCTATGAAGGACGTGGATGTATATATGAACTGTAGCATCTATAAAAATGTTTTCAATAATGGGTCAAGTTAGGTGACTCTTCTACTTTCCATTCTGCATCACTCGATGGTTTGTCTGAAGTCGGGTTTTTTTTACACTGGTTGCTTGATTAACTCTGAGAGAGCGCCTTCTTTAACCGCTAAAGCGCGTTTCATGTAAATTCACTCAACGCTGCTGAAAATGAGTACCAGTTGTAAGTCTGGGTATTCCAAGTGGTGCTTGATCTGACCACAGGATTCCAGTGTGCTTCAAGGCTAGCTGCGTAATTAACTGGGTACAGTTTATATGACTCAGTGAGGATGTCAGACTACGGCTAAGCACTCTTAAAGTAGATGCGACCAGTTACCTCAAGGGTTGTTAAGTTGCATTTTATACCATTTTTATATTATTTATGAATGTGAATCAGCGTGCTGCAACTGACCTGTAACATTCACTCTGCCAGACAGCGTGTTTGGAGGCTTGTGAAAATACTAATTTGGAAAATTATTTTTTTCACGTATACGGTTGCTCAAAAAAGTAAGTGAACCCTTTGGACTTACTTGGGTTTCTGCAGTGATTATTAGTAAAATGTGCTCTGATTGTTCACAATTATAGAGTTATATGGTGTAAAGATAGAAACCAGAAAAGCAGGCTGTATGGTTGATAACCTGGTCTAGCTTCATGGCAATAGGGTGGACTACCCATAGACCCTACAGGAAAACTTCCCCGTGGGTGGATGCCCTGGGCGCTGCCTGAGCCCCCCCTCGCGGCTTCCAGCCAGGAAAGTAATTATCTGACGTTCCCAGATTTAATTAAAGCTGAGAGCGTCAAGCCCTTCAACTGTATTTCCATCCTGAGTCATCTGGAATAGGAGGACAGAACGTGGCCACCACAGAGGGGCAGCTTCTTGGGAGCTATTTTAGGCTGCCGGAGCATTATTTTGTGATGCACTGTGGTATTTGGCTCTGCTTGGGCAGTATTTTTTGTAACACTATGGTATTGCTGACCACACCTACTTGTCTTGTCCCATTAGTTTGAATGCGCTTACAAAATAAGGCCACTTTTTTTTCCCAGGGTCACTAAGTTCCCAGTCCACAGCCCTCAACACCAAATGCAGGGAAAATACAAAATAACCTATTTTGTTGGCTACCATGTGGCTTTCAGGCAGACCAGGGGCTGCCCATACACTGCAAAAATAGGAGGAGATCTTTGGAAACAATTTCTATGTCGATCGTCCCCAAGATTATTTAGATTTTGCTTCCCTTGCATATTACAAATCTACAAATGCCATGGGACAAGTCTTCTAATAAACCACAGTTTGGGCTCCTCCACATTCGTTATTTTTATGCATGGTGTTTTTTGTTTAATGGATTGTCCACCTTTTATGATGGCCATCACTAGCTGATCTCTGGGTGTCCTACACCCCGCTCTCTGTTCCTTAATAGCTCTAGCATCTCTGTAGCAGTTTACACCTGCAAGTCCTATAGAAAGGATTTTCAAAAAGTGCAAAGACAGAAACCATACCCAGAGCATGCTGCATTTATTAAAAAAAAAAATAAAGTACACCAAAAACTCAAAAAATGCCCAAAAACTGTGAACCGCATTTATCAAGGCAGTCTGAGGGTAAATGCAAACGCTCAGGATTTATGTGCGAACAATCCGCCCTGAAATCTGCAGGGAAATCCTCGTGGTCAATCTGCATCAATTGGTGCGGATTTACATGCGGATTTGGGGAAGATTTTACTCTCCCCGTTAAAGTGAATGGAGAAAATCCAGTCAGGAAAAATAAAATAAATTGACATGCTGCGGATTTTAAATTCCGCATGGAAAAAAAATCTGCATTGTGTGCATGAGAATTTAAAATTCTTGCAGAATACGATACACATGACCTACGGTGCAGATTTTCTGCACGTAATCCTGATCATGTGCATTTAACCCTTATAGTAAGCCTGTCTAAGCAACCAATGAGCATTCAGCTTTCTTTTCTTTAACCTCTCTGGAAAAATGTAATATAAAGTCTGATCGGGCAACAAAGACATACTTAGGCCCCATTCAGACGACGTGTACAGTGTTTCACTGTACGGTGGCGGCCTCAGGAAGCGCACGGCGTCATTGGTTGCTCCCGTCCTCTGGGGCAGCACAGGCCGGGCTTTCACGGCCCGATATGGCCGTGAAACACGGTCGTCTGAATGGGGCCTTAGTGTTTAGTTTTGATTGTATTTTTTGTAGCCCATAACATATGGCTGCAGTATTTTTGAACAAAAAAAAGAAATCCATAAAAAGGACACAAAAACCTGAGGCACGGATAAGACCTGCAGTTTTTTGAGACTGACAAAAGAGAGTAGAAATATCCTCCTTTCTAGAGATCAGATATGTACCACTTTTTTAGGCGCACATTAGAAAATTTGGGCCACTGTTTTCCAAAATTGCCAAAAAATGCACTCCTCCTGGCATTTTTACAGCCCCAAAAATGAACACCAGTGTAAATTTATGTGTAAACCCCAGGATGGTCAAACAGTCACTAGTAGAGGTGCACTGCGGCGGTAAGTGCAATTGACAATATATGGCTAAACCCTCAAGCTGATGTTAAAATGAGACTTTCTCCAATATATCCTTATATCAAGAACATACTGGAACCCGAGCACCATGTCAAGGTATCTCAGAGTGGCTCGGGACCTAACGCTAACCTACCTATGCCGTATGGGCAATTAAGGAAGGAGCATACAGGCCGACACACAGCGACCTACTCCTAGTTACCTCCAGCGTGAGATCACACATACAATGGGAGGAGTTTTTGATGTACGGTTTTAGCCAAGCACACGAGCATACAGGCCGACACACAGCGACCTACTCCTAGTTACCTCCAGCGTGAGATCACACATACAATGGGAGGAGTTTTTGATGTACGGTTTTAGCCAAGCACGCGAGTGGATCCAAAAATGAGTAGAGATGAGCGAATGTCATATTTTGAAATTTGTTCAGGCTTTGTTTGGTGGTAAAAGGTGAACTACGTTATGGATTCCGTTACCACGGACCAACGCAATTCTATGACGGAATACATAACTGAATGCTTTTAGAGGCATTCCGTTATTCATTCCGTCATAATAGAAGTCTATGGCCTGCGTAACGGATCCATCCGGTCTCCGTTATGCATTCTGTCATAGAATGGTCCGTGGTAACGGAATCCATAACGCAATTCTGCTTTTACCACCAAACGAAGCGTGAACGAATTTCAAATTATGACATTGGGTGGACACAAAATGCAACATTTTACACCAAAATGTTGGCGCAATTGTAGCTGAAAAAAACTCTCAAAGTGAGCCAATGGTTGGTAAAGAATCAGACGCACCACATTAATCATCCAGCCTGGGCCACTGTGATAAATCTGTTGCAGATCCAGACAGCCCATCTAAGCTTACGCCATCTTTAGGGCTCATTCAGATGGCCATATGTGTTTTGTGGTCCTTAAATTGCGGATCCGCATATGGCCACCACTCTGCAATTGCTCTATATTTTTTACAGGGTCGCAGAACAGAACTGCGGATGCGGACAGCCATTGAAATGAATGGGTCCGCACCAGTTCCGCTAATTTCATACAGCCCTTAGGATTAGTAAATCTGGGCCTGTGTATTCGCCCACTAGTGTTTTCTTCATAGCACGTTTCCTCTAAAGAGAAGATGATGACAAATCGCTTGAAAAAACATCAAGAAAACGCACCAAAAAAGCCAATAAAAATAAAAAAGGGCAGAAAATGACGGCAAATAGCTTTGTGTGAAGCACCTTTACCTCGTATCTCAAGTTCAGTTTCTACTTTTGCCGGTCTGCTAAAGTAAGGCATGCTGCTGGCTGGGAATTTCTTCCACTTGGTTGGGTTTTAATAAATTGTGTATGTTCGTACTGTAAATGTTCCTGCTGACAAGTGTGGCTGTGTAACTCATTGTGCTGCCCAGTGTGAGCTAATCTGTGCTCTTAGCTGCTAATTTGTTCCAGCACTAGCTGTCTGGATATCACTCGCAGGTCAGTGCTGGACACGTAATAAGAAATGATAAATCTCTCCACTGAGGAATGGCTAGAACACAACTTTTGCACACACTGATGATAACACTTTGTGTTAAAAAGTAGAGGTGGAGGACGAGTGCCCGAAAAGATTGATTCACAGCAATTTACAGTATTCGTAATCCCTGAAAGCCAAAACGAGAAGTGAAGCCCTAGATAAGGACTCGTTCACATCACTGTTGTTCTGCTCCGTCATAAGAGCTGATGTCAGATGATGGACAGCAGCGCGTCTAGACGGACCACATTGACTACAATCATGGTGTCCGTTAGCATGCAGCTCTCTTTTATCTGGCTTTTTTAGCGGAATATGTGACAGAGGCCTTTACTGGAACCTTCAGCCTCAATTGTGCATATCTTTGATATATGCAGGGCTGCCTTCACCCAACAGATGCCAAAAGAGCGTCCTCTTAGTATCCGTTGGACTGATATACGTCTGAATGTGTTTTTTTTACTGTATAGAATAGCATAGTAGACCTCTCTTAGTAGCTTGTTACCTAGGCTTACGACCTGTAGTTCAGCTTTGGTGTGCTGGTCGAGCATGCTCAGTTACAGCACTAGGAGGAGTTAACTGGGAACTAAAGTGATAGGCTCAGCAGTGAACAAAATGGTGGAAACCTGCTTTTCTATAGCCAAGGTGATACAGAAGAGGAGACCAGCCTGGAATAGATGTCAGCAATGCAAGATGGGATAGTCTGTTACCCGCAAGGGCCAATGCTGAAGCCAAGCACATTCATGCTACACTGAGGAGGAGCACATAGGGGTGTAGTATTACTGGAGGGAAATGATCCTGCAGCCTTCTATCAATATATTCATCCAAATAATGGGGTGCCACTTTAATGATCTTAATTTTAGTGAACCCCAAATATTCTTGACACCCATCAGAGCGAGAGAAAGATAGGAGTGTAGTCTTGATATTTCTTCACTGTGATGGCTGTCCATCCCCTGTCTCTTAATGCGGCTTTCATCTTTCTTATGTATCACAGGTATACCTGGGTGACCGGCAAGGAGCCTCTCACATATTATGACATGAATCTGTCTGCACAGGACCACCAGACGTTTTTTACTTGTGACACTGACTCCTTACGTCCACCCGATGCTGGTAGGGGTTTTATTTTGCTCAAAAGGAACATTTTTCTATGTTTAACCCTTTGATGTTTTCCATTTTGGAACAATAAACTTCCCATTCCTCCTCACCTGTCCATGTGCAATGTATGTAATAAATGGGGATCTCGTGCCCAGGACCCCTCTATTAGCCACATCTGGAGAGCTCAGCTTACTAGTTTGTTATACAATCAGTTGATTTCTATGGGCATCATCCTTAATGACTTGAGGACTTTGTAGTGGCTCCAACAATAAGACTCTCTTAATTTTTGTGTCAAGCTTCTTTGAGAGCCTCCATCACAGATCTACTAGAATGGCACTACATGCAATGTTATTTATCCCTGACCAAACAACAGACACGTCTGGAGAACACGAGAGACCCTGTTACAAGTAAATGGGCCTGTTTTGGCACCACTGATGGCAATCATGGGACGGATCCAGCAGAGTGTTGAGTTGTTTGTCATAAACAGAAACCAAAACATGTATGTGAACATAGCTGATGGCTTGTCCTCATACAGCTGCATTGTTTCTGGGCAGCACAGGAAGAATATCCCATACTACAGGGTGATCCATGAAAAAGTAGGCCGCCACCAGCGATCGTATGACAAGATGAATGAGCGAGTGGATTGTTTTATTACCTACAAGTCAGAAAAGATGATGAAAGTGGGCACATTGGATTATGTTGGCTGATACTTCTTGTGACGCTGCATATAGTGTTTGTGATGTTCTCCTTGAGTTCATCCAAGGTGTATTGATTATACACTTTCTGGTTTAAAGGGTTTCTGTCATCAGAATTTAGCCTACAAAACCGAGTGTCATTTGCAAATCGCAAATGACACCTGATGACAGAAAGCCTTCTTTTATAGAAATCTGTACGGTAGTTTTTGTTAAAATAGCGTTTTTATAATATGCTAATTAGGCCCCCTAGGTGCAGTAGGCGTGAACCCTGCACCTAGGAGCGGCCGTAATAACGCCCCTTACCTCTCCTCCCTTGCGTTGATTGACAGGGCCGGGCAGCCATCTCTTTCGTCTCCCGGCCCTGTACGATCGCGAAATCCCGCGCCTGCGCATTGCGATAAGCAATCTGCGCACGCGCGTTGAGAGCCGGCGGCCGCCCGGGTCCCGGCTTCATCAATGCGCATGCGCGGATTGCTTATCGCAATGCGCAGGCGCGGGATTTCGCGATCGTACAGGGCCGGGAGATGAAAGAGATGGCTGCCCGGCCCTGTCAATCAACGCAAGGGAGGAGAGGTAAGGGGCGTTATTACGGCCGCTCCTAGGTGCAGGGTTCACGCCTACTGCACCTAGGGGGCCTAATTAGCATATTATAAAAACGCTATTTTAACAAAAACTACTGTACAGTTTTCTATAAAAAAAGGCTTTCTGTCATCAGGTGTCATTTGCGATTTGCAAATGACACTCGGTTTTGTAGGCTAAATTCTGATGACAGAAACCCTTTAAAGAGGACCTTTCACCACTCCTGACATGCCTGTTTTAATAGCTCCATGCATTCCCCATGTACTAACAATTCTGGAACATCTATTCTTCTGGCTCTATGTTGTCATTCCTTTATTATTTGCACTAGAAGTTGTGAATGAATTGCTATTTGCCTTCAGTAAGGGAACAGAGGGGAGGTGACCAGTTGGGGATGTGTACCTGCACAGACTGACTCTAGCCAATCAGTGCTGCCATGTTCAGACTGTGCAGATACACACCTCCAACTTGTTATCTCCCCTCTGTACCCTTACTGAAGGCAAATAGCAATTCATTCATAACTTCTAGTGCAAATAATAAAGGAATGGCACAACATAGAGCCATAAGAATAGATGTTCCAGAATTGTTATTACATGAGGAATGCATGAAGCTATTAAAACAAGCATGTCAGGAGTGGTGAAAGGTCCTCTTTAAATATCCCCACAGATAAAAATCGCACGAGGACAAGTCTGGGGAAGGTGCTGGCCATAACCCCTTGCTCCCAGTTTGTTCCTCTGTAAACAGTTCATGAACCCGTGCCAGGGCGTTCTGTGATGTGCGACATGTTTCCCCATCTTGTTGGAAAAAGCAGGAATTTTTTTCTTCTGTAGCATCACTGTTGAAGAGCTGTTAGAAGTATCAGCCAACATAATCCGACGTGCCAAAAGATGTATAGACATGAACGTGGACCACTTTTAGCATCTTTAGTGACTTGTGGGTAATTAAAACAAAAAACAATCCACTTGCTCGTTCATCTCGTCACACTATTGCTGGAGACAGGCTACGTTTTCATCAGCTCTATATTTTAAATGGGACAAGGCGATTGAAAAGGTTGTCCTGTGGTGGCCATGAAATAACCACGGGCAGGGGAAGTGTCGTTGCATAAAAGGCCAAGCGGCTGGCGCATTTCTGTTTCCGTAGCTCCCATTGCATTGAACGAGAACTATGCAGACAGTGTGGGACTGCAAGCTGTCTCCATAGCTTGCCGCGCTGCTCAGTTTGCATAGGTCCGATTCACTGCTACAGAAGTTACAGAAACAGCGGATGGCCCCTTACTGTGGTTATTGTCATCCTGGCCAAGATGAGACAGCCCCTTTAAATTTCTTACTGTGGCTGTCAGCTGTCCTGTCAGGAATATACAGAATACATCACTTGTGCTCTTTGAATACATCCTAAAAATGGCACTATAAGTATCTCCACCCCGAATCAAGTCTTTATCAAGTACATGCCGGATCTCAAAACCGGAAAGCCACAACGCAAGTGTGAAACAGGCCTAAGTCATCGCTTTCATGCCTGGGGACCTTCCGCCTAGGGAGGACTGTGTTTCTCCATGAGCTGAATGATCTTACAGTGTCCTCTTCTGCCTGCACTGATCACACAGATTGGTGTTGGCCTGGAGAGAGAGAAGTGTGCAGATGTACAGCTCTATCACTGATCCAGCAAAGTGCTGTCTGAGCGCTCTGCTGGATCATTAAAGAAGCAGTCAGGGAGGTCTGGCACTGCTGGAGCACTCTGACTGTGGACTATAAGACACAGGCACTTGTAAGCAAGATTTTTTCCTTCAGTCATACTCCAGAAAAACTGTATGTAAACATAGCCTACTTATCGAGTTGAGGACCCTCTGAAATCCTTACGTGCAGTGAACTGGTCCTGTTTGTTCGCTACCATTTTCTGCACAGAAAAACATAGAAAATGGTCACATTCAAGTGACAAAATCCACAAACTACCGCTATCACCGGCTTCCCTCGCGGCTTCGTAAACGGGCAGGAGTGCCTTGGGCTGAACGACGGGTTTACATGGCCCAATATTCGGACAGATCATGGGGGAGGAACTTTCTGCCGAACGTGCTGTTGATCACCCGATGAACGAGCGAAACGCTTGTTCATCAGGTGAAACTGTTGTTCCTGAAGGCAAGTAAATTAACGTTTCTGGGCAGCAGATCCTCATGTTTAAGCACATTGCTGCCCAGAAACAATGCAGCTGTATGAGGACAAGCCATCACAATTACATACTGTGGAGGTGATTGCTGCATGTAAAAGCAGCTCTCCACCCCCACTGAATGAGCTGCCGACTGTCAGGAGGGAACGCTCCCTTCCCAATAATCGTCCGCTCCTCGCCCCGTATTAACCACCATAAGGGAAGACTGGTTTGGCAGCAGTTTATTTTATAGCATTTATCCAGAAGTGCTTAGAATTTGCTGTTTCACATGCCGCCATGTTTCTAAGCTAAAGGTATCTTCTTTGTGAGTTCATTATCACTGTGTGTGACCTGTACCTATTACTGTAAATATCCAGCAGCCATTCACACAATGCCTGTTAACGTGAAGCTTTGCACTCCAGAGATGACATGGAAATAGACGATGGGTATTTGAGTGTTACACTTATATCCGTGAGAAAATGTCATATCTGCCACTTGCACAAATGTATTTCTTTTATTTGCCCCATAAATCACTGGGAACATTAATCCTTTTACCTGGGCGCTGGTAAATCTGAGGCTCGTGTGAATTCATTTCTCATGTCCAGGAAACGTCAGCTTTCAGTGGGTGACTGTCGGAGTAACCTGAATAGTGTCCCATGTGAAACCAAGACTAATATTTGTCCTGTGTAGGAAAACTGAGACAATCCTTAAAGGGGTTGTCTAGCCGGCAAATCTTTTTAAAATGTCAGATTGGCTTAAAAGCATAGAAAAGTAATACTCTCCTCGCCAATCCCTCACCGCTCATGTTCTGATGCTTAACTTGTCCCTCACCAGTCTCTACTTCCTGGTCCCTCTCGACACAGGAAATGCGGCCACTCCTCCAATCAGTGACCACAGCGGTGACCTACCCAAACCAGTGATAGGCTGAGCAGTCACATTTCCACACCAAGAGGGAAGTGGAGACAGGCAGGGTACCTGTCAAGCATCAGGACAGAAGCGGCAGGGGATCGGTGAGGTGAGTGCGCCATTAGAATGTGCTACTTGTCCCGCAAAAAACAAGCCCTAAGACGGCCATGTGAATGGAAAAATCAAAAAAGTTATGGCTCCGGGAAGGCAGAGAGTGAAAAAACGAAAATGCAAAAAGGGAAAATCACCCGGTCCTCTAAGGTTTTCCTGAATGGCTGATAGATTTTGGAAAACCACTTTACTGTGTCTGACGTAAAGGGGTTGTTTGTTTCTTTAAAATTTATGACCGAACTTTAGGCCTTAACATCAGTAGGGATCTGTGCACCCCTTCCAAACAATATACTCTATATATAATCTTGAAGACACCATTTCCCCCCCCTCCCCCCGCTCCAAGCGTTGTATATGAAAACGCAGTTGGCTCTACTACATCTCAGCCGGAATAGCAGAGCTGTGTTAGGCTTGAACTTCAACAATACCCAGTGGCAAGCAATAGTACATGGAACATCCACAAGAAGGAAAACATTGATCCACGGCACTTGTCAATCCGTAAAAGTTGAGTTTATTTCAATAGCTTAAGCGAGACAATACGGTACAGCCTTGAAAAAGCGTCTATGTAATTGAAACGGCCGTGGGCTGTACCTGGTTGTCTCACTTAAGCTATGCTTTAGCGCTGTGTTAATGGACTGAAATAAACAGAACTGTGAGCGTCGTAGATCCTCCAAGCGTTATGCACACAGCGCCATGCCAGGTTAGCTGCTGCAGTCATGTCACGTCTTAAGACTTCATTCACACGACCGTATGTGTTTTGCGGTCCGCAAATTGCGAATCCGCAAAAAAAACGGATGACGTTCTGTATGGCATCCGTGTTTCCGTTTTTTTTGCGGATCCATTGTAACAATGCCTATCCTTGTCAGCAAGACGGACAAGAATAGGACATGTTCTATCCTTTTTGCGGAACGGACATACGGAAACGGAATGCACACAGAGTACCTTCCGTTTTTTTTGCGGAGCCATTGAAATGAATGGTTCCGCATACGGTCCGCAAATAAAACAGAACGGACACGGAAACAAAATATGGTCGTGTGAATGAAGCCTTAGGGTCTGCATGGGACCTCTGCTTGTACAGTTATCTAATGTGTAAGGTTTTTAGTATATTCAGCTTGTAAATTAACATTTTTCTTTTTTTTTACTTAATAGTTATGCAGAAAGCATGGCGTGAAAGAAGCCCTCAGTCCAGAGTAAAAGCCGCATACCAAGCTCTAGATGTAGCTAATGAGTAAGTAATAAACTGGTCATTCTCAGAGTAAACCTAAAGTAGACCTAATGAGGGACATTCATCAAGACTGGCATATCCATGGCGTGAGGTGCCCCTAATTTATTACAAGACATAGCCATACTCTGCCCTTCCATGCACCAGATAATGAAGTCTGTTATGTGTTGGTTGATCCAGGCAAAACACATAATGGTGCAATGGCAACCTTCTAGGGATCTCATTTGCCAAAAGTCTTGCATAAAGTAAGCCATCTACTAGGCGGTATATAGTTAGACTACACAGTTTTGGGGTCGTTTTTTGAGCCTAAACCAGAAGTGGAATGGGAATTATAAAGACAAGACTTATACTTCTTCCTGCTGGATCTACATCTGACCCAAAAACTGAAGTGGCTTTTTAAAAAAATGCTGTATGTGAAATCATTCTGAAAAAGCTTTCCATTATTTATATATAACCTATAATATGCCTAGAATGTAAAAGTTATCCATATTGTAATACATTCTCCCTGCTGGAGTGTCAGTATATATGACAGCCAATCTCTTCCACATTTACATGAAAGGGTTTTTGGGGGATGGAGACGTTATAAAATAGCTGGTCCATTCCTTTTTTACTAGCTGGCTGCCAGCAATGAAGTGCCCCATTGGTACATGACTGCTGAAGCCAGTTTTTGGCTGCAGGAGTCACAGGCTGTATCTTCAGGCATCACAGAGCCACAACATGTCATTGCTGAAGGTTGTGAACTAAGACCTGTGATGGACCTCCGCAGAACCTGCGCTGGATAGCAGAATGAAGAGGTGCTTTTTTTTTTTTTTTTTTTTTTTTTTTTTTACAACTAGAATGGATAATGTGAACCAGGCCCTGTCATCCAGTATCATGTTCTGAGCTCACAAATGCTCTTCTGGATGAATTGGGTAAAAATTCCCACAGGCGCACTCCAAAATTTGGTAGAAAGCCTTCCCAGAAGAGTGGAAGCTGTTTTACCTGCAAAGAGGAGAATAACTCCATATTAATTTCTATGGATTTACAATTAGATGTCAGAAAAGCACATGTAGGTGTCCTAATACTTTTCTCCATATAGTGCATATGTTGTCTTGTCATTCAGGCCCTCACAGATGTTTATTCCTCATACAGTTGTGCCACAGCGTACATTTTGTTGGCTGAGGAAGAAGCCACAACAATTTCCGATGCCGAGAAGTTGTTCCAACAGGCGCTGAAAGCTGCTGAATCAGCATATAAGAAGTCTCAGCAAACGCAGCACCTGAGCTCCCAGCATGAAGCACAGTACAGTGAGTACACGCCTGTACAAGCTGGTTCCATGTGGTAGTAATACTTGCATTAAAAGTTATAATGAATGAATTGCCACACAGTCAGGATTTGGAAAGCTCAGGCCGATGATTGGGTAAGTGTTAAAAAGGTGCCTTGTGTCCTTGATCGCTGCATGCAAACTGCTTGTGAGCTTGCCTGATTGATCCTCCCCTTTAGCAATGGACAGGGGTACATCACCAATGAGGCCAGTTGAGGTGATTGCCTCAGGCAGCACCCGGTAGGGGCAAGAGAGGGGCAGCCGAAGGTGAGCTGATGGGAAGGGGTTAGGTTCAGAAATTGGCATTGGGGAGGAAGGGGCGCCATTTCAGTTTTCACCTGTACGAGGTGGTGTAGCTTAGGGTTGCCTCGGGTATCAATAATTCTATACTGAATCGATACTTTTATACCAGTATCGATTCAGTACCGGAATTTCCTATTTTGCGATACTAAAATAAAAAATTCTCTCACCTGTCCTGCACCGTGGCTCCGCTACGGGTCCGGCACTCCTCTTCTTCTCTGGGCCCGCGCTGCACTGTCCTGACTGCGTACAGCGTCAGGACGTAGTGCGCGCACTCTGACCTGACGCTGCATGCAGTCAGGTGACAGTGCAGCGCCGGGATGAGAAGAAGAGGAGCGCCGGACCCGGAGCGGAGCCGCGGCGCAGGACAGGTAAGAGAATTTTTAATTTTATTTTGATGGGGGCACAGTGGGCTGATGTTAGGTCTGATGGGGGCACAGTGGGCTGATGTTAGGTCTGATGGGGGCACAGTGGGCTGATCTGAGGTTGATGGGGGCACGGTGGGCTGATGTTAGGTCTGATGGGGGCACGGTGGGCTGATCTGAGGTCTTATGGGGCACAGTGGGCTGATCTGAGGTCTGATGGGGGCACGGTGGGCTGATGTGAGGTCTGATGGGGGCACGGTGGGCTGATCTGAGGTCTGATGGGAGGTCTGATGGGGGCACGGTGGGCTGATGTGAGGTCTGATGGGGGCACGGTGGGCTGATGTGAGGTCTGATGGGGGCACGGTGGGCTGATGTGAGGTCTGATGGGGGCACGGTGGGCTGATGTGAGGTCTGATGAGGGCACGGTGGGCTGATCTGAGGTCTGATGAGGGCACTGTGGGTTGATCTGAGGTCTGATGGGGGCACGGTGGGCTGTTGTGAGGTCTGATGGGGGCACGGTGGGCTGATCTGAGGTCTGATGGGGGCACGGTGGGCTGATCTGAGGTCTGATGGGGGCACGGTGGGCTGATCTGAGGTCTGATGGGGGCACAGTGGGCTGATCTGAGGTCTGATGGGGCACAGTGGGCTGATCCGAGGTCTGATGGGGGCACACTGGGCTGATCTGAGGTCTGATGGGGGCACAGTGGGCTGATCTGAGGTCTGATGGGGGCACAGTGGGCTGATCTGAGGTCTGATGGGGGCACAGTGGGCTGATCTGAGGTCTGATGGGGGCACAGTGGGCTGATTTGAGGTCTGATGGGGGCACAGTGGGCTGATTTGAGGTCTGATGGGGGCACAGTGGGCTGATTTGAGGTCTGATGGGGGCACAGTGGGCTGATCTGAGGTCTGATGGGGGCACGGTGGGCTGATCTGAGGTCTGATGGGGGCACGGTGGGCTGATCTGAGGTCTGATGGGGGCACGGTGGGCTGATGTGAGGTCTGATGGGGGCACGGTGGGCTGATGTGAGGTCTGATGGGGGCACAGTGGGCTGATCTGAGGTCTGATGCTGGCACACAGATTTTTTGTGTTTGATTTTTTTCGGTGTGGTATCGAATGGTATCGAGTATCGAATACTTTTTCTTGGTATCGAAATCGAACTAAAATTTTGGTATCGTGACAACTCTAGTGTGGCATGACATTAGCATCATTTGGCCTGGGCTGCTTCTTTAACAGTTCCCATGGGTAGAACATCCCATAAAATATTGGGTTGAGTATCTCTGCATCTTAGATGCCAGTATATTTTTACTGGAAGCTAGATATTTCTACAAACATGTTTCTTTTCACAGAAAGGGATATGAACGTGTTGGTTTACACAAAGAGAAGACTGGCCATGTGTGCGAGGAAATTAGGGCGGATTCGAGAAGCTGTAAAAATAATGAGAGATGTAAGTATAATTCGCATCACCAGCTATGCCTTGGTTGAACTTGATAGACTTATGTCTTTTTTCAATCGTATTAACTATGTCTCACTGGCCCTTTCATGGTAAATTGTTGTGAAAACGTTACCTGTAGAATTGTTCTCCCAAGGAAGTACCATGTAAAGTGTTAACACGCAGGAATTTTATTATATTATTATTTATTATATTTTTATGTTACTTAGAAACAAGTCATTCAGAGGGCAGGTCATGATCTTATAGCACAAATTGCACATTGATCTTTTATGTCCCCTCTGGCTCCAGTAGTTTTCTGTAATCAGCGGTGGCCTGTAGACCAGCTCTGCAAACATTCAGCACAGAAGCCATGCCACCACCATCACCACGAGATGACTCCTGTTATTGACAGCTACACTGCCACGGAAAAGACTGAGACACATGGCCAGGTCTTATGATGTTTTCACTGCCTGGTCCTGTCAATCAAAATGGAGAGAGCGTGGCAGTTACAGAGAGGGCTGAGCCTCTGGTAGTGATGGCAACGGCCCCTAGAGACTCATTTGCATATATTAAAACATTGTTTTCTCAGCAATGAGGGCACATATTGACATGAGACCAACACAGATGTCTTCAGCTGCCAAGTGCACATGTAACAGGTCAGCCAGTGTCATAGGTACAAATCTGCTGACAGATGCCCTTTAAAATTCTAAAAATAAAATAAAGAATACAATCACTGAAAATACACCAAAATCTATAAATATTTGGTTTCCCTGTAGTTGTGACAAGCCATAGAATAAAGTCGGGCCTCTTTCACACGGTCAGTATTTGATCGGTATTTGTAAGCCAAAAGCAGGAGCTGGTTTAGGGCTGCAGCTACTGACTAATTTAGTAATCATGTAATCTATCAATTAATCCAAAGATTAATCAAGTACTCTAATAACAAAAAAAAAAATTAAAATAACGTTTTTCTTTATAAAAACTCATAAGCCACGCAGTGCCATCAGGTCCCCCCCAGCGCCATCAGCTGCCCCCCAGTTCCATCAGGTCCCCCCCCCTGTGCCATCAGCTGCCCCCCAGTGCCACCTTCTCCCCCTCCTAGCCATAAAATACTCACCTCTCCTGTTGGGGCGCCGCTCCACAGCTCGCCCATCTTCTTCTCCACGCGATGCACTGTTGTCCTAACATCGCACAGCATGAGGTCATAGTGTCCTGACGATGTGTCAGGAGGAAAGTGCAGCGCGGTGCGGGCCGGCGGTGACCACGGAGCGGTGAGTAATAGCAAGTGCTTCACTTACTCTCCGTGGTCACATGACACAAACAAATCCTTGATGCGAAAAATTAGCATCAAGGATTTTTTTTGTGATGAATTACTCGATTCAATCGTGTAATTGTTTCAGCCCTAAGTGGGTTTAAGACACAAATGAAATGCAAATAATTCCATTACATTTTATCTCTGTTTTGGACCCACTCCTTACAAATACTGATCAAATACTGACCATGTGAAAGAGGCGTTACATGGCAGGTAGTGGTCAATAGTGCAACACATTACAGCAGAGGATTTGCTGAATCAGAACTGGGGGCTGCAGGTGAGTTTGGACGTACTGACATGTACGCTGTACAGTTATGGTGAATTATTGACAGGTAACACATCCTGCACACTATGAGAACTTCACCAGGAAGACATGTTGGCTACTGTATCCTGGGTAACGTAACAGTTAAGAAGTTTTGAAGGTCGATTCAGCTTAACGCTTGTGACTAAATGCACACAGTCATATGCACCATGCATTTTTCCAAACACGAAACTACAATTAAAGTGATTATAGAAATTCTAGCTGGCTGTTTGGGCTGTGGAAAAAGATTACAGAACCAATAACTAAGCTTATGTCGAGACGTCCCCCGTCTGCCCCTGTAACGCTATATTGTAACTGTCAGCTTGAAAGGAATCTCAGCCGTGGAGCCATTTCTGTAACGTATTACAGGCCTGATCGATTGTCACACTGAAAAATGATCGCTCAAAACCAGCCATTAATAATAAGCAAAGCATAAACTAAATTTACCGGGGCTAAGCAATTACTAATCAGACTGCGACGTCCCCTCATTAGCTTCCACTCGCACCAGAGAAACCGAATAATTGCACGAGAATGGGGAAGTAATGATATATTTGTTTGAACTAATTGATGTATTTACTTGCAGCTAATGAAAGAGTTTCCTCTGCTCAGCATGGTAAATATCCATGAAAACCTGCTGGAGGCTTTGCTGGAATTGCAGGCATATGCGGATGTTCAGGCAGTGCTCGCGAAGTACGACGGTAAGCTAAACACTGCCTAGGAGGCACTAAGCCCATACATTCCAGGGTAACCAAATATACAAAAGCAGACTTAAAATAGCAAACATCATTTGTCCAGAGACCTAGGAGAGCGCTTCACGACCCGCTCACCTATGCTCTTACTGTCGCCTGCGCCTGTTTTCTCATTGTCCTCTGACACGAGACGGAAAGCAGTTGTTGCCTGGTGTCATTTGACCATAGCTCTGCACACATCTGTGACCAGGCTCATAACAGGCTAATGGCACATGCTTCCCAAATCCAACAGGCAGATTTTAATTCCGCTAGAGGAAAGAAGGTCACCAAATAATGGCAGATGACTGGAAAGCCATTCAGAATCACATGTTTCAGGTGGCATTTATCTTGTGTCTATGGCAAGTATTTAGCAGTCGGCCTAAAGGGGTTTTCTGACTCTTTGTAACTGAGGACTAGTGTTGAGGGAACTTCTGTTTTCAAGTTCGACGTGCAAGGTTCGGGTTATCTAAGACTTCCTTTATGGTCCACGGCAGCGGAATCCATAACGGAATTCTTAGGTAACCCGATCCTTGTACGCCGAACAGAAGTTCCCTGATCCATACTGAGGACTAATCCTCTGGATAGGTCATCGGTATGTGATCAGTGGAGGTTCGACTCCCAGGACGCCTACGATCAGCTGCTTGAGAAGGCGCGGGCCCCCCATGAGCACCACATCCTTCTCGCAGCTTACTCTACGCCAGTGGCAACATGTTCATCGTTCACGTGGTCTAAGTGCAGCTCAGCACCATTGAAATGAATGGGGCTGAGTGGCAATATATTACGTACGGCGCTGTGTTTGGTAAGCTGCAGCACTCACAGGGGCGTCCGTGCCTTCTCAAACATCTGATTGGCATGGATCCTGGGTGTCAGGCCACAACCAATCAGATACCGATGACCTATACAGAGGAAAGGTCATCATTTAAAAAGAGTCTGAGAACCACTTTAACTGTTTAGCTGCCTAAGGGGCTATTTACACAAATGTATCCTGGACATATGATACATTCATAATACCGGTGTGTGTGTCACGGTCCGACCACGGGTTTAACTGACCCGAACTCACAGCACTGTAGATCACTATGATGCCCTGAGTTCTGGTTCCACTGCAGGTTTTTCTGCAATGCCAGAATCCACACCAAAAAGTTGCTGTGGGAATGCTGAGGATTTACTGCAAGGCTCACGGCTTGCATTGCAAAGGGTAAAATCTGTAAGCTTAATTGACGTGCTTCAGATTTAAAATCCACACTTCATGTCAGGTTATACGTAGAGTTTCTTGTGTTAAGAGTCCTCAGCATGTGGATGAGATTTGTGTGTCATGCACTTTTTTGCTGCTGTATCTGATGTTGATTTTCTACTCAGAAATCCACTATGGAAAATCTGCAGCGTATATGCCACGTGTGACTGTGCCCTCCAACTACATATATATCCCTGCTGCCTCCAGATGTACTACTATCTGGGAATTTCACACACACTGCAGTTTATTTTTCAGCAATTTAGTTATTGGTTTGGGGGCTTTTTACAGTTGGTTTTAGATGACATTTCCACCCCCCACTGACTTGGGGATATCACAGTATTACAGAACCCGCTGTCTTGTATGTGGCTTCAGGGAACCCAGTCTGTAGTCACTTCCCAGAACTTTTTGACTGAGAGACCCTCAAAGTTTCACCAAAAAACAAACAGAAAACCTGTGCTTTTATATTTTTTTATTGCTCTGGTACTAGGACAGATCTAAAGCTTTTTTTCTTTCCATTCAGGCAGACAGATTAGGGTGTCAGTTGTCAGACTGATCTCTTATTATTCTCAGTTCCATTTTTCTCATGTTTTTAGAGTTAATGAATCCATTCATTATTTCCACGTATATTTAGCAGCTAGGCTTGAACCAGGGATCATAGGGTTGATGAAATCCTGTGTCTACCACTTTGGAGAACTAGGTTTTGTGGAAGAAGCATTACCATTAGAGATATTCCGTATGGTGTAGTACCGGCATACAGCCTGAGGATGTCACTGGTGCAATGAGTGTCACTGTGGACGACAGCCGTAGCACTTGTAGGCTATGAAGCATTATTTTACACCATGGCTCCTGGGACTTTTTAATAAATTGGAGCCATCACATTGCTTTATATTTGTAAAGTTTCTCGGTAACCTGTAGTATAACAAAGTCTTATCCAAGTCTTGTTTTCATTCATTTCTTTGCAATGTGACAATAACAATGGTGTTAATGATGTCTTCATGAAGGTAATGCGAGATCAGTGTATACCTACTGGTTCCACTCAGTGACTGACAGTGATCTCTGCATTAGGGTGCATAGAGAGGACCACCCACTGGACTCCTAAGCGCAGAATGAGCAGAGATTTCATCAAATAAAGGACAAGTTACGCAGGAACTAAACTAGATATCAATGTGCTCAGCTCCTCCTGCTTTCTAACGTGCCGCCTGCCAAGTGCACATTCAGTGTGGCGGGTCCCACTTAAAGGGGTTTTTGGGACCCTTTCTGAGCAGCTTTTGCAAGAGCCAAAGTGTCGCTGGTTACTGCAGCTCTCTCCTTTTTATGCAGTATATGGACCTATGCCTGGATCTGGTTCACTGTGGCTCCTACAAACATTTGATCTTCCGTGGTGCCCCAAGAGTCAGAGCACCCCTCACCCAATCTGACACTTATCAATATTTACTGTATTGTATCATGAAGTCTGCAGCGTCTTACCATGCATTACACTCGGTATATGGACAGACTGGGTGAAACCAGAGGTCAGCAATGTGCTTTATGCTGTCTTTCCTGTAATATACATGAGTGGCACCTTGTCCCCCGCGTTTTTACCTGTTTGTACATTTTTACATAGGCGGGGATGCACTAAACTTCCCCTTCTAAAACAATAGTTCCCTGCTTGTTCATTGTCTGTATGTCAGATCAGGCATGGAAATAGAGATTGAGTCTCTGCTATGAACATCACACATGGCGAGGGGCAAGCAGGCGGTGCTCAGGATTAGTTGAGTTGAAGGAGAAGTCAGAGGTTGGAAGGGGGGGTGAGGGAAAGGTTCCACCGCTGAGCAGAACATTAGGGAATTAGAAGCAATCCCCATATCAAAGCAAATGTGTGCGGTTATATTTAGTAATAGGCGGCCCAAGCAGTCACAATATATTCCAGACAAGAATACATGAAAGCTGACCTGAAATCCCAGGCCTTCTTCTCTCCCTGGCAAGTAGGTTGTGTAGGCCAAAGAAGAGTCTGCAGACATGAAATGATCGCCGTCGTTCTGTTTCTACATGCCGTCCTGTAAACCATATCCACATATCAGACAGGCGTATAAAGCTCGACTTCATGCAGCTTTTTATGGATCCCCAATATCTTCCTGGCAGCTCTAACGTGGGAATGCCACATTCAGGGAGATTTATAAAGACACTGCACTTCATGTGAGAATAAAACAATATAGTCTGGTCTTCACAAACTTGTTTTTTCTGCATTAATATTTAATCTTGGAGGTTCTGGTCTATACTGTACGTATTTTACTATCTTTTAATAGGAGCACGAAGAATAGGTACAATTATGGGGTTAGACTTTGGTACTGGAGAAAGTAAGGTAGCCTTCATCTGACAAGCTGTGGTTATCCAGTTAGGATATGTCCATAAACTTCAGTAATCTCAAATACATTGTTCTATCTCTACAGAAGTACGTATTTCTTGTTCTCATTTCTTTTCTCTGTGTTATTGCAGATATTAGTCTTCCAAAGTCTGCTACAATATGTTACACGGCAGCATTACTAAAAGCCAGAGCCGTGTCCGACAGGTTAGTAGAATTGAAATTTACTTTTATTGCCCTGCTGGAACTGGAGCATTGTATATTTTCATTTTAACATGCATTTTTCTGTGCACTATACATATACACCTATGCATAATATCACTGTCCATTTTGGTAAGAAAGCCATAATGACTGCCACAATGACCCGCATGGCATTAAGAGGGATTAAAGTCACATTCCAGTAATAACAAGTTATCCTCTCTCTGCTGGATAGGGAATAGCTGTTAGATTAGTGGGGGTCCGGCAGCCCGGATACCTACCAAGAACAGGGGTCCCATGTCCCCTGGTTAAATGGAGTGGAAGCATAAATGATTCCAGTAGGGGACACAGGACCCCCCATCCTGATGATCTGCTGGGGCCTTCCCTGACACTGTCTACTGGATGAGGGATAACTTCATGTTATCAGAATACCCCTAAAGATGGACAGATGTAATTGTAGACCAGATTTATACGTATGCGCTAGAATATATGAAGGTAGTCACAGTTTCAGATTGTGGGTGGAAATGGCATACATGTATAGTGAGAATATGTGAAGAGTGCTCATTTATGACCCCGTTAACTGAGATTATATTTAGTGCCGGCATCTGTACTATAAATATTTGCACATGTAAAATCATAAGCTGATCTCATTTGTAAAGTCATAAACTGGTTTAAGCGCATGCACTCGCTGCTTCAGTAAAGGTTTTACATCTGCATCAGAAGCTCCTTTCGGTGCCTTCTTCGTAGATTCTGTCAAAAATAGTGGGGGGAAAAGTCCTGTAGGAAGGACTTTTTTCTCAGCTAAAAAGTCAATGCCCCAAAAGGATTTCATTATAGTCAATGAAATTTGTTTGGATCTGTTCAGGTCAGTTATGTGGCATATCCATCTCACAAACAGGCTACACTGTGAATCAAAAGCTCAGCGCCCTCTCCATTCACAGCTATGGGACTTCAGAATATACACTCACCGGCCACTTTATTAGGTACACCATGCTAGTAACGGGTTGGACCCCCTTTTGCCTTCAGAACTGCCTCAATTCTTCGTGGCATAGATTCAACAAGGTGCTGGAAGCATTCCTCAGAGATTTTGGTCCATATTGACATGATGGCATCACACAGTTGCCGCAGATTTGTCGGTTGCACATCCATGATGCGAATCTCCCGTTCCACCACATCCCAAAGATGCTCTATTGGATTGAGATCTGGTGACTGTGGAGGCCATTTGAGTACAGTGAACTCATTGTCATGTTCAAGAAACCAGTCTGAGATGATTCCAGCTTTATGACATGGCGCATTATCCTGCTGAAAGTAGCCATCAGATGTTGGTACATTGTGGTCATAAAGGGATGGACATGGTCAGCAACAATACTCAGGTAGTCTGTGGCGTTGCAACGATGCTCAATTGGTACCAAGGGGCCCAAAGAGTGCCAAGAAAATATTCCCCACACCATGACACCACCACCACCAGCTTGAACCGTTGATACAAGGCAGGATGGATCCATGCTTTCATGTTGTTGACGCCAAATTCTGACCCTACCATCCGAATGTCGCAGCAGAAATCGAGACTCATCAGACCAGGCAACGTTTTTCCAATCTTCTACTGTCCAATTTCGATGAGCTTGTGCAAATTGTAGCCTCAGTTTCCTGTTCTTAGCTGAAAGGAGTGGCACCCGGTGTGGTCTTCTGCTGCTGTAGCCCATCTGCCTCAAAGTTCGACGTACTGTGCGTTCAGAGATGCTCTTCTGCCTACCTTGGTTGTAACGGGTGGCAATTTGAGTCACTGTTGCCTTTCTATCAGCTCGAACCAGTCTGCCCATTCTCCTCTGACCTCTGGCATCAACAAGGCATTTCCGCCCACAGAACTGCCGCTCACTGGATGCTTTTTCTTTTTCGGACCATTCTCTGTAAACCCTAGAGATGGTTGTGCGTGAAAATCCCAGTAGATCAGCAGTTTCTGAAATACTCAGACCAGCCCTTCTGGCACCAACAACCATGCCACGTTCAAAGGCACTCAAATCACCTTTCTTCCCCATACTGATGCTCGGTTTGAACTGCAGGAGATTGTCTTGACCATGTCTACATGCCTAAATGCACTGAGTTGCCGCCATGTGATTGGCTGATTAGAAATTAAGTGTTAACGAGCAGTTGGACAGGTGTACCTAATAAAGTGGCCGGTGAGTGTAGCCAAGTGAGCATGTGCGAGTATTTTTGAAAGTCCCATAGCTGTGACCGCTTGCTGTCTATTCATGATACACCATACATTTCTAAATGGGAATCTTAAAAAATACTAAACCTTGGGAAAATGATTTTCTTTTCTTTTTCAGTTAACTAAAACAGAAAAATAGGGGGAGGGAAATGCAACCGAAAAATTGAGATTTTATTTTTTACTCTTTTTCACATACTGAAAGCCCAGTGTGTAAAAGTGCCACAAATATCTTTTTTAAAATCACTAAAAGATTTAATGGCAATAATTAGAACTAATTAATGCAGACCTCTAGTCAGGAGCGCAAATTATACAATATGTACCGTATTTTCCACCCTATAAGACGAACTTAGGTTTTAGAGGAGGAAAATAAGAAAAAAAAATATTTTTCATCAGACCTCAGCTCAGACTCCCAATGTTAATCAGACCACAGATCAGACCCTCAATATTAATAAGACCCCAATTAGACCTCAGATCAGACTCCCAACGTTAGGACCTCTATTTGGACCTCAGATCAGATCCCGATGTTAAAAAGACCCCTATTCAGACCTCAGATCAGATCCCGATGTTAAAAAGACCCCTATTCAGACACTAAGATCAGACCCCCCAATGTTAAGACCCCCATTCAGACCTCAGATCAGACCAGCATGTTAATAAGACATCTATTCAGACACTAAGATCAGACCCCCAATGTTAAGACCCCCAATTAGAGCTCAGATCAGACCCCCAACGTTAGGACCTCTATTTGGACCTCAGATCAGATCCCGATGTTAAAAAGACCCCTAATCAGACACTAAGATCAGACCCCCCAATGTTAAGACCCCCATTCAGACCTCAGATCAGACCAGCATGTTAATAAGACATCTATTCAGACACTAAGATCAGACCCCCAATGTTAAGACCCCCAATCAGAGCTCAGATCAGACCCCCATTCAGATGTTAGGACCCCTATTTGGACCTCAGATCAGATCCCCATGTTAAAAAGACCCCTATTCAGACACTAAGATCAGACCCCCAATGTTAAGACCCCCATTCAGACCTGAGATCAGACCCCCATGTTAATAAGACATCTATTCAGACACTAAGATCAGACCCCCAATGTTAAGACCCCCATTCAGACCTGAGATCAGACCCCCATGTTAATAAGACCCCCAATCAGACCTCAGATCAGACCCCCATGTTAAAAAGACCCCTATTCAGACACTAAGATCAGACCACCAATGTTAAGACCCCAATTCAGACCTCAGATCAGACAAAAAAAAAAAAATCTCTTCTGTTTTGGACGCCACCGCCACTTTTGGAGATCCAGAGCTCTTCTGGCTGTCTCTGCAGTGCAGTGACCTGATGCTGCACAGCGTGAGGTTACAAAGCACTGATGTCCTTACTCTGTTCTTGAGTCACAGCACAACCCAGTCCTCCTGTACTAATGAGCGGTACCATAATGGAAGCGCTCATAAGTATTTGCCCCATAAGATGCACTGGCACCCCCCCCCACACACACACACACACTTTGCTACAGTGTCTGCAGGGAGTCTGAGGTAGTCTGAGACTTCCTGACTTCCTGTCTCAACCTTTTGTATTTGACCACTTATGGTTGCTGTGTAGGAATTGACGTTAGACTTCTTACTGTTGTAGATTCTCACCTGAAACAGCCTCTAGAAGAGGACTTAGCACAGCAGAAATGAATGCTGTGGAGGCCATTCATCGAGCTGTAGAATTTAATCCTCACGTCCCTAAGGTAGGTAACAGTAATCTTTATAAAGTCAGCACCACTATATTTAACACATACAGATAAAATAGTAAAAGTAGCAACTAATGAACACTTTCAACAAGACCAATATGAGTCCTGCTCGAAGACCTTACCCTTTAAAACGTATGTGGAGTTTACAATCTAGGAGAGGTTTACACGCAATATCACTTGTCATATGTACCATTCTCTGATGTGCATTCAGTATGTGAATTTTCATTGTATTTTGTATACTGTGTGTACATATACTTTACTTTACCTTCCATTACATTTTTATTAAAAACTTAAGGGCATCTGTCAGCAGATTTGTACCTAGGACACCGGCTGACCTGTTACATGTGCGCTTGGCAGCTGAAGGCATCTGTGTTGGTCCCATGTTCATATGTGTCCACATTACTGAGAAAAATGATGTCTTAATATATTAAAGGGGTTCTCCGGGAATTAAGAAAATGAAAATACTTAAATAATACTTTATTATAAATATATTCCCAAACACCTTTCATTAGTTATATTGGCTCATTTTGTCTGGGGAGCCATCATCAGGGGAAACAAAATGGCCGCTGTCCTATTAGTACATACAAAACCTGTCCTAATCACACAGGAGGACAAGTTGCTTCACAACACTGAGCTAAAGAGCCGCCTCATTCTCCTCTCTGCTCTGCTTGTCAGGGATTATGGTCCTGAATAAAGCTGATAAGCTCTTCAGCTGAATCTCTGTAGAAATGTAGATGATGAGGAGACATGAAGTACAGAGAGGACGGACAGGACAGACTGTGGTAATGGAGACTGCATACAAGTGCTGCTGCTCATTAGTCATATCTGCTCATGAACTGCATTCCTACAGAGATTCAGCAGATCCTATCACCTGACAAGCAGGGATGAGGCAGCTCTTTACCTCAGTGTTGTGAAGTAACTTGTCCTCCTGTGTGATTAGGACAGGTTTTGTGTGTACTAATAGGACAGCGGCCATTTTATTTCTCCTAATCATTGCCCCCAGACAAGACAAGCCATTATAACTAATGAAAGGTATTTGGAAATATATTTATCATGAAGTAATATTTAAGTATTTTCATTTTCTTAATTCCTGGAGAACCTCTTAAACTGCCGCGCCCTCTGCACGTTGACAGGGTCAGGTATGATGAAGTTTTCACTGTCTGGCCCTATCAATTAAAGTGCAAAGAGTGCAGCATTTGCAGAGAGAGCAGAGGCTCAACGGCACTGCCCTCGTTGCTCCTAGAGGCTCATTTGCATATATTAAAACTTAATTTTTCTCAGCAATACGGCCACATATGAACATGAGAGATTCATGAAGATTTACCAGTCAAATTGTGCAAAAAGCCACGTCCTACATGCTTTGTACCACATTTATTGTTTTAGATACTTTTTGTTGCCTCATCCGACAATTTTGACACACAGTTCTAGAGTACAGAAGCCCAACTAATAGGTGGTAGAAATTTGTACCAGATTTTTCATCTAGCATCAGCCACTTGATAAATTTGACACATCTTTAGATTGTCTCTCTAAACCTTAGATTTAGGATTAGTAAATAGGACTCGCTGTTCTCAGAGGAGAAAGAAATGTAATAGACCTTCTCCTAACTGAAAGAGGAAGAGAAAGAAAGAAGAGGCCCTGGCAGGGTTAGGTTGTGCAATACAGTGAAATAGTTGAAAACCAGGTTTCGGTGGGAGCAGAGGATGATGAGGGGCAACAAGAGGTTTTGTTTACTGGATATTTAAGATACTCTATGGGAGTAAGCCAGTGGTGGGAATTTAGGAAATCTTACTGATTTTCTAACTACAATTAGGGAAGTTTTCAGAGAATCCTCAGAATCTTAAAAGGGGTTGTCCAGGCTGTTCATATAGATGACCTATCCTCAGGATCGTCGGAGGTCCGAGAGCCGGCGTGCGTGCCTTCTCTTCAAACAGCTGTTCGATGCGGGTGCCAGGTGTTGGACCCCTGCTGATCTGGATCTATTCTGAGGATAGGTCATCAATAAAAATAACTTGGACAACCCCTTTAAAGGGTTTCTGTCACCAGTTTCGGGCATATAAAACAGGATGACATTTGCAATGTGCAAATGTCACCTGATGCCCAAACTGGTAATCATTTTTTTACTGGTGTCCCCGTTTTTGTAATAAATCAACTTTTGTGATATGCAAATTAATCTTACTAGGTGCAAGGGGCGGTAACCCTGCACCTAGTAGCGCCATTTCCCTACCTTTATTCACGCCCCCTTGCTTGTGATGGACAGGGCCAGGCAGCTCGCTCTATCTGCTCCTGGCCCTGTCCGTGCTGGAAATTCCGCGCCTGCGCCGTGCGGACTTCATTCGGCGCAGGCGCAGTGAGTGCTGCTGGCTGCCGGGCTCCTGGCTTCCGCACTGCGCCTGCGCCCCCTTCTCTTCCGGGTGTAGTGTGACGTAATCGGCGCAGGCGCAGTGAGGAAGCCAGGAGCCCGGCAGCCAGCAGCACTCACTGCGCCTGCGCCGAATGAAGTCCGCACGGCGCAGGCGCGGAATTTCCAGCACGGACAGGGCCAGGAGCAGATAGAGCGAGCTGCCTGGCCCTGTCCATCACAAGCAAGGGGGCGTGAATAAAGGTAGGGAAATGGCGCTACTAGGTGCAGGGTTACCGCCCCTTGCACCTAGTAAGATTAATTTGCATATCACAAAAGTTGATTTATTACAAAAACGGGGACACCAGTAAAAAAATGATTACCAGTTTGGGCATCAGGTGACATTTGCACATTGCAAATGTCATCCTGTTTTATATGCCCAAAACTGGTGACAGAAACCCTTTAAGGCCTCATTTCAGGCGTCTCCACCTGAAAGCAGGATTAACAAGATCATAGATGCCATACACTCAGGTTGGGTCAGGATTTCTAGCTATAAAAATACAACCATATTACAGCCTTGTTCACATCTGCGCTTTTACATCTCCGTTCTTCTGCTCCGCTAAAAAATCCTTCTCCTGAATGGAAACCTAATGGATCCCTTTATAGTCAAGGCTAGATGCACATTTGTTGGCTTTCTTCACTCAAGAATCAAACACCTATATAGGATATGTCACATGGGGGATGGAAGTGACACGCTGCACACTAGTACATCCTATTAGCAGAGCTTCCAGAGCATATTGATACGTGACGTTCCCCCATCCTGTGAACAGTTAGCAGTGCAAGCGCCTATAATGGGCCGATATACCACCCATATGATATAGCCCTCCATTACACTATGGGTGTCTCCATTCATCTTTTGCTTGACATGTGGTATATGGGTACTTCAGGCAGTGGAATCTAGTTCCGTAGTCAAGAACACCAGCATGATCTTCAGCACAGACATTGTATTTCCCTCATCGAGTACATCAAACAGTGCTGTCCCTTACATGCCTGCTAAAAATAACATCTCACATTTCAAGAGCTCAATGACAAAGGGTTTTCACGTCTGTCTCCCTGGCCCAAACATTTAGTGCTGCCCAGACTTGTTAGGAAATGTATATTTTTGGAATAAATGTGGACAAAGACACGGGGACCAGAGCAATTTGTAACACTGCTTCTGCATCTCAATAGACTTGCGGCCATGGCATATACAGAGTTAATGCTGAAAATGCTGGGGGTGCTTTTACAAATTGAGATGTTGCTTTCTATTTTGAGAAATGTAGTGCAATCACAAAGCTAAATCACTCAAAATTTACTATGTATATATCATAACCATAATGTTATAAATGGCCAAGTCTGGGTTACTGAAGGTTTTCATAAATCATAAATCGGGCATGTCTGTGTTATTGATGAAGTAAGTAACATTTCAATAATGACCGTGTTTTACAGTCTCAAAAATCTGGAAATATTTAGGGCGTGCTATTTATTTTTGGTGGTTCTTCATCTAAGTTCATTTTCACGGAATATGGTTTGATCTGGCAGTATGGCACAGAGAAATTAGTCCAAGCTCTCCTTTGCCCCAGATAAAGTGACTCACCTCTGAGGTCTGGACAGGCGCTCTTGGCCCTACATGGGGAATTTAAAATATTGGTGCAATTAAGAAAACACTCCTCTGTTCCACTGAGACACTGGTAGGTGGCATTGCCAATGGGGTAGCAGTCATCGAAGTTAAAGGGGTATTCCGGTAAAATAACTTAATTTTTGAAAAACTGCATTAAGGCTGCAAGCTGTGACCCAACCAGAACCCATAACTATACATATAACCAGAGCTTCAATTTACCTTACAATCCATTTGTCTAGCTCCTGTGTGAGCCTGCAACACACTAAGAGTATCATGGCTCCTGATCTTCCCTCACAAAACTACAATTCCCACAATGCCTAGCTTTCCTGCTGTGAGTTTGTGCTTGTTCATGAGTGTTGATGATTACTGATTGGCTGCCTGATATACAGTCCAGTCACGCCCTCTCTACTCAGTAATCACCAGCACACTGACACATAGCCAGAGAACTGATAGCAACACACTGAGCATGCTCGACCTGACAAAGGCAGGTAACTTATGAGGAAACACAGTGGATAGCAGAGGAAGAAAACTACTTTTATAACTAGTGAACGGTAAATATGTGAAATTTACCTTATATTAGGTAGTGATTGATGATAAGTTAGTCTAAAACATTTATGGTAACCGGAACACCCCTTTAAGGTGACATTAGTCACCATGACTACCTCTGGAATTGGGGTTGTCAGGACTGAATGAGCCTTGACAACATATAGAATGAAGGTTTAAAGGGGTTTTCCGGGAGTTAACTACTGATGACCTATCCTCAGCTGTTTGAGAAAGTACCGGCGCTCCCGTGAGCGCCGAGGCATCTCTCAGCTCACCAAGCACAGCTGAGCCCCATTCACTTGACTGGGGCTGAGCAGCTCCTAGGCCACGTGACCGATGAACGTGACGTCACTGGCCTAGGAAAAGCTGAGAGAAGGCCTCGGCGCTCACGGGAGTGCCGGCTCCTTCTGAAACAGCTGATAGGCGGGGGTCCTGAGATAACTCCTGAAAAATCCCTTTAAATGAGAGTTCTGATTGAGACAGACTGGTTAATGGGAGGTGTTGCCTGAAATTACAGTGGCTGATTATCCTTAGCAACCAGAATATCAGACATGATATAACCCGAAAAGAGGTTGTCTAGGATTTTTCAAGTGATGGCCTATCCTCAGGCTGATCGATGGGGGTCCCATACCCGCACCTTTGTTGATTAGCTGTTATGCAGTAGCTAGGGAGCTGGTTACTTCCGTGCTGCTCCCATTGAAGTGAATTGGATCAGCACTGCAGTAACCAGCTCCGTCGACTACAGAATGGACAGAGCTGCTTAATTTCAGCTCTGATTTCCACCCAAAGCTGGGTCAGTGGAAAAATCACAGAAAGGTGTTCTACTTTGGTCTGTGATGTGGACCAAACACGCCCATTGAAGTCTATAAGTCCATGAAAAACCACTGACACAACACAGATGGCATATGAGTTGTGTCAGAGTTACACAGACCATTGATAGGAGATGCTCTGGAAATTAATTTTAAGCTGAGCAGTGTCCATTAAATACAGATGACACACGGAGGGCAAAAAAACACACATGAACCAAGCGCTTTATTCTTTGCGGACATCTTCACAGATGAAACATGGATGTTGTTACGAACCATCGGGTGTGAACCCACTGTACCACGTGCCCATCCACCTCTAAGGGCATTGTCTAATTGAATCCCTCGTGCTTTACAGTACCCCTGATATTAGCAATAGGTTTTCCCGAGGGTAACACCAGGTTGCTACCTCTTGAGCTGGATTGGCACACGAAGCAGCTGGTCCAGGGGGTACCAGAGCAAGGTAAGAGACATACAGTCGAAGTCATCAGGCCGAGTTGTAAACAGGAGCAACAGTGCAGGATCGGAGGATGAGTAAAAGGCAAGGTTGAACAAGCAATAGGTCAGGGCAGAGGGCTCAGGTACAGGTCAGGCAATCTGGGTCAGCAATAGGAGAGAGGAGAAAGGACAGATAAGGATTAAACAGGATCCGAAGTCCAGAATCAAAGCATGGTTCAGAAATGCAGGAACACAGGCAACCAGAACACAAGGACCTTTGACGCTCAGGCACCTGGGAAGAGGGCTGGACCACTTATATAGGTGCAGGATGGCTGGGATTGGTTGCACAGGTCAGATGTCAAAAAACCTTTACTGTAAACTGTAACTGTCATTCTTTTTTTATTTTTGTAATGTGTAGGGGCAGTGATACTGACCATTTTTGTAATACACTTTATTTACTGAAAACGTACATTTCTATTAGAAAAATAGCTGTAAAGTGGCCCATTTTGAGCCTTAGCAACGCTCCTCTGTCTTCCGTTTACAGAACACAGACAATGTTGAGCAAGTCTCCACTGTTATGTAAACAGAAGACACAGTTGCTAAGGCTCAAAATGGGCCACTTTACAGATATTTTTCTAATAGAAATGTACATGCGGACAAGTATAGGACACGCTTTATATTTTTTGCGGGAGAACTTCCGTAATATACACAGTGTGCATTCCGCATTTTTTTTCTCCTATGGAAAAATGAATTGGTCCGTATGTTCAGCATCTTATCCGCAAAATTGCGGATAAGATGCGGAAATGTACATACGGTCGTGTGAATGGAGCCTAACAAAATGTACATTTGATTAAATATACATAAATATGCAGATTTGCCCAAAAAAGGTTACAATGTACAGCAAGTTGAGTAAGACTTTATATGTCCTATATGAGAAACAGATTGGACCCTAGCTTTGTCACCTGGGAGTGGGTCAGACCCCTAAATACCAACCCAGAAAATTAGACAAGGACAAATCCAAAAGATAAGAAATAAAACAGTAAAATAAAATTTGAGCCAGAGATAACTAGAAAGCAAATGGTAAAACTAGAATTGAAGTCATGAGCTTATAGTGGGGTATTTCTTGAGCCATCTGTGCCATTTCTTTAAGTAAGTGTCATAAGTCCCTCTGCAAGAAGCCATAGTGCCCTCCATCACTCAGTTATATCCTACGCTGTTGACGATATCATGAATAGTAGGGATCTGAGTAGATCTCCAAAATTTAGCTATCAATATTTTTGTTGCTGTCCATACATGAAATATAATAGTTCTATCCCAATTAGGCATATCCTTTAAACCTATAAAAAGTAAACAAAAGGCTGGGTCACTGGGAACATTTATCTCAAATGAATCGTTTAAAAGGGTTAATATTTCCTTCCACAAAGCTGTAAGTTTCTAACAATCCCAAAAATATGCTTAATATCTCCCCCCAGCAAATGCTAGATACTTCCGGGTATATTTTAGATAGACGAAGTGGAGTCATGTACCATCTATATAACATTTTACGAGCAGGTTCCATGTGTGACGCACATGCAGAAAGTTCTCCACTCCTGCGCGTCTATGGAGAGCTGGAACTCATTTCACCATGTGGACACCCCTGCAATATTATCAGTAGGTTCATGGTCAAATAATAGTTTATAGATTTTTGATAATCCCTTAGCACGGTCTGATTTGCCGAAAAAGAAAGTCTCAAAGTGGATTGGAGGTGCTCGAGGACGATGGGAGGGATGTGAGAAATGATCTAAGTTGGAGGTATTTATAGAAACTCTTAGATGATATATTATAGGAGGAAGTTATTGTAGAAAAGGGAACCAAGTGGCCGGATTCCCAAATCTGGCTTATCTCAAGAATGCCAGCATCCATCCAATCAGTATATGAGACATTTGGTATACAGAAGTCCAACGTGCATATCGAAATATAGGGTAATTTCAATGATCCTAGCTGTTTCCCTTTCACCATTTTTGACCAAGAACTAAAGCTAGCTTTCACTGGTGGAAGGTAAGACATGGTAGGGACAGGCTTTATCAAGTTTGCTTTCAGACAGTCTATTAAAGGAGCATGCCCAATTACATTCACTTCCAATTTAATCCATTGTGGGGCATTATCCTCCAGGAACCAACACCTTGTCTGATCTAAAATTGCAGCATGGTAATATGGATATAAATTGGGAAGGCCCAGCCCTCCTTTATCTGCTGATTTATATAACGTGGAGTTAGCAACCCTGTGTCTTTTACGATTCCAAACAAAGGTATTTACCATAGATTGTAGCTCCATTATATAACGTTTGGGTATTGTTATAGGGACATTCCCAAATACATATAATATTTTAGGAAGTATCATCATCTTCACTGCCGCTATTCTTCCCACCCATGATAAATCCACCTTAGAGAAGGTCTCTATATCCTCTTTGACTATTTTAAAGAAGAACGCAAACATTTTTATTCTCTGACCTGTTAGAAAGGTGCATGATATGATCTGTAGTGAATGTAATTTTCTTATCAGTGACTGTTTCTGTGAGTAAAAACCTCTTCTTATTGTAGCTGGGTCATGTGACCAATTCCCTGACCTCCAACTGACCCAGGACAGAAAGCCAGTAACTGCTCTATTCATTTCTATGGGAGCCTCACTTTCAGTCTCATAGGAATACATAGAGAATTAGACTTCCTGTCCACACATAAGTCTATGTGTGAGTTGGTTGGTCTAATTGCTGGTCACATGACAAAGATAAGAAACTTCAGGATGATATAAGTAAAAAATTCAGACACTGGTAAGAAAATGACATTCACTACAGATTACATCATGTACATTTCTAGCAGAACATGGAAGAAAATTTTTGTCGGGAGTTCTTCTTTAAGCAGAGGGACATAATTCTGATTGTAAAGATCTTTAGAGGGAAAAGTGAGAGCAATCCCCAAATAAGGGGAAGGGGTATTGGGAAGCTAGGCTTGATGCTTCTAGGGGAGAAATCCCCATATTTAGTATAAGTGATTTATTAGCATTGAGCTATAACAGATATCACTAAATTGAGTTAATATCTTCATGACAGCCGGAAGACTTTTGTGGGTCAGTCAGGGCTATGATGACATTGTCTGCGAATAGTCCTATTTTATGAACAATGCCATTAATGTTAATACCTCGAATGTCATTGGAGGTTCTAATGAGTTCTGCTAGTGGTTCCATAACTAAAGTAATAATCGGGGGAAAGGGGAAACCCCTGTCTTGTTCTATTTGAAATAGTGAAGGAGTCTGATAAATATCCGGACGCCAATACTTTTGCAGTAGGAGATGAATATAGCGCAAGAATAGCTTGTTTAGCTAGGCCTGTGAGCCCAAATTTGGTCAAAACTGCCCCTAGATAGCCCCAGTGTACCCTGTCGAATGCCTTCTCCGCGTCAAGAGACAGGAACAGAGAAAGCATCCGACAGTCTTCCACCTTCCCAATCAAATCCAAGAACCTCCTTGTTCCATCGACTGATTGCCTACCCTGAGTAAATCCTACTTGGTTGTCCTGGAACAATATAGGCAAAATAACAGCAAGCCTATTGGCTAACAGCCTTGCATATAGTTTCAAATCTGTATTTAACAGAGAAATCGGCCGGAAATTCTCTGGTCTATCTGGTCTATCTGGCTTTTGGTAATGCTACTATGGTTGCAGAAAGCATTTCCTTGGGAAATGTTCCTGATTCCCGTATGAGATTGAACAATTTATGAAGCTATGGGATTACTATGGGCGCAAATTGCTTATAGTAGTTGTTAGAGAGGCTATCTGGGCCAGGGGTCTTATTAGATTTTAATGATCTGACGGCGGTAGAAATCTCAGCAATGGAGAACTCTGCCGAGAGATTTGTTAATGAACTATCGTCTAAGGACGGCAATTGTACTGAATTAAGGAAATTATCTATGGCTGATTGTTCAGGCTGAGGTGTAAGAGTGTCTTCTTTTAAGTTATAGAGTTTTGAGTAAAAATGTGCAATCGAATCTGCAATGTCTTTAGGATTAAAGATTTTGTCTCCAGTGGAGGAATATAAAAGGTACCTTAGATTTAGCCTGGAGGACTTCTAATCTGGTCGCCAAGAGGGATGATGCTTTATTGTCATGACCATTGTAATTGGCTTTGAGCCTCCTTAAAGAAGAACTCCCGCGAAAATTTTTATTCTCTGACCTGTTAGAAAGGTGCATGATATAATCTGTAGTGAATGTTATTTTCTTATCAGAGGCTAAAATTGAGAGTTTCCACTCTCTTCTTATTGTAGCTGGGTCATGTGACCAACTCCCTGACCTCCAACTGACCCAGGACAGGAAGCCAGTCACTTCTCTATTCATTCCTATGAGACTGAAAGTGAGGCTCCCATAGGAATGTTTAGAAAATTAGACTTCCTGTCCACACATAAGATGCTGTATGAGTTGGTGGGTCTAATTCCTAGTCACATGACACAGATAAGAAACTTCAGGATGATATAACTCAAAAATTCAGCTATTGGTAAGAAAATGACATTCACTACAGATTACATCATGTACATTTCTAGCAGGACATGGAATAAAATTTTTTGCGGGAGTTCTTCTTAAAAGCTAGATCATATTTATGAAGTTGGAGAAGATGAAGTTTATGATGCAGCTCTTTAAGTTCCTGTTCTCTCCCCGGATAATATGATTGCTTATTCAATTGACTAAGTTTGATAATGGATTCAGTGAGTTGTACAACCTGTTTCTCTCTTTCTTTTTTATCTTTCGACGCTTGGCTAATATAGTGTCCTCACATAAAGGCTTTGTGGGCACACCATATAGAGGTGATACTTGTTTCACCATTATCATTCATGGAAAAGAATTCCTGTAGCGTTGATTTGGATTGAGAGAGATATTTTGAGGAGTGCAAGATTCTACCATTAAGTCTCCAAGGGATTCTCGGAGCTAGGTTATACTGTTCAGTCACTTCAAGAGATATAGGAGCGTGGTCGGACCAGCTAATATGTCCTATTTTACTGGAGGAAACCTTTTGAAAGGTATTATGGTCTGCCAGAAAAAGATCAATTCTGGAATACGTTTTATGGGCTGAAGAAAAGAAACTAAAGTCCCTTTCCGTAGAGTGTTGCAAACGCCAAACATCTAATAATCCTTCAGTATGGATAAGCTGAGATATTTTAGAAGGGCCAGAGGATTTTAATCTGGCCGTTGAATCCAATTCAGGCCACATAAGTGAGTTAAAATCACCCATGTAGAGAATAGATCCCTTGTGTAGTGTATCAACCAAAGCAACAAGTTTCCTAAAGAATTTAAGCTGCTTTTTGTTAGGTGCGTATACTGCTACCAGTGTAAATACAACATTATTAAGTTCACAAATGAGTATCACATATCTTCCCCCTTCGTCCATATGCGAATCTATTAGTTTAAATGCTAGTGTATCTCTAATGGCTATGGAGACTCCTCTTTTTTTAACATTAGCCAAGGCAGAGAGAATAACTGGGAATTTTTTATGTTTCAGTCTGTGAAGATCGGCTTTGACTAAGTGCGTCTCTTGAATGCACAGAACATCAGTTTTTTCTTTAATTGCATCTCACCACAACTGGGATCTTTTAAAGGGACTATTAAGGCCCCTTACGTCATTTTCTTACCAGTGTCTGTATTTTTGACTTATATAATCCTGAAGTTTCTTATCTGTGTCATGTGACTAGGAATCAGACCCACCAACTCACACAGAGACTTATGTGTGGACAGGAAGTCTAATTCTCTATGCATTCATATGGGAGCCTCACTTTCAGTCTGACAGGAATGAATAGAGAGGTAACTGGCTTCCTGTCCTGGTCCAGTTAGAGGTCAGAGAGTTGGTCACATGACACAGCTACAATTAGAAGAGAGGGGATAACTCACAATTACATTCTCTGATAAGAAGATTGCATTCACTACAGATTATATCATGCACCTTCCTAACAGGTCAGAGAATAAAAATTTTTGTGGGAGTTCTTCTGTAAGTGAGGTAAATTTAAGAACCATTGTGGAATAATATTTAAATTGCTAGAAGCCGATCTACACAAACCCAATAACCCCACAGCATATGGCGCACATTTAGTTGAAGACTCTTACATGTCTTTCCAGAACACAATGTAAAATAAATCACATCTCTGGTAAAAGAAAAATAAAAACCAAAAGTGGTAATAAACAACAAATAGTTAACATTTAACCATAAACACAACATATTGGATCCCAAAAACTGGAATCCAAAATCGCCTGATAAGTTCGGAATATGGCATAATCAAACAGGGACTAGTGTAGGTTTCACTCCCAGAATCAGCCAATCAGGACCGAGACAATAGAGATGTTACATGGGAGAAAAAATGGGAATAAAAATAAGTAGAAGAGAGGAGAACAGACAATCTCACAATCTTATTCAGTCATTTGGAGAACCGCGGGAGCGAACCACCGACCACTCTTCTTCCAGGTGAGTAGGCGAGGGAGACTTGGATGCAGATGCAGATCCGGAGGGAAAGTCCAGATTCCAACTGGATATCAGGTGCGAAGCTTCTGCTGGACTTGATGCCACCACTTTTCCGCCATCTTTTGCTATTAGCAGCTTAGCAGGGAATCCCCATCTATACGGGATTTTATGAGCTCTCAGAACTTTAGTAGCTTCTTGAAACTCTCGCCTTTTTGCCAAGGTAGCTGCGGATAAATCTGTGTAGAGAGAAATAGAATGGAATCTTTCCGGAACCTCCTGCCATCAGGTTCTCTTTTACATGAAAAAAGGTAATTCGGGCTAGAACGTCCTTAGGAAATTCAGCAGGCAGTCTTTTCGGTTTAGGGATTCTATGAGCTCTATCAATAAAGAGCTCTGTTTGCGGAGTATTAGGCAGTAAAATCGTGAAAAAAACGATCAAAAAATCATGCAACTGGTCAGGTTTTACACCTTCTGGGATCCCACGGAATCTTATGTTATTGTGATGGGAGCGGTCTTCTAAATCAATTACTTTTGCATGTAAAGCGGCCACTTCTTCATCTCTTTCATTTGTGGTGTCTACCAGATCATTATGTGCTTTAGCGAATTCAGACATCTTATTTTCTAGGTGAGAGGTGCGTCTTCCCACGTCTATCATTTCTTTCTGTAGTGGGGCAAGCATGGCGCGAAAGTCTGCCTGTAGAGACGATCTCGGATCCCCCAGTAAGGCTTTTAAGAATGTTTCAGTGATTGGTCTGTCACCACCAACATTTCCTGCGGCAGATGTGGTTGGAGATGGGATTGTCAGCGTACTGTCGCCATATTGAGATATGGTGGCAAGGGCCTGGCTTTGAGGTAGGCCCATGGCGGTAAATTGGAGCGCCGCCATATTATCACAATTATAGTGATCCCCTGCTATATAGCTAGAAATATATCCACCTTGGGGAATTGCTCCAGTTGAGGCATGAGGGGATAATTCCTGTAAGGGTTGTGACCTTTGAGCTGGGGGTGAGCGGGAGGAAGTACCTGCCACAAGTTGCTGAGGCCGCACTGCCTCTCCTGAGATCCTCTGTACGCTGCCACCGCCGCCATCTTGTGGAGCGCCAGCCGCAGGAAAAACTTTGTGAGTTTGCCCATTGCTCCTTTTCTCCTGTTTTTTGTCATGGCTCTGGTAATCTGTGGACTAGCCTTCTCCTTCTACACTGGAAAAGGAAGGAATAGATATGCTGTGAGCCGCTCCCTTGGTCCTGAAGCGCCGGAGCTAAGTAGAGACGCGCCTCACTCCATGCGCTGCTGGCCACGCCCCCATGACAGTTACACTTTAAATCACAGGAAGTGATGCATGCTGGCCCTTCACGAGGTCCTACAGGGAACAAGCTGGAAGGCATGCCGTGTTCAGGGCTAGAAGGAACCCCTCCAAGAAGCTGTTTGTAGCGGCTTCGATGCTCAAGTCAACCTCTTCCTATAACATCAGATCCATTCATCAGTCACATGGCCTTTGTGCTGCTCGGTTCCATTCAAGTGAATGGGGTTGTGCTTGGTATGCTATAAAGAGACTTCAGTGCTTGTCAGTGCTGTGGCCTCTTCAAACATCATTGGCAGTGATATCAGAGGTCGGACAAAAACATGATGAACCCATTTAGGTTTCTGAATAAAGAAAAACATGCATGCTGTCATCAATGGAGAACAAGAATTCTAAGATTCACTTATGTTCTTTTTCCCCATCATCCAGTATAATGTGAATGATGATTTTCACTTCTGTCTCCCTGTCAATTTTAATAAACTTTAAAAAAAATTCAGTCAGATAGAAAATTGCTGGACAAAATTGTTACTCACTTGCATGAATGATCAAGAGAGGCAATTTTGAAGCAGACACTTTGTCTTCTCTTTGTTCATTGGATTGGCATTTAGAGAAAGATAAGTGGCTAATCTTTTATATGTTAAGAAATATTCTGTTTAATTACCACATTTTGTACACCCTTCTGAAATTTGAGTTCTGAAGTGTTCCTGACAGTTATGAATATGAGCGATGTTCACATGAAAGAAACAAACCAAAAGACCAAAATCACTTCTTTATACAGCTTTCTGACTGATATCTAGGTTTTCCTTATTGTCCTTGGTGGCTAACTACTCATCCAGAACTGCAGATGTGTAGCACCTATTTAGCCTAATAAGTACAGACTCATTTATTTTAAAAGGGTTGTCCTATCGTAGACAACCTCTTTCAAAATGCAGACTCAGCAGTGACCAGCTGCACCCCTAGAAAGTAGTTGATTTTGCCAGGGGAATGGGAGCTGCTGTCATAAAGTGGCCTTCTGTTCTGGCTCATACAGTAGGGTGCCTACTAGGGGACCTCCTGTGACATCAATATGAGCTAGAAGGGAACATGGACAAGGTTAGTGAAACTATATAAAGCTATTTTAAGTTTCTTAGCTTTCATCAGTGCAAGATATGGAAACCATGGCTCTGGGGTATACTACATCCTAGGTCAGTAACGTTACTAACGTCCAGCACTCCAGCTGTAGTGAAACTACGACTTCCAGCTTGCTCCATTCATTTTTATGGAGTTCTGAGAGCAGCCAGGCAAGTGTACATCTTGGAAGTCATAGTTTTACCACAGCTGGAGTGCTGGAGGTTAGCCGCCTCGCTCCTCTGTCTTCTCTTGCCGTCGCTGCACTGTCCTGACCGCGTACAGCATCAAGAAGTAGTGTGCACACTATGACCTGATGATATACACAGTCAGGTGACAGAGCAGCGCCGGCCAGAGAAGACAGAGGAGCGCCGGACCTGGAGCGGATCCACGGCGCAGGACAGGTGAGAGAGTTTTTTATTTTATCCTTATGGGGCTGATGGGCTGATCTGAGGTCTGATGAGGGCACAGTGGGCTGATCTGAGGTCTGATGGGGGCACAGTGGGCTGATCTGAGGTCTGATGGGGGCACAGTGGGCTGATCTGAGGTCTGATGGGGGTCTGACATGGAGGGCTGATGGGGTTCTGATATGGGGGTCTGATGTGATGTCCTGAAATTTATGGGGGGTCTGATATGAGATCTGACGAAAAATATTTTTTCTTATTTTCCTACTCTAAAATCTGGGGTGCGTCTTATCATAGGGTACGTCTTATAAAGCGAAAAATACGGTATTTATAATTGTACTTCAGTAAACCATAGAAACATCTGACAAAAAGATGCAGCAAACATTGTAAAGGCCAAAATTTGTGTCAGTCTAAAAACTTTTGGCCACAACTGTATAATTTTGTGCTTTTTACTGCATAAAACCTACATGTTTTACATTAAGTTGCGGAAAGACTACAAATTCTACAATGTGCAGCGAGGAAAAGCCAGATTTTGCTTTTCCTGTGTGTAATTACGATCATATGGGTGTAGTAATCGTTTTTTTCTTTTCTTTTTTGGCACTGCTTGCCACTGCCATTACCATTCACTGTCTAACAAGTGAAGCATTCTCAACCTTGGTGGCATCTCTGTCCCTCAAATGTCCTCTGGATTTAACTGGATGATGTCACCAGCTGCTGTAAATCCAAGAATACGATGATAATTTCACCAGGAATCTGCAGTTCTCCTATGCTAGGAAAGCGTACAGTAATTTAGGTCATGAAATATAGGTTCTAGCAGTAACTCAAAACGTGAAACTTGAACTTTTGAACTTTGTACATTCGTTCTCCATCTTCCAACCTTTATTTTACGACTGTAGTGTTTGTCAGCCCATATACCTGCTATTTTCCTAGCTGACTGTGAAGAAAATATTATAGTACTATATTTTACTTACAGTACCAAGTGTGATTTAATTGCTTCTTTATTAAAGGGGTTGTCCGATTGCCTGATATTTTGTCTTCAGTATAGGTCATCAATATCTGATCGGTGGGGGTCCAACCCTCAGCACTCCTGCTGATAAGCTGTTTGTGGAGGCTGCGGTGCTGCGGCCTTCTCATAGCTTACCAAGCAGAGCGCTGTACATTGTGTAGTGGGTGTGCTTGGTTTTGTAGCTCAGGTTCATTCACTTGAATCCAACCAAGCTGTATATAGGCCATGTGACCAATGAATGTGATGTCACTGGACTATTAAGAAGCTGCAGCACTCACCAGAGTTCCGTAACCTCATCAAGGAGCTGATGGGAAGAGTGCCGGGAGCTCTGATGTTGATGACCTATACTTGTGTTTGATAAGACACCCCATACATACTGCAGCAGAATGAATCATAGTCACTCTTTTTGACTCTCTAATTATCAATACTCTCTCGATTATATATCAGAGTTTTTGGATAAGCTCTTTGTCCAAGTAGCGTTCACCAATCCACCTGCAAATATCTATTTATGGTCAACACTATGGACACTATTTGCCGTACCTGCATTACCCATAACAGAGGAACATTGCAGGCACTCAGGGGATCACTCATGGATGCTATGGTGATCATTGGTGATGTGATCTAACAAACTGGCCACACACATGAAATACAGATGTAGTGGAGCTAAGCTTGATGGTTAATGCGTTAAGTAAACAATGGCAAGAAAATGTTGACTTTTTAATGGATTTCAGTGGCTTTTACCAGGAGATAACAGTGGGATGTGTTATCTGAGTCAATTTTAGCTTGGCAACACCTCTAACTGGCTTGGCCAAGAGTGCATGTTTAATTCAGTGTGGAGAGACAAATAAGCTATGCCAAGCATCTATGGCTTAGGAGGCAGTTGAAGGATGAAACTGAGCATGTGCGGCCTTCTCAGTGAGCAGGTCATAGAAGTAAAGAAAAAACAAACAGCAGGTGGCGCTATACATATACATTTTATCGACCTCAGTGGCTATGCTGAATTTTTAATTACATGCAATTACAAAAGAATTCAGATCCAGGTGCTGAAAACTGTAGAATATTTTCCATGAGACAACCCCTTTAAGTAGTTGTGAAAGTAGAAGCTGTTCTTGGGTGACAAGATATAGCTATAATGAAAGGCCCTAACAAAGGCCATGCTAAACCCATGAGGTGAAATGTCCCTGGGTACATGGTACGTTTTCCCACACAAGATCCATGCAGACCTTCACTGGTGTGTTAGACAAAGAGGATTACAGAGGATTAGCCAGCATATCACCCTCCAGCACGATTGCCTCAGGCAAGGTGAGAGTCACTCATGCAGCAAACACGCTTTGCTTGACCAGAACCCAACCTCAGCAATGTTACTTAAAGAAAAGAGAAAGTGAAGTCACTTCTTCAGATTAGTAAATCATCTCAAGACCAACAGTGTAGAAATGGAGTCACATAACTGGCTGGAGTAGTTTGGGCAAATCAGTGACATAAAATGATCAAAGAAAAGTTATATTGATTGTAACTATTTATTACAAGGCTTGGCGCCCGCACATAGAAGTGACATGAAAGACCTAAAATGAAGCAGGGAGAAACTTGAGTACAGTACACAATGTGTGATTAATGTACAGTGTGGAGTTATCGCTGCTTATTGTTAAAGATAAACAGATAAATCTGCTTAAAAGGTTGGGTAACTTTGTTGATACTTTCCATTTACTCCTTTTGGTTCTCATTTTGAACTATGGGGGAGATTTATCAAAACTGGTGCAAAGGAAAACCAATCAGATTTATCCTTTCATTTCAGGTGCTCTGAAAAATGTAAGGTGGAATCTGATTGGTTGCTGTGGACAACTTAAGGAAACAACTCAAGAACAGAGCAGTTGCCTTTTACAGGAAACATTTATGTAAGGACTCATTCAGATGGCCGTAGTGTTTTGCGTATAGCGGCCCGTGTGCGTTCTGCATTTTGTGGACAGCACATGGCCAGCACTAATGACGATTCTTGTCCGCGATTGCGTCTTTTGCGGCTCCATTGAAATTAATGAGTCTGCACCCGTTCCGCAAAATTGCAGAACAGATGCGGACCCATTCATACAGTCATCTGAATGAGCCCTAAATGAGATATTAAAGGGGATTCTGGATATTTAATGAATAGAGCCATATTAAAGAGTAGTAAACATGCAAGATCTTAGGAAAGCTGGGTGAGATACATATAGCATCAGTTCCTGAGTTTACCACTCAGCGATCATGTTTTATTCTTGTGCTTTATTATTCCAGTACCTGTTAGAAATGAAAAGCCTGATTATGCCACCAGAGCATATACTGAAGCGTGGAGACAGTGAAGCCGTGGCATATGCCTTTTTTCACCTTCAGCACTGGAAACGGGTGGAAGGAGCACTGAATTTACTCCACTGCACATGGGAAGGCAGTAAGTACGTCTTCGTTCTGTATTGTTCCCAATGTTGCTGCACCGCATACTGTAGGTATGTAACCTGCCCATATTAATTAAATTGTCAGCACCATTGGAATGCTCTGCTGCCTGTATTCATTTCAAAGGGAGCCCCTAGCACTTGTGTTATTGTTTGAAGTGGGAATACTAATTTAGTTATCTCAATGCACCATTCACAAGACATCAAAGAGAGCATCTTATCTATATCATCCCCACTGGGATCTCTGTAATGAAGATGTGTTTTCAGAATGAGACATGCATGTAACCTTTTATCTTTTGTTTGCACAGGAAAATATGATTTTCATAGTTTTGTCATAACACAATGCAGATGCCATGACATTGAAGTTATGCTGTTAGTTTAAAGATCTCATCAGAAAGTGGTGTAGTTTTAAAATGTTCCTAAAATGCAAGAAAAAAAAAATAGATATATATGTTATATCTATGTAGATAGTATGTTTATAGATATGTGTATAGATATAGAAAAAAATTTGTACAACACATTATTGGCTAAAACTTGTAAGTGTTGTGCATTTTTCTATACATATGTGTTATGGAATTGAAACGTGCTTTACTGCTGGAGACTAGATAGGCAGGACTGAGAACAGGAAAATAGAGTCCATGCACACAACCTTCTGTGTTACAGTCTGTAAGTGGGAGACTGCTGTATCCTGCTCAGTCCACCACTAGACTGTGTTTTTTTTCCCCTGGAGACTGTATAATGGCTATGAGGTTCTTTTAATCTCATCAGCCGTATTCATGTTCCAGTCTTAAAGAGAATATGTCATAAGAAGATGACCTATTGTTTAAGTTAAGGTGCTTTAAAAAAAAATAATTCCGTGTCACTATATTTAAAAAAAATAAATAAATCTAAACTGTGCAGTTTTCACACTGACCACTAAGCCTAAAATATATCAAGACTTCCTGTTGTGCTTTTCAGTAGTCATCTCATTATAATCACAGGCACATTTACAATGACAGATATCACCTACATAGATAACACAGAATCCACTATTCACAATAGGTGGTGTCACAGCTAATCTACTCCCTCCTGACCTTTGCCCAAGTCACAGGCTCCTTAGGAACATAGTGAATTCCCCATAGACTGCAATGGGAATTCTTTGCAGTCAATGTCCGAAGCAATCAGATGACTGCATGTTTAAGTCCCCCATGGGGACTTAAAAAAGTGTAACGCAAAGTAAAAAAAAAAAAGCTTTTAAAAATTTCAAAAAATACAGAAATGTAACCCCCCTTTCCTTATATGAAAAATAAAAAAACAATAAAAATTAAAGATCATAGGCACCACCGCGTCCCAGAATGCCGAAGCTACAGTGGGGAAAAAAGTATTTAGTCAGCCACCAGTTGTGCAAGTTCTCCCACTTAAAAAGATGAGAGAGGCCTGTAATTGACATCATAGGTAGACCTCAACTATGAGAGACAAAATGAGAAAATAAATCCAGAAAATCACATGGTCTGATTTTTAAAGAATTTATTTGCAAATTATGGTGGAAAATATGTATTTGGTCACCTACAAACAAGCAAGATTTCTGGCTCTCACAGACCTGTAACTTCTTCTTTAAGAGGCTCCTCTGTCCTCCACTCATTACCTGTAGTAATGGCACCTGTTTTAACTTATCAGTATAAAAGACACCTGTCCGCAACCTCAAACAGTCACACTCCAAACTCCACTATGGTGAAGACCAAAGAGCTGTCGAAGGACACCAGAAACAAAACTGTAGACCTCCACCAGGCTGGGAAGACTGAATCTGCAATAGGCAAGCAGCTTGGTGTGAAGAAATCAACTGTGGGAGCAATAAATAGAAAATGGGAGACATACAAGACCACTGATAATCTGCCTAGATCTGGGGCTCCATGCAATATCTCACCCCGTGGAGTCAAAATAATCACAAGAACTGTGAGCAAAAATCCCAGAACCACACGGGGGGACCTAGTGAATGACCTGCAGAAAACTGGGACCAACGTAACAAAGGCTACCGTTAGTAACACATTACGCCGCCAGGGACTCAGATCCTGCAGTGCCAGATGTGTCCCCCTGCTTAAGCCAGGACATATTCGGGCCCATCTGAAGTTTGCTAGAGAGCATTTGGATGTTCCAGAAGAGTATTGGGAGAATGTCATATGGTCAGATGAAACCAAAGTAGAACTGTTTGGTAGAAACACAACTCATCGTTTTTAGAGGAGAGTGAATGCTGAGTTGCATCCAAAGAACACCATACCTACTGTGAAGCATGGGGGTGGCAACATCATGCTTTGAGGCTGTTTCTCTGCAAAGGGACCAGGACGACTGATCCATGTACATGAAAGAATGAATAGGGTCATGTATCATGAGATTTTGAGTGCAAACCTCCTTCCATCAGTAGGGGCATTGAAGGTGAAACGTGGCTGGGTCTTTCAGCATGATAATTATCCCAAACACACTGCCAGAAGGAGTGGCTTCGTAAGAAGCATTTCAAGGTCCTGGAGTGGCCTAGCCAGTCTCCAGATTTCAACCCCATAGAAAACCTTTGGAGGGAGTTGAAAGTCTGTGTTGCCCAGCGACAGCCCCAAAACATCACTGCTCTAGAGGAGATCTGCATGGAGGAATGGGCCAACATACCAGCAACAGTGTGTGCCAACCTTGTGAAGACTTACAGAAAATGTTTGACCTCTGTCATTGCGAACAAAGGATATATAACAAAGTATTGAGATGAACGTTTGTTATTGACCAAATACTTATTTTCCACCATAATTTGCAAATAAATTCTTTAAAAATCAGACAATGTGATTTTCTGGATTTGTTTTCTCATGTTGTCTCTCATAGTTGAGGTCTACCTATGATGTCAATTACAGGCCTCTCTCATCTTTCTAAGTGGGAGAACTTGCACAATTGGTGGCTGACTAAATACTTTTATGCCCCACTGTATATAAAAATGCAAGCGGTTTCTGGTGAAATACCTAATTTATGTGTAGGGGCCCTAATAAAGACACTGTTACAAAGCTCATTTCATGTTTCCCTCCCATGATTAGAAGCAGCAACGTTTTCATTGCTAAACTGTGCGTCTAGTCCAATTATATGCTCCTGGCACTTCAGGGATCACAGGCCGCTAGCGAGAGATTCATTTTCGCTCATTTGCTGTGATGTGTAACTGCCTCTTATCAAATTAGGCGCCTCTCTCGCCAGTGCAGGGAGATCAGCACTGGCGCATGGGTGCTCCCATCTTGATATATCACCCCGATCATGTTCTGTAGCACTGTAAATTATATAATGTGATTTTAGGGAGCCTGGGAGACAGAGCAGGACACCCCTGCTGCTATTTCCACAGTGTATTGAGGGAAGGATTATTGTGCGTACTCCTCTTCTGTAATGGCTGGAAATACACTGAATGCTGGCCTTTGTCTTGTCTTTTATGATTATACAGTCTATGATTTTCATCATATCTAGATAAAAATGATATATTTCGTATAAATGCTGATGTCAAAATTACCTACTTTTTTAAGAATCCCTATTAACAATTTTTTTTACATCAGCATTTAGGATTCTACCATACCCCTTAGAAAAAGGTCATCTTTTTTATCCTTATCCTGGGTGTACAGAAAATGCAGACAGAGAACTCTTACCAGGTAAGAAGCAAAGTGGATCATATCAAATTATCAGGTCTCTTTGATTCCTAGTATGTTGTAGATAAATCACTTGGAAAGTCTTATCTTTTATTCTGTTACTACATCATCAGGAATAAGCGATAATGGTGGGAACATCAGTCAGTGTAATAAGCCCTCTAGTATATAATTGTAATAGGCCAGTTAGGAAGCCCATATACATAAGATATGGTTTGGCCTACTGCTATCCTCCAATTCACAGGGACTCTCAGCCTGGCCAAGCATACCTTTGTTTTCGGTGTGAGACAGGGGGGCAGTAAGCCACAGCCAGAAACCTCTGGTGGTCAATTATTTCCCTGAGGTCAAAGATCCAACAGCCCAATCCTTATCTCCCCCGAAATCATCCACCAGGGGAGAGTTGGTCGATGGTCGTCGCTACTTTCTCACGTGCGGCACTACAATCTGGCAGGCTGTTCCAGTCAGAGTTCAAGAGTTCTCTGGATCCGGCGTAGACAGATAGTGCTGCTTGCCCGCTGGACCCTATTGACTATTATGGGAACCAGCTGGGATTCAGCCGCTCCCTGTCATAAATACTGGGTTCCAGCCAGGCTAAAACTGTTGCGTGCAGCAATCTTTGGCTGTCGGAATCCCAGCATTAATGAAAAGAAGAGTTCGGATCTCTGGCGGTTTCCATTGCAGTGAATGGGGTCCAGTGGGCACGAGGCACTATCTGGCTATGCTGGATCCAGAGAACTTCGGTTGCTGTGTCACGTGATCATCTGATGAGTATGGACAGCTTAACAGGTCAGGCCCCGTTCATAGGTGTCTTGACCGCCTACGTCAGTGATTCCATCTGCCTCTCCAGTATTTTTGCTGAAATTGAGACCAGTCTTTTGAGTTTTGTCATTGTCTGTTTGGATTTGTCAGAAAATGGATCCATCACCGCAACATGGCTTCCGTTATAAATAGACATCAAAACACTAGTGTGAACAGAGCCTTAGTCAGTGGTTGCTTTTGAGTACTTTTCCCAAACCTACTACTTGTGGCAGGAACAGCAGGATAGACTTGTAACAATGCCTGCAGTGGGTTTTTGGTGATACACTCCTCATCAATTTCCCTGTGCACCTATTCTGATAATTGCCCTCGCTGGCTACTGTTTCTGGGTCCTGTTTCAACACGCAGTAGGGTTTCCTTCTGTGTCCCATCTTAGCCAGTGGTTTTTCTGGGCAGGCATTACCTGTGTGTTGTTTGTCAGAATGTTTTATCTTCTGTATAGCCCCTGCTCAGGTTGTGATATTATTGGTTTAAAGTTTTTACATCCGCCACTTCAGCGGTGACATGGCCAAAAGCAACAAGTCACTGCTGAAACCTGTTATTAGCTGCAGTGGAGCATGTGACCATCCTCCTGCTGCGGCGCATATAAAAACTATGCAGGGACAGAAACATGGAGATGCGGGAGGCAGCAAGGAGAATTGGACTGGTGGGTAGCAAGTAAGTACGAATCTTGTGTTTACGGGGGCAGGCTGAGGGCATTTGCAAAAAAAAAAAAAAATTATTATTATTATTTCTGGAGAACCCCTTTAAAGGGGTTTTTCCACAAAAAAATTCTACATTTTTTAAACCAGCAGCTGGTAATTGTATGGAATTTAGCATAGCCACAGAGTTATTTAATAGTATCCATATAGCACCACCTGCTGTTTGTTTTTTTTCTTATTTCTTTGTCCTGCTCACTGAGAAGGCCGCACATGCTCAGTTTCTTCCTTCATCTGCCTCCTGAGTTGTGATAGGGAGAGCATGGACACGCCCCCTGGGCAGCAGCAGAAAAGACACTCCCCTGAACTGTCAGCTTGATATAAATCTAGCAGAGCAATGAATGGGGAGATCTCTGGATCCATGTGAGGTACAGGGCTGGTTCTAGCTTTATTAGAAAGAGATTGTCATATCCTATATGTCTGATTTTCATTTTTTACGTTAGTCCTGGGATAACCCCTGGGATTAAGCTGGAGCTATCTTTGCTAGGAGAGTGAAAGCAAATCTGCAGCAGAGAGGATTTCTTCTCTTCAGTTGTTGGATTCATCTATAGTTACGCACCCCCAGAAAATAGATGATGCATTTTTAAATTCTCTTTCCTTACACACCTTGCCTGAGTCTGCTCTAGCTAACTTGAATGCTCCAATTTTGGACCAGGAGATCTTGTCCGCGATCAAGACGGCTAAACTACACTCTGCCACCGGGCTGGATGGATACATAAACGAATATTATAAGGTCTTTCAGCAACCACTCATCCCCTACTTACGGTCTTTTCTTTCTACGGTCCATATTCCCCCTGATATGTTGGAAGCGACAGTTATAACCCTCCCTAAGGCTGGTAAGCCGGCAGATAGACCTGCCAATTTTAGACCGATATACCTAATGAACACGGACATCAAATTATTTTCTAAGTTCTTGGCATCTAGAATACACAAGGTTCTGCCTGACCTGGTTCCTATAGATCAAGTGGGATATGTGCAGAGAACTCTCCAGGACCCCCACACTCTTATCTCTAGACGCAGAGAAAGCTTTTCATCGAGTACATTGGGGCTACCTGGCGAGGGTCCTTTGCAAATTTGGGTTTCGAGGGCCTATTGGTAAGGGAATCATGAGCATGTATTCCTTTCCCTGTGCTTGGCTGCTGGCCTCTGATTTCCTCTCCAAAACTTTCCACATCTCCAGTGGCACAAGGCAGGGGTGTCCCCTATTCCCGTTAGTTTGTGCGCTCCTCATGGAACTCCTGGCTGAGACCATACATTCCAATCCAAATATTAGAGGCGTCCAAGAGGGCTCGGGGTCCCATGTTATCACACTTTATGTGGATGATGTTATTCTGTCTCTAACTGACCTGGAACGGTTTCTGACTGCTGTATGGGAAGTCTTACAGCAATTCTCTAGGGTTTAGTGTTATAAGTTAAACACCACCAAATCACAACTTTTGCCTTTGTTTATATCTGAGGAGACCAGAGGCCACATACTAGATTCCTTCTGTTTTCAGAGGGTTACAGATACTGTGGTATATTTGGGTATCTTGTTAATTCCTTCTATTAAATCCATAGTAAAAATGAACTACCAGGCCTCACTTGCAGAGATACGGAGGGACTATAAGACATGGACCACACAACACTTGTCATGGATTGCAAGGATCAATATATCAACGATGATGATCCTACCCAAAATCCTCTATAGATTTTGCTGCATACCGCTAAAAAAACCCTTCATATCATCAGACAACTCCAATCTGACATGCTTAGATTCATTTGGGGCCCAGTTAGATCTAGGATTTGCAGATCTGCTCTATACCCGCCCATGCCTAGGGGTACCAGACCTGAAGTCCTAATATTGGGCCAATCTAACGGACCAGGTTAAGAAATGGTGGAATCCCTAAAAGGTGGCTGGAAATAGAAAGTTTTTTCATTAAGACTTCTTCCCTTACAAGTTTTCTAGCTGCTCAAGAGCTGAAGTCATTCACTTACCCGTTGCCCATAGATATCATGTGCACTGCAGTGAAATGTTGGAAGCTTTTGATATACCCTTCTAAATTTTTTTAGGGAACCTGTCATCTCTGAAACACCCCCTGAACTAGAGTAAGCGGTGTATAGTGTAAGTGACGTTGAGTCTGGTTATGTAATTTTTTTGTAGGAAAATATCTATATATGCATTTTTATCTTCATACTGAAGCTGTGCTCCCACAAACCTGCAGTAAAATGCACTCAGTGGACTCCGGTGCTCACTCACATAATGGAGAGGACTCAAAGAAGAGTCCTCTCAATGTATTGTACTGCTGATTTGTGGGAGCACATCGTCGGAATGGAAGTGAATATGAAGATAAAACTTACATATTCGGATTCACCATCACTTACACTATACACCGCTTACTCTAGTTCAGGTGGTGTATCGGAGATGACAGGTTCCCTTTAAATTGGACAAGTCTCAATTTCCCTTACTAGCACTAGTATTCCATATCCCCTCTCCTTGGGTATCGAATGGGATAGACACTTTAGGCAAACTCTATCCACTTGAACCTTTGCACACTCAATTCTCGCTCTCTAATCCCTTCTTCTATCAGTACCTTCAAATCAGTCATTTTCTTCCCTATTAAGCAGTGGAATGGTGACCCCATCCACGGAAATTACTAATCTTTTTACCGAAGTATCAGGACCTAAAAAGAGTTTTCCATCCTCTGCTCATTCCTATCCATACCCTATGCTTCACCTAAGTTTCATTTCATGCTTAGATGGGAGGTGGAGTTAGAAAAGACCACCTCCATGTCTGAATGGCACTCAGCTATGTATTGGGCAGTTAAATCTTCCCAATGCATAAATCACGCCAAACAAAATAGGAAAATCCAATTGCGGTGGTATTTGACACTGGTGAGACTGTCACGTCATCCCATCCTACCCGACATCTTGTTGGCATGGATGTGGACAAAAGGGAACACCTTCTCATATGTGGTGGTACTGCCCACTTGTCAAGCCTCTGTGGGAGGATGTGCTTAACCCCAGAGTTAGCAGTATTATGTATAGGGCTATCTGACATCCCTTGGCGAGTTAGAGGGGTATTTGCCCATATCCTTACTGCCGCAAGGAAAGTCGTAGCTCGCCACTGGAAACAAGCTGTAACTCCACAATTAATATAGGTCACTTAATTGATCAACATATGCAACAAGAACTGATTTACGCACCTTCCCTGCAATTAAGGATTAAGTCACACAGCTACTGGTTACTGTGGACCTTCACTTCCCATGCTGCTCCTCTTCTAGATCCAGTGGTGTGAGGGTTTTCCCCGATACCACTTTTCTCTGAGGGCCTACTCTAGGTCCCATGAGTTGGATGTCTTGGCCGTTGCGTGGCTTTGTCATGTCCCACACTCACCAGGCTGGTAACATTGCTCTTTATGTGTCTCCCATGTATGCTTCTGTACTATTTGTTTGCACTGTTTTTGTTGTTTGTTTTTTTTTTGAAAACTCAATAAAAACTTATTGAAGAATAAGCAAGAATTGGTATACCTGTGTGTATATAAATGTCAAACTGCAGATTAGTAAAGAATTAAAGACCCCAACGCTTAGCTCGTTGTTGGGAGCACTGGGAAGGATGGAATTACCATTGTTGCTACCCCTCAGTAGAAAAAAAATTAAGAAGTAGAAATAAGTTTTTACTTAAAACTGTGTAATAATCAGTTTCAATGGCAATTTCACCATGTAAGCATGTAATTGGACAATTGGTTGTGAAACCCGCAGCTCTCCTGCCCATTACAGCGCTGAGTTGTACAAGTGTTCTCACGGGGCACATCTGTCTTCAGTAACCAAACATTTTCAACTTGTTTGCATTAAAACATGTTCGCAGTCAGATTTATTTTAAACACACAATTGACCAAAGCAGAGAATGAAGTTTTTTCTTTATAAATAAATGTTTTCACGCTTTGCTCTGAGGACAAATGAGAAACAGGCCTCCTGCAGCCACTTTTGTCATTTATTTTCAGGAGTAAATTCTTGTATATTTTCTGTGGTTCTGTTTTTCTGCTCGACTTCCTCTAGATACACATTCACTTGCTTACAGGGTGAGGTAAACGATTAAGTGGATAGTTTTCTCCTGCGGTATCTCTTAGGACTTTATAGCCATTACATTTATGATACAGCTCTGTAAAAAGGAGAACATTACTAGCGTGAAATATGTCCAGTTTATTTTTCTACTTAGTATTTACTTTAAAGGCTCAAATACATGTGTGCCTGCCATTTATAGCTAGCAAATGTTGAGCACAACTGCAGTTCTGGTTGATTCCTCATGTATCAAAAGCCATAAAGATAAAAAGAGGAGCAGATGCCCATAGTCACCGGCCTATTGCTTCCTTTTTCAACCTGTCCTGGAAAAATGAAAGCTGGAGTTACTGAAGATTAGTGGTTATGGACAGCTCTGACGTTTTTGGTCTACACTAAACACATCACATGGGTATTCCCATCTGGGACATTGATGGCCTATCACTAGGACATACCATCGATGTCAGATAGGTGTGGGTTCCACCTCTAGGACCTGGGCCTATTTCCAGAATGGATCCTCAAAGTGTAGGATAGCACACCATGCATGCGCAGTTTCCAGTCCAGTCACTGCTATACTGTAGGACATCCGAAAATATCTGAGTGAGGGTTCTCAACTGTTTTCAGAACTACCACAGTGGTGAATGGAGAGCAAGACACACAAGCATTGCCACCTCTCCATTTGCCTCTATGGGACAACTGGTAATAGCCGAGCTAATGCATGTCCATTTTCTTTACTCCCATAGCAATTAACGAAGAGTGGCCATGCGCGGCTGTTCTACCTTTAATATGGGGAGTGGGCATGTTCTGGAGGTAGAAGCAGGTCACAGCGGTGGACCTACATGTATCTGACATATTCTAGTGATAGGCGACCAGTGTCCCAGATGGGAATACCCCTTTGAGGAATTTTTAGAGCTCATTTGTGCTGGTTCATTCATGTTTTATGTTTTGTTAACATAAAGACATGTTATTCAGTAGCATTTGCATTCTCACATCCTCCTGTAATCTTTGAAGGTGCAGATACGCATTAGATGAATGTCAGCCAAACCTGGTGCCGATCTAATATGTAGGGGGAGAATCAAGCATGTTGGGTTTCAACATGCTTGATATGTTGTCACGGTACATGGTCCAGGCCAAGTAGAGATGAACTAGGGAAAGTTACCCAACCCTGCCTTGACCAACTCTTAAGTATTGTCCATGTCCTTTTTCCGTCAGATCAACATGTTGCGGTAATACTGCTCATTTTTATGTATGTGCAGTGGCTATCTCTCACTTTTGGACCTATGTTTTGGCTATATGAGGATATCGATACCTTCACATATTCGGGCCAATCCACCTTTGTGCTTCATGGGCGTATTTAACTAAGCTATAATTTTTACTGATATTGATTAAAGGTTCAGTTTTATCCAATGAATTATTCTCCCTATTTGAGCAGGTACCGTACATCAGGTTTTAATTTGTGAACAACTTCTGCATTGTAGTGTGACCACCTATGGTGGTTGTGTTCCTTGTGTGTTTCATTTTTACATTAATCATGGAATAATTTTTACTGAAAACATCTCTTTTTAATTATTTTTTCATTACATTAAATGCATTCATTGATAGGTATGCTAATAATGTATGCTTGAGTATTACATATATAGGGACAATGTATGAAATCTCAAATAGTAATATAGAAAGAGAATTCTGCTGTCTCCTGTGTAATACAGGTAGTTAATAGCATGTCTATAGAAAATCGATATATTTTCCCATACCCACCAGTAAGCCCTCATGACAATAGTTATTAAGTATATAACTGTTCTTATGTTATCCCTGCCTGACCCAAATATATGTGTACACGTTTCACACACCTGTTTTATATATTTGGCACCAGATACAAAATGAGGCTTACTAAAATTCCCAGATCTTATGACACCTGCAATTGTTCAGTTTGTGCAGCAAATAAGAACAGCAAAACCGTTATATTAGGTCACCCACTAAGATCGTATAAGAAATGCTAGTTTTATTAATGGTGTCTCATATTAAATTCCTGCGTACCTGAATATTTTCCTTGCAAAAACTGGATAATCTTTCCTATAACCCCAACATGTCCTTCAAGACATGAAGTTTACACTATGTAGAGCTTTTTACATTTTAGCAGCTCAGTCCAGATTTCGGCTCCTGAGCTCTATTTAGTGGACCTTCAGTCCCCATCTGTCAACCTCCACACAGATGGGGTCACGCGAGGCGCTACAGTCAATGGCTGGCCTCAGCGGTGGCGTGTCCCCAAGTGGCACGTGATCCAGCAGTGTGTGATCAAAAACGGCTAAAAAACTGCTAAACCCCTTTAAAAGAGTATTCACTCAAAGTCCACAAAAATCTGATTGTTGTAGGTCTGACACCCTACACCCCTGACGATCAATTGCTCCCAGTCCAAATTCTGCAATGGCACGAGTAACGAGAAATGGAAATCTAAAAAAAACAAAAAACACCATAATGTATAGTAAATCACAGGAATTAAATGAAGGACATCATGAGGTTAGTTATTGTAGGAAATACTGCAAACAATGAGATGTAAGGTGTGGGATTGTTTGCTATCTCCTTTGAGACCTTTGAACTACATGGACACTGTTGTTTGAAAAAGATCAAGAAGAATTGTAAAGCTCAACTTCATCTGTGAAAGCACATATCAACTCTGTAGCACAAGAATGGACCTCATTATTATGGTCGTGAGCAGATATTCTCCACCTAAATTTAATCTTACATCATTATGATTACGTCTGCCTTAAGAACGACATGGAATAAGTTCTACCTCTTTGACCCTTCTCTCAATCTTGTTCTGGACTGAAGTCCTCATTAACCTGAGATGCACTGGTCGCTGTGTTGCCTGACCATTGATGTGTATTGTATCAGACTTTTAAACATTTTTCATCTGGAGACAGGGGGAAAAATATCTTGGCAGCAATTGAGCAACATCATTCTCCGTTTCCGGTTGCATTATTTCTAAAAAAAATACGATTAGGTGGAGATCCTCTTCAATTGACACCGTAAATATATGCATGAACATACTGTAGGAGAAAGGACAGGTAATTTAGTCCACTGGAACAAAAGTCATAAACGACAGGGAACACGATCCAGTAATAAGATCTCAAAAGTAGGAGTGGAATAGAGAAAATAACATGGAAAATTCAGGAGAATCCATAAATGTTTCCAAGGACACCAGATGGCGAGGAAAACGGGGAAATGATCATGTGCCTTTCCATTCAGCTCCTCTGTTCTCATTATGTTAGCTAACTTTACAGCCCTTTCACAGAGAGGGTGCCACTTCAGAACCTCCAGTGCTTTGGACTCACCATTCAAGTTGCTGTTATGCAGTGCCTCAGAATGCTTTTCTTTATTTGAGCTAAGGAGCCCCAGATAAGGGAAAGCAAGGTGTTCTGAGGTTTTTTCTGACTCTGCGTCCCTGAATATGGGGAATATGTTAAGGATCTGTTCCTAGAACAGCCTAAAACATTAGTATGTCCACCATATGTGGATCAGGGGTCCCCTTTCCTTTCCGTATCTCCAGAATATCTCTGAAATGCTAGCGTACATACCAAGAACATAAGTCAAGAAATTAAACTATTGGGAGAGTATCTTGATTTTTTTCTCTGCCTAAGATGCCAATGAAATTCCTTGAAAAGAGACACTTTCAACCCATCATTCGGCTGAGTGATAAGTTTCTTCTCCCATTTCCTGAAGAAGGGATCTCTACCAGTGGCGTAACTAGCACTGACTGGGCCCGACATCAAATTTTTGAATGGGGCACCCCCTAAACCCCCCGACCAAAAAAAAAAAAACACTCTTCTCCTACAGGCGTCTCTGCTCTTCGTGCAGAACTGTGTCTAGGAACACACTACAATGTGACCTGGCGTCGCACAGCGTCCATAGTGCCCGCCTACACATACTATGTCCCGTCCTGAAGCTGCCAGGACTTAGTGCAGTGCAGGCACCTGGAGAGGAGCGGTGAGTTATAACAATGCTAGGACTGGGAGCACTATTCTCACCAGTCCCTGGGCCCACCAATCTATTTGTTCTCCTTCTGGGCCCTGTAGCAGCCACTTCCCCTGTTTCCATGGTAGCTATGCCCCTGATCTCTACCATCACTAGACGCAAAAGCAGCTGATATGGATTTTGGCAGCCTAGACGGCAGAAAAAACAAGTTTTCAAAGTCTAATAGGGATGAAGGACAAGAGGCAGCTGAGAATATGGTATGGAAGAATGGGTAAACTTGTTCATATTCCAACCTGGAAAAGTTCACTTCAGTCTCTGAGCTTGTATCAAATGAAGGTAAACCGCCATCCGCTATCCGTTTGAGCCGAGGAGTCAAAGCCCTCTCCCATATCAACAAAGAATGAGCCCAGGTCATAATGCTGGGTTCCGAATGAAAGGAGTCCAGGTATGTTCACATGGCTAAAATCTGCCCTGATTTAGCAGTAGAAAACGGGCAAAAGTCGCCAACAGTTTTCCCATTTCTTTAATGTTTAAAATGTCACCTTCTGAGAAGAGTGTAAAATGGTAGAGGTTATTGTCCTCCTTTGGCTCATATATATATATATATATATATATATATATATATATATATATATATATACAGTACAGACCAAAAATTTGGACACACCTTCTCATTCCAAGAGTTTTCTGTATTTTCATGACTATGAAAATTGTAGATTCACACTGAAGGCATCAAAACTATGAATTAACACATGTGGAATTATATACTTAACAAAAAAGTGTGAAACAACTGAAAATATGTCTTATATTCTAGGTTCTTCAAAGTAGCCACCTTTTGCTTTGATTACTGCTTTGCACACTCTTGGCATTCTCTTGATGAGCTTCAAGAGGTAGTCACCTGAAATGGTATTCCAACAGTCTTGAAGGAGTTCCCAGAGATGCTTAGCACTTGTTGGCCCTTTTGCCTTCACTCTGTGGTCCAGCTCACCCCAAACCATCTCGATTGGGTTCAAGTCTGGTGACTGTGGAGGCGTAGCACCCCATCACTCTCCTTCTTGGTCAAATAGCCCTTACACAGCCTGGAGGTGTGTTTGGGGTCATTGTCCTGTTGATAAGTAAATGATGGTCCAACTAAACGCAAACCGGATGGAATAGCATGCCGCTGCAAGATGCTGTTGTAGCCGTGCTGGTTCAGTATCCCTTCAATTTTGAATAAATCCCCAACAGTGTCACCAGCAAAGCACCCCCCCACACCATCACACCTTCTCCTCCATGCTTCACGGTGGGAACCAGGCATGTAGAGTCCATCCGTTCACCTTTTCTGCGTTGCACAAAGACACGGTGGTTGGAACCAAAGATCTCAAATTTGGACTCATCAGACCAAAGCACAGATTTCCACTGGTCTAATGTCCATTCTTTGTGTTCTTTAGCCCAAACAAGTCTCTTCTGCTTGTTGCCTGTCCTTAGCAGTGGTTTCCTAGCAGCTATTTTACCATGAAGGCCTGCTGCACACAGTCTCCTCTTAACAGTTGTTGTAGAGATGTGTCTGCTGCTAGAACTCTGTGTAGCATTGACCTGGTCTCTAATCTGAGCTGCTGTTAACCTGCGATTTCTGAGGCTGGTGACTCGGATGAACTTATCCTCCGCAGCAGAGGTGACTCTTGGTCTTCCTTTCCTGTGGCGGTCCTCATGTGAGCCAGTTTCTTTGTAGCGCTTGATGGTTTTTGCAACTGCACTTGGGGACACTTTCAAAGTTTTCCCAATTTTTCGGACTGACTGACCTTCATTTCTTAAAGTAATGATGGCCACTCGTTTTTCTTTACTTAGCTGCTTTTTTCTTGCCATAATACAAATTCTAACAGTCTATTCAGTAGGACTATCAGATGTGTATCCACTTGACTTCTGCCCAACACAACTCATGGTCCCAACCCCATTTATAGGGCAAGAAATCCCACTTATTAAACCTGACAGGGCACACCTGTGAAGTGAAAACCATTTCAGGTGACTACCTCTTGAAGCTCATCAAGAGAATGCCAAGAGTGTGCAAAGCAGTAGTCAAAGCAAAAGGTGGCTACTTTGAAGAACCTAGAATATAAGACATATTTTCAGTTGTTTCACACTTTTTTGTTAAGTATATAATTCCACATGTGTTAATTCATAGTTTTGATGCCTTCAGTGTGAATCTACAATTTTCATAGTCATGAAAATACAAAAAACTCTTTGAATTAGAAGCTGTGTCCAAACTTTTGGTCTGTACTGTATATACAAGAAAATGTAAAAAACAGGGCAGCACTGCAAGTCCAATTGTAGATGGAGTGCCAGCAGTCAGGTGTGTACCAGCAGCCGTAGATATAAAAGAAAAAAATGACCACAGCACATCCAAGTAGATGAAAAAAGGTGCGTCTTTAATCACCCAGGCGACATTTCAGTCCTCTTACTGGGACTATTGTCAAGCGGATTGACAATAGTCTCAGTAAGAGGACTGATATGTCGCCTGGGTAATTAAAGACGCACCTTTTTTCATCTATTTGGATGTGCTGCGGTCATTTTTAATCTATATAATAATTTCAAATTAAATTCAAAGTAGCATATATGGCATACAGTCTGGGGCTCCTTACTTTTTCAAGTAGATTTATCCTCCCATAATCTAGAATATTTGTTAATCTGGAACTAGTCAGGTCCTATTAATGCTGTGTATAGAGACATATATTCATCTGGAAAGAGTTTCAAAGTCAAGGCTGAGACTGCATGCAACAACATTCAGTGCCATTATATCCAAATGGATTTAATTTGTGGTTATGTACTGCATGAAAGATGATCTGGTTCCTCTGTATTTAGATGTCTAGCAGTACAGCACCCATAGGGGTGGATTCATATTCGACTTAGCATAATGTAACATTGGCAATTTTCTACAAAAGCCTGGGTTGGGGGGGGGGGGGGGTGACAGATCAAGTGATGCATTTTATGTATCAGGCTTTCTTCATATGATTATGTATCCCAAATACAATGTTCATAGGCTGCTGTGGAAACATGTATATTGCAGTATTCATAGAGGTCTATAGTTTTTTTTTTTTCTATGATTAGTCTTTAAAAAAAAAAAAAAAAACTGCGTAATTCTTGATTGGAAGCTTTATATCCTATCATATTCCTCACCTGCTTTTCAGTGCTACTAAAGAAGGACACAGAAAGAAGCACACTTCAATATGGTGTGTGGTCCGTAATGTACACGGTGGAAGTGGCCTTAGTTTTGAATGCTGTTTTGATGCTAGGGAGAACTCGACCTCAATATGGATTTTTTTTTTGTCGTTTTAATTACTGTGAGCGGAGCCCTTTCTCATTACTTACAAGAAATGTCTGAATCCAACCTAAACACTGAAATGGTCCTTATAAAACACGTAAGAGGCTGCCAAGCTCTGATATCTTAGACATGTTGCCTGATTTCATACTTGACACCGTTGCATAGTGATTGATGGAAAACGCATTTGGTTTTGATGTGGGAGTTTTTCATTGCTGGGAAATACTTCCAGACTAGTAAAGGCAAGATGAGGTTCTGGGCTGTTTCTCACCACGACTGTCCAGCTATCTCTCCTCTCATTTTCAAACAGTATGACAGCTTATAATGGTCTTCCATTGTTTAATTCTTTACTTAGTGGTGTGAACATTAGCTGCTTTGTTAGAAAAATAGCCCAAATTGTCACTTAGCTGGTGAAACAATAATTTCACTTGCCAAGTGATTTTTTTTTTTGACAAAGTATTTAAGTCTGTTTTTTTCACGCAAAGTAATGTCTACATGCCAAAGAATTTTTTTTTAAGACAATTAGTTTCTTGTTGAAACGTTATAGATATAGAGAATTTTTTGACAAGTGTGCTAAAATCTTTACCTAACAGTCTTACTCATACCCTTCAACACTTAGAGCACTAAAACCTGGAAACGAATCCTTTTTATATGGGGCTTTCCAAGAGTTTTTTTGTTGATGATTTATCCTCACCAAGCACAGCTCTGTACATTGTATAATGTCTGTGCTTGGTATCATAGTTCAGCCTCATTCACTTCAATGGGGTTGAACCGTGCCTAGACCATGCGACCAATTAACATGACGTCACATTGCCTAGGTGTCAGACCACCACCAATCAGATACTGATGAGCTATCCAGATGTTAGGTCATCACTAAAACTACTTAGGTCGGAAAACCACTTTAAACAAGCTAATTCACCCAACCAGGATGAAAGCCAGTTCTTAAGGCCCCTTTATATGGGTCGATGTAGCAAGCGATTGACGGGAAGGAAACATTCTTTCCCATCGATCAGTAATGCCATCGCTCGTCCCCATACAGAATCATTGTTTGCTGGCAGCAGAGGATGTTCAGACGGCACAATCTGCTACCGGCAAACAATGACTTGGTGTTTCCCTCATTCATTGGGTTATCGGCGGCACCTTTACAGAGGCAGATTATCTCTAATGAGCATCTGTACGAACTCTCATTAGCAATAATCTGCCCGAACATAAGGCTGTGTAAAGGTACCTTTAGATGGACAATGATAGCAAATTACCAGACTACATTAATCAGCCGTAATAATATTAAACCCACTTGCCTAATATTGTGTAGGACCCCCTTGGGCCCTGACCTTTTGGAAGATGGATGCACAAGACCTACACCTCTGAAGGAGTGCTCTGTGTTTTCATTTAACACTTCCAACTCTTCTTATTGATCTTCAAACCATTTTTGCAGTGTGACCGGGCACATCATGTTGCTGAAAGAGGCCACTGCCATTACCATGAAGGTTCTTACTTGGTCTCTAACTATGTTTAGATACTGTAGGTGGTACATTTCCAAGTAACATCCACATGCAGAACAGGTCCCAAAGTTTTCTAGCGGAACATTGTCCAGAGCCTCACATTGCCTCTGCCAGCTTGTCTTTTTTCCCATTGTGTCCTGGTGCTATCTTTTTCCTAGGTTAGCAAAGGACAATAACTCAGTCATCAACATGTGAAGAAAACATGATTCATCATACCAGGTCACCTTCCATTGATCCGTTTCTGATGCTTGTATACCCGTTGTAGGCCCTTTCTGTGGTGGAAAGGAGTCGACATCGGCATTCTGACCTGTCTGTAACTATGCAGTCAAATGTGTAATAAGCCTCTATGTACTGTATGTTCTGACACCTTTCCATTGTAGTTAGAAACTTAATTTCAGCAGTTTGTGACACAATAGGTCTTCTGTTGGATCCATCCAGGCAGGCTAGTCTCCACTCCCCATGTGCATTAAAGTGGTTGTCTAGGATTTTTTAGGTGATGGCCTATCGCCAATTATTCTGTCGCCAGTCCACCAATTATTCTTCCTTGAACCACTTTTGTTAAGGACTAACCACCGCATACTGAGAATTCCCCATATGACCTGTTGTTTTAGAGTTGTCATAACCCAGTTGTAAAGGTATCACTGTCTTGTCAAAGATCCTCTTGTCCATTTCTCCTGTTTCCAAGAACTGATTGTTCGCTTGTTGTCTGATATATCCCACCCCTTGTCAGGTGCTATTGTCACACAATGATCCATATTATTCATGTCATCTGTTATGGCTGATAGATGTAAGTGCGACACCGAAGTATATACCTTGTGATATTTTATTAGATTTTTTTTTTTCAGACTTTTTGTGCTTTTTATCCAATGTGCTTGTTTCGTACCCTACACAGATCACACTTCCACTTACAATAAAACTGTTAATAGCCATGTCAAGGTTTACAACATTTTGGATAAATTTCAATAGCCAAATTTATATTGATCTCTTTTATATTTTTCTCTTTGCATGCTCTGATTAAGGCTTTATATTGTTTCTGTATCTTTACACAGCCTTTCATGAAGTGTCTGTATATCCAAAGAAGGAGCTGCCGTTCTTCATCCATTTCACAGCTGGCCTATGTTCTTTTACTGCAATGCTAGCACTTCTAACCCACCAGTTCCCAGAGCTCATGGGAGTTTTTGCTAAATCAGTAAGTATTAATGTACCAGATGATTCTTCAGAAACCTCATTATGTGCATTAAAGCTTTTCATTACCCATGGTGATACAGCAAGGTAAACTTGTCTTTACTTTGTGAAATAATGTCCAACTGGTAATTATTGCATAGCACTATAAAGATATTACACCGGGTGCTAAAAGTATTGCTGCTTTGTAGCCCAGGAGCCATGGTTTCAAGCCCAACGGGGCATGGGACTTGTACATTCTCCTAGTACATGTGTAGATTTCCTTCTCACCTCAGAAGTCCTAGCGATCGCCTAAATGGCATATACAAGTAGTGCTTAAAAGGGTTCTCCGGAAATTAAGAAAATGAAAATACATAAATATTATTTTATCATAAATATATTCCCAAACACCTTACATTATTTATAATGGCTCGTTTTGTCTAGGGAGCAATCATTAGGAGAAACAAAATGGCAGGCCGTCCTATTACTACACACAAAACCTGTCCTAATAACACAGGAGGACAAGTTACTTCACAACACTGAGGTACAGAGCTGCCTCATCCTCCTCTCTGCTCTGTTTGTTAGGGTTTATGATCCAGAATACAGTTTAATATGATATTTAGCTGAATTTCTGTAGGAATTGAGTTCATGAGGAGACATGAAGTACAGAGAGGACGGACAGGACAGACTGTGGTAATGTGGGGGTTTGGTAATGGAGACTGCATACAAGTGCTTTGCTCATTAGCCACATCTGCTCATGAACTCCATTCCTACAGAGATACAGATTTTATCATCTGTAATCAGGATGATCACCGGATGAACAAGCAAATGCTCGTTAATTGGCCAATTGTGTTTTTTTAAACATGCTTAAAAATCATCGTTTGCTGGCCGCAGATCGTGCTTTCTAATTACAATCTGCCAACAGCACGAGGACGAGCCATGTCATAGCAATCGCTCCTCCCCATGCTCCGGAGGAGATCAGTACATGCAATAGCAGCCGACTACTCCGCTAACTAGCAGGCGATCGCCAGGAAAGAATGCTTCCCTCCCCACAATCACTTGCTCAATCGGCCTGTGTAATACAGGCTCAGCAGAAGAGGCGATTATCTAGAATGAACTGTTCGTTCCCAATAATTACTTATTGTTAAAGGGGTTGTCTCACTTCAGCAAATAGCATTTATCATGTAGAGGGAGTTAATACAAGCCACTTACTAATGTATTGTGAGTGTCCATATTGCTTCCTTTGCTGACTGGATTAATTTTTCCATCACATTATACACTGCTCGTTTCCATGGTTACTACCACCCTGCAATCCAGCAGCGGTGGCCGTTCTTGCACACTACAGGAAAAAGTGTTGGCCTGTCGGGTGGTCGAGACCATGGGAGTGCTCATAGGCTGGTGCTTTTTCCTATAGTGTTCGAGCACGACCACCACTGCTGGATTACAGGGTGGTCTGTAACCATGGACACGAGCAGTGCATAATGTGATGGAATATTGACTCAAGCCAGCAAAGGAGGCAATATGGACAATCACAATACATTAGTAAGTGTCTTGTATTCACTTTCTCTACATGATAAATGCCCCTTGCTGAAGTGAGACATGTTGTAAGCGGTTCCAAATTGACAGAAGACGGGGCAACAAAAGTAGGCAGGGACAACAGAAGTAAGCGGGACCAGTAATAACATAGTACAGAAAAAAAGGCAGCCCCAGAAGAACCAAATACCACACTGCAGCATAAAGTACTGCCTTTATTAATTAATGCTGAGAGCATCAGATATTTATGTATCTTAATAGCAGCCGAAAGGAGGGCTTGGGTGGCCCTCTGGGCGTCACTCCACCGGGAAATTTCCCTGCAGGAGCTATAGCCTGTCCGCCCATGATTCAAATGCAGTCAAGTCCAGAGCCGGAACTACTGAAACTCCTCTGATTAATAGGAGTCAGACCTCTCCTGATCTGATATTGATGACCAATCACAAGGATAGAGAATAGAATCTGGACAGCTCTCCATGGCTAAAATAAAGGCCCCCATATATATTCATGTATTGTCAGCTGATGACACTAAAACTTCTAACTCTTCCCAACAGATGATGTCAGGGGAGAGAAAGATCTATTTCACCTGTTCTCTTAGGAGATAAGCCATGACCAGAAAGTGCCTGGCAACGGCTTTATTCCCTCTACCTACTTGAATACACATACATGTTCGGCCGAACCAAACTTGTATGAGATAGTCAGGAGAGATAGCTACCTGCCGACTGATCATTCTGCCGAGAGCTGTCAGTTCAGGCCAAAATAAGCTCAGTCCAGTTTAGCCCATGTCACGTAGTCCACAAAAGAAAAAGAAAGGCAGCACATGTTCTTGACTGCCAAAAGGAAGAAGAGGGTTTTAATCCATAGCAGTGTACTCCAGGGATGTAATGTTTTAGATAAATGCGAGCTTTTTACAAGCATGCAAGCACGATGACCAATGCAGATATATACACACCCATGTATGTTCGTTTCTCTCTGATTTTGATCTTTCATCGTGCTTAAAATTCTCGTTCATTCTCTTGCATTAGAAAATTGCACATTTTTTGTGCAACCTGCCCTTTCTGCAAAAATGTGACACTTTTGGTTTGTTGACACCACACTCCCCACCTAAAAACGACACGTCAGTCTTAATAAATCAGCTCCAGCTCTTACAGTTTGAAGCACGGTTACTGAGCGCAGGAGGATACATTGCATATTTTTTAGTTAGAAATGTTCAGAACATAAGAGAATGAAGCAGCATTCACCTTCTCATGGCCAATGTGTAGACGCTTGTGACAATGCAGAACGCTCGCTTGAGTATTTTCCCAGACAACCTGGCAACCCCTGCAATGACCTGTACGTATACCAGACGGGAGCCAACAAGTAGCGCCTTTTATGAAGTCCACGCACAAACTTCAGACACCGAAATACATATTTAATAGAGCTATGAAAAGACTGAGCACCTCAATAAAGATTAGCCGCAGCTTTTAAATATTACTTTGCACCTGGAGGGGTTAAATTAACAAAACATATTTCTTCTTGGATCTGTGTACTAATTTTTGTCAAAGCAGTTGCAGGCCTGGCAGTGGGGCCTCCTTTCTCCAAACTTCTGCTATGCGTTAAGTGAAAAAATGCAGTTGGACATGGCTGTGATTAATTCCTCCGCAGTCCCTTGCTGGCTGTATTGTAAGCATGGGCTTAGCTATCTGCTCCATCAGTTCCTCTAGGACCATGTTAACTGGATTGCACGGTTTTGCAGATGGGCGTCAAGCGGGGCTCAGGAACCCAACACTGTGAGGAACTTTATTCCGCCGTGTAGGATAGGGTTAATGAAATGCCTAAGGTGATTCTCCTACTTGCCCCGCAATTGGTGGAGGATCACATATTCATCTTATTCCACGGTCACTCGGAGTGAAGCAGTAAAGAAGAGGTTAAGAGCGTGACAATCAGAATTAAATGGGAAAACATTCTTGAGAAATAGGTAGCATGGGATATAAACATATATCAAACAGAGCAAAATTCCTTACATATACTATTGCCAAGATAAACTGGTAGTTTCCAAGCCCCCTAAACAAACCCTGCTTACAATCAATTTAGTTTTCTCTATAAACACTGTCTTTTGTCTGTCTGAGGGAGAAAGGAGCATGGACAGCCTCACCGCTGCCGCCATATCTCGTACATACCGTCATTAGACGTCTCTTGTCTTGTGTAATGCCTTCCCTTTGTAGGGTGCACGGACTGGGAATATGCACTGCTATGTCCTGCTATTTTTATACATTTAAAGTACGACATTCGGAAAATAACTTTGCACCGCTTGCAATTTTTTTCTCTTGATAACATGGAATATGAACTGGCCGCATTTGATACACTGCTTATGGCTATGTAAACCTATACCGTGTGCACTTGTGCTAGCCGTATGGTGTAGCAATGGCCGGAGGCTTTTCTGCATAGTCAAAGGAACTGAAACATTTTATGAAAGGCTTTGATCAGTTTATCCGGCCATATTTTACAGAGGAAAGTTTATAAGCTAATAGGAAAAGACCTGAAGGCCACAGAAACCATTCCCCAGAGCCACATCCGTCTAAAGCCCTGCTGTAAAATGCAGTGTCAGTACATAGGGTTAAATCGATCAGTGTTTATATATATATATATATATATATATATATATATATATATATATATATATTATATAATTAGAGCTGGGCGATATGGCGAAAAAAAAAATCTCAATTTTTTTAAAATTTTGGACGATTCACAATTGAAATCTCGATTTTCTTATGTTTGTAAAAAAATAAATAAAAAAAGCCTACTGTGGCTCCACCAGACCTCACATCAGCCCACTATACCCCCATCAGACCTCAGATCAGCCCACTGTGCCCCCATCAGACCTCAGATCAGCCCACTGTGCCCCCATCAGACCTCAGATCAGCCCACTGTGCCCCCATCAAACCTCAGATCAGCCCACTGTGCCCCCATCAGACCTCAGATCAGCCCACTGTGCCCCCATCAGACCTCTGATCAGCCCACTGTGCCCCCATCAGACCTCTGATCAGCCCACTGTGCCCCCATCAGACCTCAGATCAGCCCACTGTGCCCCCATCAGACCTCTGATCAGCCCACTGTGCCCCCATCAGACCTCAGATCAGCCCACTGTGCCCCCATCAGACCTCAGATCAGCCCACTGTGCCCCCATCAGACCTCACATCAGCCCACTATACCCCCATCAGACCTCAGATCAGCCCACTGTGCCCCCATCAGACCTCACATCAGCCCACTATACCCCCATCAGACCTCACATCAGCCCACTGTGCCCCCATCAGACCTCACATCAGCCCACTGTGACCCCATCAGACCTCACATCAGCCCACTGTGCCCCCATCAAACCTCAGATCAGCCCACTCTGCCCCCTCAGACCTCAGATCAGCCCACTGTGCCCCCATCAGACCTCAGATCAGCCCACTGTGCCCCCATCAGACCTCAGATCAGCCCACTGTGCCCCCATCAGACCTCAGATCAGCCCACTGTGCCCCCATCAGACCTCAGATCAGCCCACTGTGCCCCATCAGACCTCAGATCAGCCCACTGTGCCCCCATCAGACCTCAGATCAGCCCACTGTGCCCCCATCTGACCTCAGATCAGCCCACTGTGCCCCCATCTGACCTCAGAGCAGCCCACTGTGCCTCCATCTGACCTCAGATCAGCCCATTATGCCCCATCAGACCCCACATCAGCCCATTATGCCCCATCAGACCCCACATCAGCCCATTGTGCCCCATCAGACCCCACATCAGCCCAGTGTGCCCCCATCAGACCTCAGATCAGCCCATTGTGCCCCATCAGACCCCACATCAGCCCATTGTGCCCCATCAGACCCCACATCAGCCCATTGTGCCCCATCAGACCTCAGATTAGCCCATTGTGCCCCATCAGACCTCAGATTAGCCCACTGTGCCCCATCAGACCTCAGATTAGCCCACTGTGCCCCATCAGACCTCGGAGCAGCCCAAAGTGCCCCCTCCAGACCTCGGAGCAGCCCAAAGTGCCCCCTCCAGACCTCGGAGCAGCCCAAAGTGCCCCCTCCAGACCTCGGAGCAGCCCAAAGTGCCCCCTCCAGACCTCGGAGCAGCCACCATCATAATAATAAAATAAAAAATTACTTACCTGTCCTACGCCGTGGCTCCGCTCCGGGTCCGGCGCCCCCCTTCTTCTACCGGCGCTGCACTGTCACCTGACTGTGTGCAGCGTCAGGTCAGAGTGCGCGCACTACGTCCTGACGCTGTACGCGGTCAGGACAGTGCAGCGCAGCCCCGGAAAAGAAGAGGAGCGCCGGACACCGGAGCGGAGCCGCGGCGCTGGACAGGTGAGAGATTTTTTTTATTTTATATGTCGGGCGCCATTTTAATATATATAGATATATATAGATATAGCATTATTTGTTTAAAAGAACAAGTTTAGGTGCACATTCTATATGTTCTATATGGTTTTTGGACAGTTATTTTGTTTAAGGATTTCAGTCAGTGGTTTGGCGTACGTTGCCATGAAATCAGTGTACGTTGCCATGTCATTCACACGACAGTAAAAAATAAAATAAAAAATGGCCATAAAAAACAGACACTGTCAAAAATAATAATGCCCAGCAGTAATAATGTCCCCCACAGTGGCCCCCAATGTCCTCCATAGTGGTCCTCAGCGGTAATAATGCACTTTTTTTCTTGCTTCTGATGCTGAAGGAGCTGTCTATGGACCTGCACTCCCAGCGTGAAGACGTCAACACGCACTCCCAGCAGGATCGCTTTAAGTGCATGGTGACATCATCACACTTGCAGCGCAGGTCCTTCAGCATCAAGAAAGGAACAACTGCCTCTGTGCATGCAAGTTGATGTGGTGATTAATTTATTCAGATTTTTTTTTATTTTAACTCGTAAAAGGCCATTTTCTACTACTGTACCAATTTTTAACTGCCATTAGACAGGTGCGCTCCTATCTAATGTCTAAAAACAGACACATTTATTTCAGTTGGGTCCGTCTGGCTGTGAAAATGGCCAAAAATAGAACATTCTATTTTTTGACCGACACTATTCATTGGCCTTTAAAAAAACGGCCATAGTCCCATTGACTTCAGTTTGTTCTAAAAATGGCCATGTGATATGTCGTGTGAATGTGGCCTAAGTTTGCAGGAAAACCTACTGTATTATATAAGTCACCGTAGGGAACAGTGAGAGCCCTGAACTCCACCTGCACCACTGTCCCCACCTACTTGCACAATCCATTCTAAGCAACAGCCTGCAACTGGATGGCAGTCCCTAATTGTCTAATTGCTGGGGTCTATGCGGGGAGAAAAGTAAGGACAAAAATAACAATCTTAGTGACAGAAAGACGTAAGTAAAAATACACCAAAAACAGTGAAAAAAAACTGTAACAAACAGACCGGGTCAAAAGCAGGAGAGACGATTACAGCCAAAAGCAGAAGACAAGAATAATACTATAGCGAGCTGGGTCATAACCAAGAAGTCACGTTCCAAATCATCAGGCAGAAGCAGGGTCAGAAATCCAAACAAGAAGTCGGTATTCACTAGAATAAATGTAATCTAAACCAGAAGACCTTACTCACAGGCTGCTGGGGCCAGCAACTGCTTGTTTAAATGGGCTGCACTAAAGTCACTGGGGATGCCTGAAGTCACATGACCCAAATGACGACATCATGTCGGACATGCCAGTGTTTCCTCTGATTGGCAGGTCGCTCCTGCACTCAGAGCTCTGTCCTAGTTACCATAGAGACAGGACACTGGCGGCGCTGCCAGCTAGCGCTTGTGACTTCCAGGGTCTCGGGTATAACAATATAGTAGGAATTGTTGAGTTTTGGGTCATATTCATTATGCATGTTATAAAATGGTGATCACTGGAGGTTTAGCCACCTGGGATTGACCATCCTTACAAGAACACACACATAATATTCCTAATTTCAGTAGATTACATAATTCCTATTAATTTCAGAGAATTATGGTTTTGCAGAGCCACCTCCTCATTGGGAACATGGAAACTCCACATCATTGTGTTACCTGTGGCCGGGTATCCACCAGTGGCCGTTTTATGACAGATGGTGGAGCCACACAGAAGTACATGGGTCTACTACATTTGCACAGTGAATCATTTTAACAGTATATGGAAAAAGAATAATTGTTAGAGGCATACATTGGAACGATTTCACGACATATACCAAAGACATATGCAACTAAAGGCATCCATGTTTGAGAAGAAATGTGTATCACCCAACAAATGTGTTAATTTTCACTGGATGCCTCCATATAGTGTAGTATAGTTGTCTACACCACTCTTTACAGCTAAATAAAATGAATCGAGGTATACTGGTTAAACAAAGGCCAAAAAGACACACTTTTGACCTCTGTGGGGGAGTGGGCTTGTTGTGAATGCACCTATCACAACCAACCCTAGTGTGTTAAGCGGGTTGTCCCATCTGAGACCTTTGGGGCATGTCGTTATGATATGCCATAAGTGTGAGATAGGTGCGTGTCCCAAAGGCTTCCATCTCCAGAATGGGACCCCGAAGACAACAGAGAGCACACTGTATTTGCGATTGCCCAGCTATTTTCAGAAGGCCCATAGCAGTGAATGAAGAGGACACAGCGAAAGCGCTTAGGGACCTGCACCTGACGTTTATGGCATAACCTAGTGATGTGGAATGAATGTCCCAGATGGGCAGATGAAGATGGTTACATGGCATACCACAGCAGAACGTTTCTCTGTTAATTTCCTCACATAAAACGTACAATGTATTTTTAGAGAAAAATTCCCTCCATCATGTATGATTCTTGTTTAGTGCCTGTACTATCGTACCGAATGACTCCTTCAGAGCTGGGAGAAGATATGGGTAGTTACCAGGCAGGAAATAAATCTACGGCTGACAGTGCAGCAGAAAGTTGATGGATTATGCAGTGGTGTCTGAGCGCTGAGATCTGAGACCACACACAAACACACACTCTGAAAGATAACAGAAAAGTGTGCGACCCGGCTACCGAGCATAGAATGGGTCTGGTTCTTGTTTATCCAAATATTGAATATTTTACATTATCCGTCATGAACTTGTACAAATGCAGTATACTGGGGGTCATATACTAACATTCTAGGGCACTTTTTTGGCATAGAAAAGTTGCAGATATTGTTGCAAGTGCCGTTTTGCAACAAAATGTTTGACTTTTTCTGACCCTCTTGAAGCTTTGGGTTGGAGGAGGCCAACTCCTTAGAAATTGTTAATATTTTTATAAACTTTATTTTTTTAGTCCCCTAGGGTACTCACACCTTTTTGTTGCAGTGTATCTTCATTTTACTATTATCCTATTACTTGAAAACAGAAAAGACGATCCAGCACTGCCGACATTTCAGCAGATAAAGAATCAGACGCATTTTGGGTTAGTTTCAAAGGTCTGGTGTTTTTAAGATGGGCTAGCGTAGCCCGAAACGCATCAAATTTTTAACTGCTTGTGTCTTGCATGAAAATAAAGAATCCGGTTTTAATGTCGGCAGTTCTGTATCGTCTTTTTCTGTCCACCTCGCTGTGTCATGCCACTCGTCAAGTGCCTGCAAAGCCCCAGAGAAGTGGAGCTGGTAAGGTTGAACACCCAATTTTTCTATTATCCTATCACAATAGCAGTAAGATTATAGGCCTAGGAGTCTTCATTAGGCTCTTGGCTTCCATACCAACCCTGTCTCACTGCTGAGATGATAAGTCGCTATTGAGCTTCTGAGGGGTTAAAGAGCCAGGATCACAGTTATATCTGATCATGGACATTGCAGTCAGGTGTCAGCTGCACAACACACCTGGCACCTGTGTATGGAGCTCTCTACATACATTCCCTTGTGACCTATGATGAACATGTAGAAGAACCGCAGCCTAATACAGTACCAGCAAAGTGAATGAGATGTGCCAAATATGTATTTTTTACGGGTGTAAATTACCTGCCGTGTGGATTTTAAAATCCGCAGCATGTCAATTGTTTGTGCGCTTCCACATCTTATGAATAGTGGTTTTCTATAGACTTTAATGGGATTTATGTGCATTTTTGGTGCAGATTTCTTGTGGATTTTCTTCATGCAAATCTGCACCATGTGCAGGTAACATTAAGGGGGTTGTCTTGGTTTAGCAATTGGCATTTATTATGAAGACAAATTTAATATAAGGCACTTACTTATATATTGTGATTATCCATATTGTCTCCTTTGCTGGCTGGATTCATTCATGGTAGGGGGAAATTGCAGTGCGTCTTATAAAGCGAATACAAGTGAGCGCTTCCATTATGTATGTTTTAGCTGCAGCACCCCCATCAGACCTCAGATCAGCCCACCCAGCCCCATAACAATAAAATAAAAACCTCTCTTACCTGTCCTGCGCTGCGGCTCCGCTCCGAGTCTGGCGCTCCTCTGGCTTCCCGGGCTGCACTGTCCTGAGTGCGTACAGCGTCAGCCTTAGAAGCCAGAGGATCGCCAGACCTGGACCGGAGCCGCAGCGCAGGACAGGTAAGAGAGGTTTTTATTTTATTGTTATGGGGCTGAGTGGGCTGATCTGAGGTGTGATGGGGGCACACTGGGCTGTTCTGAGGTCTGATGGGGGCACACTGGGCTGATCTGAGGTCTGATGGGGGCACACTGGGCTGATCTGAGGCCTGATGGGGGCACAGTGGGCTTATCTGAGGTCTGATGGGGGCACACTGGGCTGATGTGAGGTCTGATGGGGTCACTGGGCTGATCTGAGGTGTGATGGGGGCACACTGGGCTGATCTGAGGTCCGATGGGGGCACAATGGGCTGTTCTGGGGTCTGATGGGGGCACAGTGGGCTTATCTGAGGTCTGATGGGGGCACAGTGGGCTTATCTGAGGTCTGATGGGGCACACTGGGCTGATCTGAGGTCTGATGGGGCACACTGGGCTGATCTGAGGTCTGATGGGGGCACGGTGGGCTGATCTGAGGTCTGATGGGGGCACACTGGGCTGATCTGAGGTCTGATGGGGCACAGTGGGCTGATCTGAGGTCTGATGGGGGCACACTGGGCTGATCTGAGGTCTGATGGGGGCACACTGGGCTGATCTGAGGTCTGATGGGGGCACACTGGGCTGATCTGAGGTCTGATGGGGGCACACTGGGCTGATCTGAGGTCTGATGGGGCACACTGGGCTGATCTGAGGTCTGATGGGGGCACACTGGGCTGATCTGAGGTCTGATGGGGGCACACTGGGCTGATCTCTGAGGTCTGATGGGGGCACACTGGGCTGATCTGAGGTCTGATGGGGGCACACTGGGCTGATCTGAGGTCTGATGGGGGCACACTGGGCTGTTCTGAGGTCTGATGGGGGCACAATGGGCTGATCTGAGGTGTGATGGGGGCACACTGGGCTGTTCTGAGGTCTGATGGGGGCACAGTGGGCTGATCTGAGGTCTGATGGGGGCACACTGGGCTGATCTGAGGTCTGATGGGGGCACACTGGGCTGATCTGAGGTCTGATGGGGGCACACTGGGCTGATCTGAGGTCTGATGGGGGCACACTGGGCTGATCTGAGGTCTGATGGAAAATATTTTTTTCTCATTTTCCTATTCTAAAGTCTCGGGTGCGTCTTATAAACCGAAAAATACAGTAATAAATAAGAAAGCGCCTTGTACTAACTTTGTCTACTTGATAAATGCCATTTTCCTAAATGAAGCAACCCTTTAAAGCAGTGGTTCTCAACTCCAGTCCTCGGGACCCACCTGCCAGTCAGGTTTTCAGGATTTCCTTAGTTTAGACCAGCTGATATAATTAGCGTCCATCCATCAGGACTTACCACAGGTATTCATTCTGTGGCATATTCCTAAATCCTGACTGGCAGGTGGGTCCCGAGGACTGGAGTTGAGAACCACTGCTTTAAAGGCTACTTTCACATCTGTGGCTTGGATTCCGACAGGCTGTACCGTAATTCTCCGGATCCAACACTTAACTATAATGGGGTACAAAGGAGACCCGGACACAGTCTGGCAAATAAAATGAGAATTGGCAGATTCCTGGCATTCTCTGCCGGAACTGGCAGCCGGATCGCAGTGCCACAGATGGGAAAGTAGTTTTGAGACTGAGATGTCTTTCATCAAGCAGCATTTCGTAGATTGTACTTCAATGGGTAAATTGAATGTTAATATTCCACTTAGCTCTCTCTGTGATAGCAGTGCTGCTAACATGGTGTCATTTACATCTTTTTCCAGAAAGGTGAACTCAGACACTTTCTGCGACTTACATCAAAGTCTCCTCCAGGCTCACGTTGACATTCACAATCACCTTGGTGCTATACACACAACTATGCCGGGGAATTCTGAAAAGATAATATATGTCAGCCTCAGGTGATGCCAGCAGCAGAAGTCTACCGTGTGTGAGGGTCAGACTGTGATCTCATCCTGCCTGACTGTGCGATTGCATTAGCAGAGGATATATTGGGATTTAAAAAACTGTGATCCAGATCAAAGCGTAAGCAGATGCATCCTTACTAGGATTTGTCTAAAAGGTATTAGGGTGACATCCAGAAAATGTGGCACGTCTGCGTATGATACGTCTGTGTCTCCATTCAAGGAGAGGGCATAGTAAAAACCTATAGCTGTATTAGTAAGAAGTTATATTTGTATGTTAGAAGAAAGGTCACACTGGTCATTATGGCTTTTCTATTGTAATGGAATGGAGCCTGCTGCTGATAGTATGGAAACCTAGTCATTGTGGGAAAAGTCTTCCTAATCCGTGTGATTTCTACTGATTCTTTTCAGTACTATATTATTATTTTTTTAATTTGGCCAATTGGCTCAAGTCTATCTATATCTATCTATATCTATATCAGTCTACATCTATCCATCCATCCATTCATCAAATCTTGTATCATTGTATGCCTATACAGTGGCATAAGTCGTAGGGTTCCATGATGTATACCACGGATGTGGCAGGTTTACATTGGGAGTATCAGGGACAATATTTATCTTTATCTTCTTTAAAATGGAAAAATCCTTGCTTTGCACCTTCAATTCGACTTCCATTGGGCAACGATAAGGGTTAATAATGTTGATTAATGGAAAGTGATGGATAGTGTTCCCCATTGGTTGCTTAATTCATTCCCTTCATTGGACTTCAATAATGTGACTAATGGCGGGTTTACATGGGACGAGGAGCAGTCGATTATCAAGAATGAAGTGTTCCCTGCTGACAACTGGCCGCTCGTTCAGTGGGGGTGAAGCCCTGTATTTCCATGCAGTGATCTCCTTCACAGTGCCATCACTCATCCTGATACAGAATCAGTGTTTCTGGGCAGCAGATCTCTGGTTAGATAGCACGATCTGTACAAATGAAAGTTTCACCTGATGAACAAGCGTGATCAGCTGCACCTTTAGATGGTCAGATTGTCGGGAACGAGCGTTCACAGGAATGTTCCTCCCCAATAATCTGCCGTAGACCCACCATAATAGTTTTATTCTGATCTGTCATGCTTCTGAAGTCTGGATGTAAAAATGGTTCTGTTCACATCTCGTTTATATCGGTGCTAAATATCTGGAGCATTATCCCTCCAGGGAACCCTACGACAATGGCATCCTTGTTTCCCTCTGCTTAGATAAGCACAGTAGTCTGAGGGGTTTAGCGTATGAAATTAGTAGAGAGCCCAGAAGGCTTCATTAATCTTCTCCATTATGCCACCGACACAGGAATCTGTAATCATCATCTCTAATGCCAATAGTAGCCTGTGCCCACCCCTGTGGAGAGCAGAGAGGCTGTAGGTTGTAATGATATCATACAGAAGGTTGGGACACATATTCATCCGTACATAGAGAAGTAAGGGCCCCATAACGAGAATCAAACCAGGCCCCCACACAGGACAGAAGGGTTTCTGCCTAAAACCTTTTCAATGACCCTTGGGCCATTTTTTCCACTGCTTCATTTGCTAAAAGTTGTTCCTTTCGAGGATAGAGTCTTGACCTAGAGGAGATAATCCCAAATAACACTGGGCCCCCTCTTGCCCTGGGCCCCATAGCAGTTGCATTGTCTGCTACTATCGTAGTTACGGCCCTGCATCCGGAGTGAAAGTGTTTCATGCTGTTGCCATGCATGACCTCCAGGATGTTGAATCTGACATCTAAATCAATACATAACCCCTTCATGGGAAATTAGGTTTTTCAGAGTTTCCCTTTAAGGAATTTGTCCCCTTCCTGTAACAGAGTTAGGAACAGTACTACCCCCTGCCGAATTACATTTCAGAGGACTTTCGCATTTAGAGGGGACCAGAGTGAAAGCTCCTTAGTCCTACCAGTGTAATTGGTGATTGATCCAGACTCACCCAGAGCAGAACTATGCATGTAGTACTGCTCCAAATAGCACAGACTCATTGTAAGTATAAGGGAGTGATCTGAACTTTGAATCGTGATTTAAAGCTTCAATAAGTAAAAAAAAATGAGAACCTGGTTTATCCAAGAATATTCATTTTTAGTGACTTTCAGCCGCTTTAGCCGTATTACACCGCGCCAGTCCACAAAAGTAATCTACTGCACATGGCACAATGCACACCGTGCGGTGAAATATGAGGCAGAAGGGCCTTGAAGCTCTATAAAGTGTAAGGAAAGTGGTAATATGCTCATATTTCTGCTTAATTCTTGTAAAATCTAGCTTTGGCTATTAAATGCATGCTTATGGTTATGTAATAAGGGGAGATACCTAGTGATTATGTGAAGCTGGACTTTTTTTACGTTATTTGCTCATTTGTAAGTATATACTGTATTGCTCAGTATAATGAAGCCAAGTGAAGGGAAGAAAGATGTAGATGTGAAATAGCAATGTAGAGTATTTTCCCTTAAATTTGCCTTTGCCTTCAGTGTCCAGATGGTAATAAGATAACACACTTTCCACCTTCCCTGACTGCCTCCTTTCTTTCTGTTTTATGGCCTTCCCATAAGATAAAGGCATTGTTCTCACCTCTCTGCAGATGAAGGAGATTTAAGAATCTTTATCCACTTTGATGCTAGCAAGAAACTTCAGAGCCAAAAGCGCTTCAGCTCAGGCCGTGGCTGAAGTTTTTGATTCTCTGATCCCTTTGGTCTGTGGGAATTCAGGATTTTCTTTCAATAAAACCCTGACTGTGAAGGATTTTCTTATTAAAAGCAGTGTCTGATGTATTTTTCCCCTCTGCTTGTCTGTTCTCTTTTGTTACACATCCTTTGAAAGGCTTCACAGTGACTTGACTTTCCAAAAAGCTTTCACTCTGCCACTCCAATATAGTTTTGGAAAGTGAGAAGCCGCCAAGTGTAATCACTTGGCATGCAACACCTTCAGCGCTATTGCTTACAGTGGGATACTGTGCGTGCGAGCTGTTGGTATAACACCTTGTATATACACTGACACCAGTGCAGGAGATGACATTGTCTACCTTCATTCTTGCTAATTGAGAGTGGTGGCACTGCCAGTAAGCTCGCCACACACACACACTACAGAAGGGGGTAGTAAAATTAGACAAGAAATGGCACCAGATGCCAACCAGGCATCACATGCTGAAGCCTAATTCCACTCATGACCTGGAATTAGGCTACTTTCACACCCGAAATTCCGGCAGACAAGCGGAGGATCAGCCAGACACGAACTGCACCATGCAACGGTTTGTGTCCATCCGGTTCTCCGCTTTTCTGCCAGACTGTGTACGGACATTACGTCCACATCCGGCATAACTGGATCTAGAGGATTCTGGCAGGCTGTTCTCTGCCGAAAAAAGCTCCCAGAATTCCAGAGATGAGAAAGTAGCCTTAGGCATATCATAGACATCCAGGAACCTGAGGAATTCTGGAGTTCTTACATTGTAGAACTGTCTAGGGCAGTGTTCTCACGTGCAATAGCTATTTTCCGTCAGGTTTCCTTGCTTTTTGACTTCTAGAATAGCATGACATGGGAAACTTGACAGGTCAACCGTAACTGCGGCCAAAAAATGGATCTTAATGGGTAAGAATGATAATGGATATACGACTGATTATGGAGCTAGGGGGCCATAATGCCAACTGTATCTGTGCCTGTAAGCTGCGTTTCAAAGGGCTTCAGTCAGCATCTGTGTTGGTCCCATGTTCATATGTACCTGCATTGCAGTTTTAAAATATGCAAATGAGCCTCTAAGAGCCATTGCAGAGGGAGCTGATCCCATGGCTCATTTGCATATATTAAAACATCATTTTTTTTTGTTAGCAATGCAGGCACATATGAATATACGTAGGAACAACACAGATGTTTTCAGCTGCCAAGTGCACATGTAACAGGTCAGCCAGTGCCATAGGTACAAATATGCTGACAGATGCCTTTAAGCAATATTTTAGGTGATTAGAAATACTATTATTACTTTACGTTTTCATTTATTATATAGGGGTGGCCACTTTACCTACAAACCTGTGAAGTTGCTGTGAACCTCTTGGCAATGCAGAGATTGGGTAGAACCAGTCATGTCAGTACTGGCCTTATGGACCAGATTAATAAAGGGTCCCTGTTGATGTTGCATTTCAGGTACATAGTTATAGTGGAATGGAATGATTTTTCAGTTCTAGGCAGTCAGTTCTTGCTAATAGCTAGTTATCTTCCATATCAGTTACATTATCATCAGGTCAGCTTCAGTTCCTGCACCTCTAACAGGAAGCGCTCGTGCACAAGACCGTGATCGGCCTGGGAAAACCTGGTCCGTGTGTCTGCTGGATCTCCCATGTATCTGCCAGATCTCTGGTACTGAACTGTGAGTTCAGTAGAAGAGATGCACGATCAGATATGAACTGACTGTATCATAAAACCCTAAACGGTTCAGGGGAGCCAACGTCGGCACGGGAAATCCCGCAGACACACAGACCATGTTTCTGGGCCGATCACAGTTATGTGCATGAGCCCTAAGGGGGTCATTTACAAAGACCGGCGTTTTACACTGGTGTTTGATTTATCCTTTGCGATCAAAGAATTCGCCTGATTTATGACATGGTGTCATAAATCTTATCTTGTCATAAATTAGGCGCAGATTCGGCGGTCCATGTGGCTGATGTAAAAACTACTCCAGCCCCTCAAGTAGTTTTTCATCAACATATAGGACATTAATTTAAAATTCTGCTGTAGGACAGATTTTCTTTAAAATGCGCCCTCTATGCAGTGTAGTGATAATTTGACATTGTGGATTTCAATATACACAATGGATCAGTGCCATGAAGGAATCATCCGAATTCGACTCTTATGTTTGACTCCATGGACGGGCCTGAGCATAGCATTAACAGTAGATTCTCTGTGCCCCCTTTAAGGCTTAGCATGTGAAGACAGATTCCTTTAATAAGGTTGCTGTCATCACTGGAAACCAGGAGAGATGAGTAACCGGCACAGACAATGTTAAAAACAAGGCTGGAAGCAGGTGCCAAAGTATTTTGCATGCAATTTCATTTCCTCGCATGGGAAGGGAAATTGTAATGTTGGAAACCACACCGTAAAGCAAAAAAAGAAAAAAAAAGTTAAGGTTTGCTGATCATAAGGGACCAAGACTTGGCTCCATCGCAAGAATCTGTTGTTTAAACATCAGCACATGCCTGTAATGTCAGTGATCCCGTAATGTGCCACATCTTCGTAAAAGGTGATGAGTACAAAGGTGCTGCTGTCTTACTGATCCCTGCAAATGTTATTTTATGACATTGTAGTTTATCTTTACAGCGCTGTTGTGGGTCACTAAACTTTTCTGTAACATTGTATTCCCGTGTAATGCATCCACGAAGGAACGTATCCTCTTCACATACAAGAGGACCTCTTCCTGTCTTTACATGGCCAGTTGGCTAAACTCACGCAGACAGAACATTCAGAATGTTTTGTCCTCGAGGTGAACATTAAAGAAAACTGTTATAAAACTCTAAACAGTCTAAAAGGCCAACCGGGGACACCAGCCAGCAAGCAGATTGATTCTTAGCTTATTAAGGGGTTATCGCATCACAGTAAGTGGATGACACTAGGATGAGCCATCACCTACTGACTGGTGACCCTTGGAATGAATGAGCAGTTGTATTAGTCAAGCACAACTGGCCCTATGGATTATTTATGTGCACAGGGCCAGCCCCATATAAGTTCTGTGCAAATACCTGCAAACCAGCCTCATTCAGTATGGTCAGAGCCTATGGCAGTCATGGCTAACCTCCGGCAATCCAGCTGTGGTGAAACTATGACTCCCAGCATGCTCTATTCATTTCTATGGAGTTCTGAGAACAGCCAAACAAGTGTACATCTTGGGAGATGTAGTTTTACCACAGCTGGAGTGCCGTAGGTCAGCAGAAATCTCATCCAAGCTGTAAAAAAAAAAAAGACACTTTATATTGACCCATGGTGCACATTTGATGTGCAACACGTCAATTTGTATGATGGGTGGGTGAAATCCACGGCAAATCCTCTGTTACATCTGTGGCAAAATCTGCATGTAATCTATGTGGATTATGCTGCGGATCCATGGTAAAATCGGCAGCAGAATCCATGTGGACGTTCTTAGGGTTACCTATGACAGCTATTCATTTTAGCAGATCTATGAACATGGTTTGTGGGGGGAAAAAATTTAATTTCGCTAAACAGATTTTATACGCATCAGCAAACAGCCAGCATCAACCATTTCTGCTGATTTTCTGGCATTAAGGCTGGGTTTCCACATTCAGGGTTTTTGATGCAGTTTTTGAAGCCAAAGCTAGGAGTGGGTTCAAAGAGAGGAAAACGCTCAGTCTCTCTTTTATATGTGTCTTCTCTTTATGACATGTTCCTGGTTTTGGCTCCAAAAACTGCATCTCGAAACCTGAGCGTAGAAACCCAGCTTAATTGGGTTGCAGAAACAGCCAATTAACAACAGATGAGCTGGCCACCAATCAGACATTGGCTCTTCATTTGGTATACGCGTAGTCTTTTTCTTAAAAAGATAAAAATAATAATAAAATCTACTCATATTTGCCTGTAAGGTTGATGTTAAAATAAATCTGCAATACAAGTAGACATTTGTCATCTGTCTGATTTTCTTACCTAATCGTGTTTGTTACTGGGATTTTCTGAATTATACTTACGAAATCATGATCAGTTCTGCTGGTCAGAATTTTTTTTAACGAACAAATTGAAAGTGCACACCAAACTGTACTGATTGTGAATGCAAATGGGTCATGGTTAAAAGGGTTCTCCAGCATCTTAAAGGGCGTCTGTCACCAGAATCTTTGTAGTAAAACATGTTCGCAGGTCAGCAGAAGCTAGCAGTCTTGGTCCTGTCCCCATCTGTGGCTTTATTTTTGAGGAAACTGAACCTTTTGTTGTATGCAAATGAGCCTGTAGGAGTCGTTTAGCACTTAGCGAAGGCACAGTACAGAAGAGAACTGCCAGCAAGCCTCTCTTCTGTACTGCGCCAGATACTAAGACACACAGCATAGGCGCAAAACTAGGGGTTGCTGCAGCGGCAGGAAGAACAGAGCCTCTAGGAGTTGTTCAGCACCTGGCGCAGGCACAGTACCGAAGAAAACCACCAGCAAGCCTCTCTTCTGTACTGCGCCTGCGCCAGATACTAAAACACACAGCAAAGGCGCAAAACTAGGGGTTGCTGCAGCGGCAGGAAGAACAGAGCCTCTAGGAGTTGTTCCGCACCTGGCGCAGGCACAGTACCGAAGAAAACTGCCAGCAAGCCTCTATTCTGTACTGCGCCTGCGCCAGATACCAAAACACATGACAAAGGTGTGAGATTAGGAGAAGTCAGGGCCAGGTGTGATGACGTTTACACTGCCCAGTGCAGGGAGAACGGAGCCTCTAGGAGTAAAGGCAATGCCACTGTTGCTCCTAGAGGCTCACTACAATGATTCTGGTGATAGAAGCCCTTTATAAAATTTTGGGTTCCGTCAGTGGTGATGCCCCAAGCAGAACGTCACTGGGTCACCTGCCACTTGGGGGACACATCATTGCTGCAGACACTCATTGCCAGAAGTTTACAAGTGGGGACTGGCATGCAGTGGACTGAAGAAGCCATAACTGAGCAACGAGGAACAGGTAGGTATATTTCACTCCACAGGTCCAGCAGGGTCGGTGGGACAACCCTTATAATCAAAATTTACTTTTAAATATATACGGCAAAACCTTTTCAACTAAAAAAGGCACAATTTACATGGACATGGAGAGCTTCTTTCACCTCTCCTGACAGGTCTGGTTTAGTAACTACCTGAATTCCCCATGGAATAACAATTCTGGGGCATCTGTTCTTATGACTCTGCCAGCAGTCGGCAATGAAAGGTCCAGCAGGGTGTTACCAGTTGGGAGTGTGTCCCTGCATAGTCTGACACTATCCAATCCGTGCTTCTAGCAGGAATAGAGGAATTCTACAATATACAGGTTTATGAGAAGATGCCCCAGAATCATTATTTCATATGCAATACAAGTAGTTGGCATGTCAGGGGAGGTGACAAGTCCTCTTTAACCAACGACATGGGATTTGGTCACAAGAAACCTTTTTTTTTGTTTAGTTTTTGCTTTTTCCCCCTTTGGTTTCATTTCATAAAGTACTCTAAAATCTGAAGAAGTTTCACAATTTTATGTAGAGGAATCTTAAAGTGGTTTTCCAGGATAGATCATCAATATCAGATCAGTGTGGCGTCCTAGTCCTGGCACCCCTGCAGCTTTCAGTTGCACTTCCATTCCCCATCATTACTGATATTGAATTGAACTATCACAAATACTGGTGTGGTTTTTTTAGCTAGAGAAAAAAATATTTGTTAAAAAATATTTCCATGAGAATGCTGTAGAACAGTTATTTTTTTCCTGTAGGACACCAGTAAAAACATGGAAAAAGGAAAATAAAAAAAGTCAATTGGTATACATTATGGAGAAGGTATTAAAGGGTTAATGTTTCCCATGACATTACCTTTACTGACACAGATTCCTGTGTAGAAGAATTTCCTTTGCATTCCCTTTAGAAGAGAAATGACAGATCTGTCTGTGAAGCAGGAATTAGATAACACCCGACTTCAATTTACCGCATGTGTTGAATGTAGAGGGAATAGCCCTGCCGGCCATCTCCATTTCTCCGTCTACATGCTGGAATGAAGCCGGCTCTGCTGTGGTGTTGGAACAGACACTGTGCTCACATTCTGTTTTATTCTTTCAGTTTTTCGTGACACTGCTCACACCCTTCACTTTCATGCTGGAAAAGATTGAGAACATCATGCCATCCAGTCTTTGGCACCAGCTGACCCGCATGTAAGCATATCTCGAATGACCAGAAGACAACAACCTAGAACATTTGGGACCTTACCGTCAAAATGTATTTCAGCTATATCCAGCGGCCCTGTCTTCCAGACTCCAGGATTTGAAATCTGCTGACTGGTCCCTTTAGGCTGAGGCTATACCTTGACTTTTTGTAGCACTTTTAATTGATCTTAACTATTGAGCTACAGCTGTAGTCCAAAGCGGTAAACTGACTTGTATGTCATGTTGTGTACTGCAGTTGTCACTAGACAGTTAAAATCAATCAAAGGTTCTACAAAAAGTCTAGGTGTAGCCACAGCCTTGAAGGCATCCAATAGAACCAGAGCTATTGGGGAATATCAATTTGTATACCGAAAAGCTGATGATAATAAAAAAGTGAACTGGTCATGCCTTGGTAAAGAGTTATTTCTCATTTTGTGTTGGTTGTTAGCTTCATGTGTCCTCATACTCATCACTGATAGCTACAGTCAGAGTGATCAAGGTTCATTTCCAATAATCCCTCCTGCTAATTTTATCATCTGAAATGTGTAGAATGATTTCAACAGTAGATATCCAGAGGTTTTTGTGTATGAAAGTGTCCATTGCTATCATGTTACATGGCTAGAAGTTGGTGTATTGGCACAATAATGGAACTGTGTGGGTGCTTGGGGAGAGCAAAGCACAGAAAGCAGAGGCGGACTGGGAGCTTAAAGTGGCCCTGGAAAAAAAATAATAAAGGTGGCCCCATGTTGTCCAAATTGACAGAAGGTGGGGCTAACAAATAGGCAGGGACAATGGAAGCAGGCGGGGCCAACAATACTGTAGTGCAGCTCAAAATACTACCCCAGCGGAGCCAAATACCACAGTGCTGCACAAAATACCACCCCAGCGGAACCAAATACCACAGTGCTGCACAAAATACCACCCAAGCAGAACCAAATAACACAGTGCTGCACAAAATACCACTCCAGCAGCACCAAATAACACAGTGCTGCACAAAATACCACCCCAGCAGCACCAAATACCACAGTGCTGCACAAAATACCACCCCAGCAGAACCAAATACCACAGTGCTGCACAAAATACCACCCCAGCAGCACCAAATACCACAGTGCTGCACAAAATACCACCCCAGCAGAACCAAATACACAGTGCTGCACAAAATACCACTCCAGCAGCACCAAATAACACAGTGCTGCCACAAAATACCACCCCAGCGGAACCAAATACCACAGTGCTGCACAAAATACCACCCAAGCAGAACCAAATAACACAGTGCTGCACAAAATACCACTCCAGCAGCACCAAATAACACAGTGCTGCACAAAATACCACCCCAGCAGAACCAAATACCACAGTGCTGCACAAAATACCACCCCAGCAGCACCAAATACCACAGTGCTGCACAAAATACCACCCCAGCAGAACCAAATACACAGTGCTGCACAAAATACCACCCCAGCAGAACCAAATACCACAGTGCTGCACAAAATACCACCCCAGCAGAACCAAATACCACAGTGCAGCACAAAATACCACCCCAGCAGAACCAAATACCACAGTGCTGCACAAAATACCACCCCAGCAGAACCAAATACCACAGTGCAGCACAAATTACCACCCCAGCAGAACCAAACACCACAGTGCTGCACAAAATACTTCCCCACCGCCACAGTCTTCAACTATATCACCGTCCTAAGAATGGAAATAAGAGAGTCGATATACATGGGATATAAAAAGAGACAGAAAATGGTACGCCTCCAATTTCGTCGGAATTTGTATAAAAAATTGTTGATGATTAATTGGACTCCGTCTGTAAAGAGGTGTCCCAATCCCCACAAGAATTATTGCTTCCTTGGATATATCCCTGTACACATGAAATCCGATGGAGTCTGTATGACTTTGTATGAAGGAGATATAGGCACACTGGGCTCTGGTGTGTGCAGAAGTCCAGACATGGACATTTCCGCTGAAGATTTATCCACAAATTTAGCAAAGTCTCAAAAAACGAGAGCTTGATCTGATTGGTTGCTATTAGAGATGAGCGAGCATGCTTGAGTGCCATTTTTGCGTATTTGCGTACGCATTTTAAAATTCCTACGCTATTCATACGCATATTTTAATCTATATGCAAAAGCGTACGAATTGCGTACGAATAGCGTACAAATTCAATTGCTATCCATAACTGCTCCACTCTTCCTTTGCAGTTGTTTTGATAAATCTCCCTCATTACCTTCTTGGGTTGTATAGGACCAGCTTAATCAGGCCCCTAGTTTTAATCTCTGCATATTCGAGTTCATAAATGATACAGTAATGCAGTTTGTATTCTTAAAGGGAGCGTGTCATCAGAAAATTCCCTATTGTTTAGATTTTATGGGATGGGGGGGGGGGTCCAATCACTGTTGCCAATGCCAGACTATGCAGGGATACACTCCCAATTTGTAACACCCATCTAGACCTTCATTACAAACTGGCTGGCAATTCATTAGAATATAGGTGCTCCAGAATACAGTCATGGCCAAAAGTTTTGAGAATGATACAAATATTAATTTTTACAAAGTCTACTGCTTCAGTTTTTATAATGGCAATTTGCATATACTCCAGAATGTTATAAAGAGTGATCAGCTTAACAGCAATTACTTGCAAAGTCAATATTTGCCTAGAAAATGAACTTTATCCCCCAAAACACATTTCAACATCATTGCAGCCCTGCCTTAAAAGGACCAGCTAACATCGTTTCAGTGATTGCTCCATTAACACAGGTGTGGGTGTTGATGAGGACAGGGCTGGAGATCAATCTGTCATGATTAAGTAAGAATGACACCACTGGACACTTTAAAAGGAGGCTGGTGCTTGGCATCATTGTTTCTCTTCTGTTAACCATGGTTATCTCTAAAGAAACACGTGCAGTCATCATTGCACTGCACAAAAATGGCCTAACAGGGAAGAGTATCGCAGCTAGAAAGATTGCACCTCAGTCAACAATCTATCGCATCATCAAGTACTTCAAGGAGAGAGGTTCCATTGTTGCCAAAAAGGCTCCAGGGCGCCCAAGAAAGACCAGCAAGCGCCAGGACCGTCTCTTAAAAGTGTTTCAGCTGCGGGATCGGGCTACCAGCAGTGCAGAGCTTGCTCAGGAATGGCAGCAGGCAGGTGTGAGTGCATCTGCACGCACTGTGAGGCGGAGACTCTTGGAGCAAGGCCTGGTCTCAAGGAGGGCAGCAAAGAAGCCACTTCTCTCCAGAAAAAACATCAGGGACAGACTGATATTCTGCAAAAGGTACAGGGAGTGGACTGCTGAGGACTGGGGTAAAGTCATTTTCTCTGATAAATCCCCTTTTCGATTGTTTGGGACATCTGGAAAACAGCTTATTCGGAGACGACGAGGTGAGCGCTACCACCAGTCTTGTCTCATGCCAACTGCAAAGCATCCTGAAACCATTCATGTGTGGGGTTGCTTCTCAGCCAAGGGAATCGGCTCTCTCACAGTCTTGCCTAAAAACACAGCCATGAATAAAGAATGGTACCAGAATGTCCTCCGAGAGCAACTTCTCCCAACCGTCCAAGAGCAGTTTGGCGATCAACAATGCCTTTTCCAGCATGATGGAGCACCTTGCCATAAAGCAAAGGTGATAACTAAATGGCTCAGGGAACAAAACATAGAGATTTTGGGTCCATGGCCTGGAAACTCCCCAGATCTTAATCCCATTGAGAACTTGTGGTCAATCATCAAGAGACGGGTGGACAAACAAAAACCTACAAATTCTGACAAAATGCAAGCATTGATTGTGCAAGAATGGACTGCTATCAGTCAGGATTTGGTCCAGAAGTTGATTGAGAGCATGCCAGGGAGAATTGCAGAGGTCCTGAAGAAGAAGGGTCAACACTGCAAATATTGACTTGCTGCATTAACTCATTCTAACTGTCAATATAAGCTTTTGTTACTCATAATATGATTGCAATTATATTTCTGTATGTGATAAAAACATCTGACAAACACACATAAAAACCAGAGGGCAGCAGATCATGTGAAAATATAATATTTGTTGCATTCTCAAAACTTTTGGCCATGACTGTAGTTGCCGGATCGCCGCTTCTTAGAACTATTGTAGTCATTTATCAAACTAGTGTAAAGTAGAACTGGCTAAATTGCCCATAGCAACCAATCAGATTCCTCCTTTCATTTTCCAAAGGAGCTGTCAAAAATGAAAGCTGGAATCTGATTGGTTGTTATGGGCAACTAAGCCAGTTCTACTTTACATCAGTTTGATAAATGAACCCATTTGTGTTGTATTGTTCCGCCTGAAAATGTATGAATAAGTGTGTTTTACATTCACCTTGTCAATATAGTATTTCCCTACATAGTCTGGCACTGCTACCACTAATTGGACAAAGTTAGAGACTCTAGGGACCTGATATATTGAGAAGAGGAATGGTAACATTCAGTATTCAATTTATTTTAAAGAGGAGTAACAGAGGAAAAGCACATCACAGAGTTCTTAGGAAAGATCGTTCAGAATTTATGGGGAATGACTTGTCAGAAGAGCTGACCAGTTCTCTTGATTGTTGTGTTAAATTTTTATGTTCTTCTGCTGGACATTTAATGCTGTTTAAAAGTGTGGGATAACACCTTAAGTGTGTGTAAAATCATTGTTTAATCTTGTAAGATGGAAAATTGCATTACAAAATCTATTAATGTGGCTCCAGAATGTCCAAATATTACAGTAAAGAGGGACGTCTGTGTCATCACACGTCAGCAGGTGAGTGCCGACATGTAAAAACAAGGTGAAGGGAACAGATAGTTTGGAGATCTTTGTAACCTTTGACCCATAACCATTCTTTCCAGCACTGGATCCGCTGCCAGACTGGAGATTCTTCCAGTAGTCAGGGAGATTCATTGTTTCCTGGACTATACCCAGTTACCAGCCGTAAAAAACTGGGAGGGGGAGGAGTGATTATCTGCCAGGCTAAACATCAATTAAAACACATATGTCATAAACGACTCATTAAAATAATTTAACACTGATGTCCGTGTTTAAAAAGGTGGGGGTGGGAAGTAGAAATCCGGAGTGTAAATCTGAACAATATGGATTTTAAATGTAATATTATACCATTAAAAATTGGATCAATTTAGAAGAATTTGACATATAAGGGTTCATTTATACATAAGGGTTAGGCCAAATTGGTGCGGCAATGCAGCCAAATACCGCCGCGGCCACCTCACAACTACAAAGGGTTTCTTTGTTGTCTGTTACCATGGAGACACAATGGTTTGCATAGAAATCGTAGACACAAAAATGAAAGGACATTCTTAATTAAAACCGATAGCAAAATATTAGTATTTTCCGTGATAAAGGTATCGGTATCATAATAAAAAATAGATTTGCAAATGTGAGCATAGCCTTCGAAATCTAATTTTTTAAATTTTTGGGCCGAGAATTACATTATGAAGGTCAGCTTTTAAAGTGGTTGTCTCAGCACAGTTTTAATGTGAGCAAACTGCAGGGACGCTGTTAAAATAGTTAAAAAAAAAACAAACTTCCCGACCCCCTCCAATCCATTGCTGCCACTTCACACTCTTCACACGGCTGCAACCTTGACGTAATTTTTTTGGCTGCAGCGGTGATGTGACATTTATTGCATGTCATTGTCTTGTGCCGTACACTGCTGAGGCCAGTGATTGGCTGCAGTGGTCACATGTGCTATATGGAAGGTCACAGCTTCAGCATGTCATGACCAGCCTGGCAGAGTGAACGGAACAGCGGCACTGGATCAAAGGTGAGTTTTAGCAGACTTCATGTAGTTTGCTCACATACATATCTAATGTTTAAAGGACAGAAATAGGAGTATTAAAGGGGTTTTCTGGTAATAATTACTTTTTATCTAATGCCCACAATGGAAATGGAAAATGAATGCTTATCTGCTCTCTTCCTGTCCTCCACTCTGCCTCCGCTGTGTCCATGTTCCGGTCCCCACAGTGGACATGTCCAGTGCTGCATGGTCCTGGTCACACACTTCTCTGCAGCCAATCGCTGGCTTCACCGGTGATGTTCAACTTTTGGCACATCATAGAATACTGCCACATTTTGCCTCATTGTGCATAAAAATTAGATCTCTGCCTTATGGCTCATGCAAATGACCATTTGTATTTTGCGGAACGCAAAAAAACAATCGGGTGATGTCCATGGTATATCCGTTTGCAGCCCTATTGAAATGAATGGTTCAGCATACGAGCCTCAAAAATAAAAAATAAAAAAAATGGAACGGACACGGACAAAAAATACGTTGGGGTGCATGAGCCCTTAATAGAAATAAACCTCAGGACCCGAAACTAAAGGTTCGCTATAAAACTTGTTTCTATTTTTTAATAATAGGCACCATTTAAATGTTCTCATTTCACCAACACATATGTATATATTAATTCCCATGTCTCTTATATTAGTAGAATTACTTTTCACTCTTTTTGGTCCACGGATCTCCTAATTGTCCACCCTCTATAGCAATCCTTTTAAATTGCGTTCCTTCTTAACTTTTTACTCTTGGATTTGGAAAGGCAAGTCTCTTCCTCCCTATTATCCACTTCAAACATCTCCAGCCATCTCATAATTGTGCTGTACTCTATCCCTATGTACCTTGTTCTCTTCACTCTACTGACAGAGTCAGATAAACAGATAATCCTCCTCCATTGCCTGGGAGACCACTTTAAGCGGATTAATTGCAGAAGGGTCTTAATAGAATTGTATCGTCAAGTGATCTAAGCAGAAGCTATCACGCTGAGAGGCATTCTGTAAATACTTATTAGCTTATACTGAGAGCCTCTTGGGTCCTCATCAGCCCAGCACAATGCGCAGCGCTCACGCTGACTACTCTATTTCAGGCTGTGTGCTTTGTTCTTCTCCTTTCCGTTCCATATTCTTCTGGAAGAAATCATTTCCAATTCTTAAGGGCATTGACTTATTTTTGCATAACGGGAATAAATAGCATTTGAATCAGATTTACAAATTGGACAGTAAACTTTCCAGTATTGTTGGTATATTTTGAATGGTTGCCACAGAAGTTACATTTATCATACTGTATGTAAATGATTGCATGAAGTTTTACCAATAATTAGCAATTTCTTTATTATGATTATTTAGACAGTCTATGCATAGGAGTGATCCATGTAAAATAAAGGAAAGAAGCGGACGCTCACCACCTTTGCTCCACCTTAAACCGTTGACTTCTGAAGCCTCCAGAAACCATGGACCAATGGCCAGGGGTGCACTACCAAACAGGCCAGGTGAGGTGATTGCCTCAGGCGGCAAGGCCTAGAGATAAATGGGGCAGTGGCTTTGGAAACATCACTCTATATTCAACTGTATCACAGTATGCCTTAAACAGTAGGGTTGGAGGGTTTGGGCGCCATTTCAATTTTTCCCTCAGGCAGCAGAAAGGCTAGGTGCACCCCTGCCAATGGCCAACACATCCAAATCAAAGAGAACCGGAGCTTCTTAAAATTCTATAACATTTTATTCATTCTTCATATTAAAATGAATAAAATGCATCAACCCTTTAGAGGAGGCAATCATCATAATAATAAAAAAACATTTAACAAAGAGGTCTTCTGGATACAAAGGTTGAATACGAGATTCCCTATGGGGCTGAATTCTAAAACAGACTTGCTATATACTTATTAAAATACATATCTTTCAGCTAATCTATTTTGGATTTTTTATGCACTTTCCCTCCATATTTTGTAGGTATCTCTTACAAGGGGGGGGTATTTTGTAGTCGAGGGTTTGGCAGGTATGTGCCATATACTATGCTGTGAACCAGAGCTCACATATAGCTCGAAACGCGTAAGTCTGGTGAATTACTGCTGTACCATTTTAATATGAAGAATGCATTAAATGTTATAGAATTTTTAGCAGTAGTCACGTCAGAGATTATCCTTTACACAATAAAGCATGAGTCTAATTGCGGACACGTTAAATGTGGATGGTGCGGCAGATTTTTCCTATGTCTCGAAAATGCCAAAGTATGTTCATATTATCGTGTTCCATTTTTCAGCTACGTGTGGATTGGATTTTAAAAGCTTTGAAATCTTATACTGTAAATGCCTGCAACAAATCTGCTACTGAAGCTGGCCTAAATGTCCTTCAAAACTAGTTTTCAATGACATACTATATAAAGAGCCTTAACACATGTGTGTATTTCTTAAAGACACTAGACTCTGGACATGAAAGTGTAAGAAACAGTATTCTTTTAGGTTCATTTAATGTACGGGTGGCCCAAGATCTATGAAGGTAAGATCTCACAGTATGTAATAAGTGGCAGGCCAATAGAACCAGAGCAAGAGTCAGTCTTTATCGGCTCTCTGCTCTGGCGGATGAAGGACTTTAGTAGGTTGAAATCATTGTTCACACGTGATGTTTCCATTATAATGTCCTTTTACACACTGCAAAATCAAAGCTTGGGTTTTTTGAAGACCATTAGTAAAGGAGTTTTCCAGTCCTTTGATATTGATTAGGATTGTCCTTGAATATTTGATCACTGAGGGTCCAGCACCACATACTCCTGTCTAAGTTGGTGCCTGATCTGCAGCTCCACCAATTGTGTAGTGAATACTGCTCCTATTCTGGCGCCAGAGCTATTGCAGAACTGCTGATCAGCCAGGGAATGGGGATTGGTATTAGACCCCGCCAATCAGATATTGATTGGCCTATCCTGAGGATACATCATGCAAATAAAAGGCCCAGAAAACCCCTTGAAGTCAAAGGCCTTTCATAGCCTTATGAAAACTAGAGTTTGTCAGTCTCTACTGTATTTGTGGCATTTACAGTATATTGTATGTGAACCTTTTGTTACATAAAGTTCTATGTGCAAATGTATTATTTTCCTCATTAGACTTCATTTATGAGACCCAAACAACAATAACGGAGGACAGAGAAGTCTATGAATCAGAGTCTTCCAATTTACATACATGATAGATACGTATATGTGGCTATAGATGAGTCACACCAACATAATATTAAACTGACAACATGGCAGTTGGTGCTCTGGACTGATGAGTCAAAATCGGAAATATTTGGCTATAACAGAGGGCAGCTTGTTCTCGAAAGGGTTGGAGACTGGTACAGTAATGAATGTCTGCAGGCAACATTGAAGCATGGTGAGGGTTCCTTGCAAGTTTGGAGTTGCATTTCAGCAAATACAGTTTGGGATTTGGTCACTGCTGAGAAATACAGGTAGATGCCTATCCATCTTTTAATACCATCAGGGAGGAGTCTGACTGGCTGGCTAACTTTTTTAAGAACCATCTTCAGCATAAAGAACAAGAAGTCATGGAAGTGATGCCTGGGATTACACAAAGAGCAGGGTTTGAGCAAGCCTACATCGACAGATTGTCTGTAGTTAGTTCTCCAAGATGTTTGGAACAACCTCCCTGCCAAGTTCCTTCAAAAACTGTGAGCAAGTGTATCTTGATGTAATTGATGGCAAAGGGTGGTCACACCAAATATTGACTTGATTTAGATTTCTCTTTTGTTCATTCATTTTGTTAACCCTTACACTCCCAGCGCCGTACATGTACGGCACTGGGGCAATGCGGGAACATGACGCCCGCTCGCACGTGCAGCGGGCGTCATGGCCAGCAAGTCTCTGCTGTTTCAAACAGCAGAGACTTGCCCCTACTTACCGATATACACGATCGGTAACTAAAGCTATTAGATGCCGTGATCTCACGAACGCCCCCCTGTGGCCAATCAGGGCACCTGCGGTGGGATTGAATGCTGTAAACCTCGCTGATGAGGTTTACAGCTTTCAATGTGCAATTCTTAGTTTGGCCACTAGATGGCAGGCCAGGCTAAGAAATGAGCAAAAGGGATATTAAATGGAGGATTTAAAATCCCTGATTGCTCAAAAAGAAAAAACAGGATCTATTTGCTCATATGTGAGCCTTAAAATAATCACAAAAAAATAAAAAATATATAAAAAATAAAAAACATAAAAGTTTAAATCACCCCCCTTTCTGTATAATTAAAAAATAAATACCTAAATAACAATAAATATAGACATCATTGGTATTGAGCCCCCATACAGCTCCGTACACATAAATACCAAAAAGTTATAGGGGTCAAGATATGACGACAAAGAAAAAAAAAATTCCAACTTTATAATTATTTTATCAAAACACAAGAAAAACTATACATATTAGGTACCTCCGGATTCGTACTGACCAGTAGAATGAAAGTAGCTGGTCAGTTTTCATGAACATCGAACGCCGTAAATAAAAAACCCGTAAAACTGTAGCGGAATTGTGGTTTTTTTGCAATTTTACCCGATTTGGATTTTTTTTGCCGCTTCCCACTACACCATATGCAATAATAAATGGTGGAGTTGGAAAGTAGAACTTGTCCCGCAAAAAATAAGCCCCCAAACAGCTATGTGAACAAAAATATAAAAAAGTTAAGGCTCACGGTAAATAGGGAAGAAAAATGAAAACACAAAACCGAAAAAACCTCTGGTACTGAAAGGGTTAATTGATAAAAATAAACTATTAACACTTCTGTTTCTTGACAGCATTCTTACTTTGCTGAATTTTTTCCTCACCTGCATGCCTCTAAAGAGTCTGTAGATTAAGATCTAGAAATTCCTGTAAATAACTTGAGCAGCAGGTATGCAATACTCTTACTCTGCCAGATAAATATAAACCACAAGTACATTTTCTGACCGTGAAATTGTTGCAGTGATTAATAGATGTGTGGTAGGCTTTTATTTTCACTCTAGTTTCCTCAGGGGCCCATGTGGTGTACAATCTACTGTAATGCTTTTTAAAGTTGAACGCCTTCCAGTGATCGCGTGGGGTTATAAATGCGAGAGTTCCCTCACATGCTTAAGACTGAGACTGGTTTTTTTCACTTGTCTGGATGGATTCTGAAGTTGGCCTTAGATTAAACTGTTATAAAATTATCTGAGGGTCCTCCTGGATCAATAGAAACAAATTACTTGCCTTATGTTTCAATTTGACAAATCTAAACCTGTTTCTTAAAGTCTTTCCATGTTAACCTTAAAAGAGTTGGCCAGCTTTTGATGGCCTATCTTCACTGGGTTATGCATAGCCTGAGCCTTTTATTCTTTTAGGGTGCGCTTAATTCTTGAGTAATTCACTTAACACATTTATATGCCCTTAGGTGGGAAAAACATGATCTTTTGCTATAAAAATATGGAAGTAATTGACAAAGGAGACATTGATTTTAGAAAGAATAGGGAGAAGTGGAACAGCTAATGAATTAATATACTCCCCGCAACCCTGATGATCAGGTGTAGCTGTATTGCGAGTAGTCAACATCAGAACTACACCGCTCCGACAACTGTGTTGGGGCAGAGCTCATCACTGCAGCTTTGCAATGTGGTATCTGTAGTAATGAGCTATTAACCCAGTTATACTGCATCCTCCAGCTCAGCTTTCTTTTCTTTGTAAAATGCAACCCAAAAAGAATAGTTTGTACAAAGGAGACAGATATGTTTTAAAAGAGTTTTCCAGGATTCGAATATTGCTGACCAATCCTCAGGATAAGTTAAAAATATCAGATCATTGGGGGTCCAACTCCTCCAATCAGTTGTTTGAAGGGGCCGCAGCAAACAAACAAGTGCCGTGGCCTATTCGTTTTATACCAAGCATTATGGAGTGGCTATGATTGGTGTTGCAGCTCATTCACTTGAATGGGATTGAGGTGCAGAAAGGCCACATGACTGATAAATGTGACATCACAGGTCTAGGAAGAGGCCACCATGCTCACCATGACCTCTTCAAAAAGCTGATTAGGAGGACTCCCACAATCAGATATTTATGACCTGTCCTGAGGTTAGGGCACCATTATTTGAAACCTGGACAACTTCTTTCAGTGTTACTCCTTATCCAGTAGAAATGGTTCAAAGGTCCTCTCAAATGACAAACTTTAAGTGAGCAGGAATTTGATATCTCTTTAATAATTCTAAGTATCTTTGTCTCGTTCAACATATTTCAACGTTTTGATTTTTACTGCACCCTATATGTCATGACCAGAAAGTAGTCACAAATGGGATTATCTGGAGTTGTACCTTGGTGGTGTGGAAGATCTATAGAAATTGCCCTTACCTATAGACTTTAGGTTTGAGCTACTTGGAGTAGTAAAAAAAAAACTAATTTAATTGCCCCTAGCAACCAATCAGGCTAATACTTTCATTTTCAAAGGAGCTCAGAAAAATTAATGTTGGAATCTAAAGGAAACTAGTTTCCCTTTGTATGAGTTTTGATAAATCTCCTCCTTTATGCCTGGTCATCAAGTGATATCTGAAGTCAACATCAGTGCACTTAGTTGCATGCAAAAAAAGTATTCCTGCAGAGTGTCTCTCTAGCCTTAGGGCCATTTCACACAAGCAAGTTTTCCATCTGGATGTGATGCATGTAGTGAATGCATAGCATCTGGACTGAATCCTGACCCATTCATTTCACACATTTTTCATCATATTTGCGTTCAGGAAAAATCGCTGCATGTTCTACATTGTGTGTTTTCACGTGCATGAAAAACGCAATGCTAGATGGTTCCACTCATCAGATTATCCAAAACTGGATTACCTGTGTGTTTTATGCAAGACATATTTTAAGAATATTGTTTTCAAGCCTCACATAGACTATTTGTTTTCTGAACAGCAATACATGTAGCAAAGTGTATCGTCTAGAACAGTCGTCCCGAACAACCGTCTGGGCCCTGGCTGGTTTGCTGCCGTGCCATGGGTACATAGAGGAGAAGAGATCAGATGGGCATAAGTGCACTTGTGTGCAGGCTACGTTCTCATCTGCGGCCGCACAGTGGGAAGGAGGGATAGCGTTCTTTCCCACTGTGACGCTGGCCAGCGCAGCCACTGCCACCACTGAAATGGCTGAGGAAGGGGGAACCAGGGAGGGCTCTAAGGCCGCATTCAGACTGGAACCGCAATACTACGGGTGCCGCCCGGCTACGGGTGCCGGCCTGCCGTGGCTGCCAGCTCTCGTTGAAGTGAATGGGGCCGTATCTATTCCACGATAGATGCGGACCTATTCACACAGTAAGATTGTCAGCCATGCCCCACCAATGAAAATATAGATGAGGGACCAGGGGGAGTGTCATGGAGGGTGGGAGGCTGGTGTGGAGGGAGGGGGGAAATAACATGGGAGCCCAGAAGTTTCTCTTCCTGTCAAGTGCACAGCACCTGGAGTGTGTGAAAGAGAGTAGTCAGTAAGACATCAGCAGAGTCCAGAGACCACCAGTCCCTTCCCTAATTTACATCATCCCATAGTTTTATGCAACAAATTTAGCTACAGTTATTATGCCAGCCTGAAATAAAGGCAGGCAGATAAGAAGGTAATATGTAAGGCCTGTTTCACACTTCTGGCACAGTTGCTGCAGGCTGTTTCAACACAGAACAGCCTACCAAAGCTATCTGGTATCGACATTGCCAGATGTTACTAGAATGCCCGTCGCCCCATCGACTGTAATGGTGTCCAGGGTAGATCTGGCGCTACCTGCCAAATATGACCGTATTCAGCCAAAGAAATACTGCTGTATAGTCAATGGGGTCAGTGGGTAATCTGGTAACATCCACATAGCTCCAGCAGGCTGTTCTCTGCCGGAATGGCCTGCTAGAACTATGCCGGTAGTGTGAAACTTTACAAGCCATTTTAAATGTATTATAAATTATGCAGTGTTATACATAATATAAGCAAACATTTTGGGGCAGATTTACTTTTGAAAATCCTCTAGTTTGTGTTGCATTTTGCATAAAAAAAACTGGGGTGTATGCTTTGCCTCACATTTACCAACTGTTTATACACTTTTATAAGCTTTTAATGTCTTGTCTGACAAGTGGTGGGGCTTCACATCAAAGGGTGTATCCACCTACTTGCTCCAAAAAATGCACCATAATTTTTGGCAAAAGGACAGAATTATAGTGTACATCTTGAGCAGAATGTACGAAATTTATAAAGGTCCAGGTTCCAGAACAGTAAATTTTTCTAAGATTAAGACTGTGATTTGTATTCTTAGACAGTGTAAAGTGCGACACTATTAGTAAATCTGCCCTACTGTATAGAATTTTAAGATCAGCTCACCAATCATTAAATGTGTACATCCCATATTTCTACAGTGAATTTTCTCTGGTAATGTTATGTGAGGTCACAGTAAAAGACCACACATATTTCATGTGCACAATGCAAGTGACAAGTTGTGGCTTTTCCGTTTATGTTGTCCTTCGTTGACTAAGACATTTTGCACCGAAATGTATGCAAATGTTTATCCTAGAACAGCACATTTGGAGGAGCCATGATAGGTCAGATAATCATGCAATTTTTACTATATGTTGTAGACATTTTGAGTTTATGGGAAAAATGTTAAGTTAGGGTCCTCAAAAACAGTGAATACACTCATGCTTTTGTTTTGGGGCATGTGTTTTTGCTGCAGTTTTTCTGGCTTTTTAGTGCTGTTTTTTTCCCCCCTAAGCTGTGTAAGTTGTTTTTATAGTGAAAGTGATATAAAAAGCAAAAAGAAACCGCACGCTGTGGTTTTGAAAAGAAGACAAAAAAAATCACCTTGTTAACAAAAAAATACCAGTAGCAAAAAAATACTTGTGTGTCCTGAATTTCTTATTTATGGTTTTTACCACAAAAAAAGCACCAAAAAATACAGGTGACACAGAGATGCTGCTAAAAACGTCTGCCAAAACCTATTTGTAAAAGACCATGTATAATGGTATAATATTGCAAATGTAATTATGGAAATTCTGATATTCTACCATGTATTAAAGGGGTTATTCAATAGAATAAACCCCTCCACAATGCCCAAGCACCTCCTATAGATGATACTTACCCGGTCTCCGGCACCCGCGTCCCTCCAGATGCCTGCACAGCCACCCCTGAATATCCCCATCGCTCGGATCAAAAATCCAGCGATGGGGATGAGCAGCTAAAAGCAGGCCACGACTGTGACCAGGCCCCCTAGCATCACGGGCTGTTCTCCGACAACATTGTGTTGGAGGGGTTGTATACAGAAATGTACACTCCTACACGTGGTGGGAATGCGACAGGGTAAGGAATCTATGGAAGGAGGTATGCCAGTTAATATCAAAAATAGTGAGGCATTTGTTTGATACATATGTGAATTTCTAAATTATTCAGTGAAGAGAGTTGGGTAGTCTCATGTATCTTAACAGCGACCCATTTGGTGATCTCGAAAGATTGGAAAAATTGTAAATTTTACTATCAATGAAATAGGAAGATTAGTAGGATTATTTCAGATTGATAAATGACCCCCTATGTGCCTCAGCACTCAGCAGCCCAGTTCTGTAACTTTATGTGGCTTGCCACTTCATGGCTGAGTTGCTGTAGTTTCTAGACGCTTCCAATTTGTAATAATACCACTCACACTTGATCGTGGAATATCTAGGAGGGAAGAAATTTCATGAACTGACTTGTTGCAATGGTGGCATCTTATGACAGTACCATGCTGGAATTTGGTGAGCTCTTTAGAAAGAGCCGTTCTTTTAGAAATGTTTATAAAAGCAGACTGCATAGCTAGGGGCTGGATTTTATACACCTGTGGCATGGGACTGAATGAAACACTTGAATTCAATGATTGAGAGATGTGTCCCATCAGAGGGTGATAGTGAGAGACGTTTCACCTTTTCCATTAAGTTTAGCCCCATGGCAGATGTTATTTAGAAGTCGATTATGAGCGATTTTAGAAAAGTATAATAGTTTGAGTAGCCTTACAGAGAAAACCTTTGATTACGTTTAGGAGAAGTCACACTATCTAATATATAAAGCTGAGTGTATGTGTGTGTGTGTGTATGTCCGCTAAAGGAATCCGTACCGCTGCAGCTACAATCACAAAATTTGGCACGCATGTACATCAGGTGTCCGGGAAGGTTTTAGAACAGTTTTCAACTCTCCAGGACGTACCGTTCCTGAGATATTCCCAAAAAATGCATTAGCCAATAGTAGCCTGGTCACATGACCCTTATCAGCCAATAGAAGCTCACAGGCACACATCAGGTTTCTATGACAACCTAGCCAGTTCACTGCTTTAGGTCTGCATTAAAGAGGCAGAGCACTGTGGATGACAATGGTAAATGGGTATTCCCGGTTACCATAACTATAACTTATGTTTTAGACTAACTCATCATCAATCATTACCTCATATAATATAAATTGTACATATTTACTGTTCAGTAGTAATAAAAGATGTTTTCTTCCACTGCTACGCACCTTCCTCCTAAATCAGGCATCGACCTGTAATTCCGGCCACCGTCAAAAGAAGGACTTAAAAGCACCACCCCCAGATCCCACTAAGTCACGCCCCTGACTCAGTCAGGCCACGCCCCTTCCGTGCTGCATTTGACCGGGATTAAAAATATTGGTAAAAATCACCTTCTGTCAGCTGCAGGAGTGGGGGGAGGGTGACTTTCTCCCTGCAGCTCATTGCTCAGACTGCACAGTGCTGCTGCTGAGAGTGCTGCTGCTGTGTCCATCCAGGCCCTGCACATGACAGAGGACAGGGAGTCTGAAAGCCAGACCGTCCAGCCTAAAACAAGACCTTTGGCCACCCTAGGGGCAGGCTGATGTTAGGGTGGTCAGATGTCCGGCTTTAGGCTGGACAGTCCAGTTTTCTGGCTACCTGTTCTCCGTCTGACGCAGTGCCTGGACAGACACAGGGATGTCCACCCTTTCAGTAGCTCACACTCAGACAGCTTCTCCTCCATGTCTTCTCGGCGTGGCCTCATGTTTAGTGATGTGTCTTCATGGGAACTGGGGGCGCTGTTTCACGTTTGGGGGAATGGCCGGTGAGGTCTGGCTTTCTGGGGTGAAGACAGTGGCCACTCTAGCTGCTGTGGAGGTCACAGTTAAAGGGGTGGGCTTCTGTAGAGGTCACTGTTAAAGGGGTGGGCAGCTGTAGAGGTCACTGTTAAAGGGGCGGGCTGCTGTAGAGGTCACTGTTGAAGGGGCAGGCTGCTGTAGAGATCACTGTTAAAGGGGCGGGCTGCTGTAGAGATCACTGTTAAAGGGGCGGGCTGCTGTAGAGGTCACTGTTAAAGGGGCGGGCTGCTGTAGAGGTCACTGTTAAAGGGGCGGGCCGCTGTAGAGGTCACTGTTAAAGGGGCGGGCCGCTGTAGAGGTCACTGTTAAAGGGGCGGGCACTGTAGAGGGCACTCTCGATATCTTTTAACGACACACACACACAAACAGTAAAAGAAATAAATTAAATATACCCGGACGAAGCCGGGTCCTTCAGCTAGTAAGGGATAAAATTGTCAGAAGTCGTTTTGTAGAGAAACGGGCTATCCAATGGCTGAGAGAATTGGTGCCAGTAGGTAACCATAGGTGTGGGGGTTGTTCTTTCTGCAAGTATAATCCACAGTATAAATACCTGAATTTTGGGGGATTACACCACAAGGTGAAGGATTTTATTAACTGCAAAAGCAAATATTTAGCATACCTTATTTTGTGCCAGTGTGGCCGTTTCTATATAGGGAAGACTATTAGGTGTATGTATGAGCGGTTCAGGGAACATATGAATTCAATTTCCTCCAAAAAGGTTGTCCACGACTTATAGAACATGTCAGGGAAGAACATGCAGGTGATGTTAGATGCTTGAGTTTTTCAGGTATAGAATTGGTGACACCTTCGGTAAGAGGAGGAGACAGGCACCGTGCATTATTACAGAGGGAGGCTAGGGGGATTATGCGGTTAGATGCTATGGGGGCACTAGGTTTGAACGATAGAAACGACCTGAGTGTCTTCATTGGGGATTGAAAATGTGCTTATGGAGTGTGGTTTTAATGTTTTGTATAATTTCTTTATGTATATGGTGTTGCCCACTTACCAGTCGCTTGGTTGATTCCTATGGTGACCGGGTGAGTGGGTATATAGGAGGAGTTCACACATATTGCGTCATGATGTAGCGGAAACGGCCGTCGCCGCTCTCCTCCATGTGCTGTGTTGCGTCCATCCCCGGGTCTGAACGGGAGGGATCTGTGATATTTTCAAACCTCATCAACTATGTAATTATACTATGGCATTTATTATTGGTCGGATATACTAGTCCAGGGATGCCAAACATGTGGCCCTCCATCTGTTGCAAAACTCCCAACATGTACTGATGCTGTAGGCTGTCTGAGCATGCTGGGAGTTGTAGTTTTGCAACAGCTGGAGGGCCGCAGGTTGGGCATCCCTGTACTAGTCCATTGCCTTAGTGTTTTCCTGAACGCAAAGACTGGTATATGAATAACTAATTAAATAATTTTAGTAAAAGGTATGTTATATGTGCTGTTTATGCAATCGCTGTTGACTGTTTAGAGTACAGTATGTAGCACTGCCATATTTTGCCGCATGTAGCATTGCCATATATTAAGTGACTAGCATGATATCATACTCTGGAAGGTCAGTTGGTAAGAAGAAAAGTTAGGGGGTCATTTACAAACATATATACGGCGCTTTGTGGCGTATATCTGTCGCAGATTGCAGGTCTAAAAAAGGGGGCGGGCTGGAAATCTCATCTCATTTATAATTTTCTATTCCTTTTTTAGGCGTAGAAAATGGTCTAGAGAGCTGGCATAGATTTAGACAGGTGGTATATATGCTGAAGTTATGTAGAGGGCGGCGCTTCTACATAAATTCGGCACATTCATCGCCAGATAAAGGGGTATTAATAAATGACCCCCTTAGTGTTTGTGACTGACAGTGTAAATTCAGCTATCTGAAGAAAGACAGGCAATGGTCTGAACTTTTTACTCATCACTGTCTTCTTTTTTTAAGAAACATTAGGAGTCTTGCTTCCCACAGCAGTAGTTCTGTATGAACAACTGAGGGATCGTTATTGAGATCAATCACCGCTATTCATGGCAGTCCGAAATTTGAGAATCTAAACAGTTCCCGTTAATGTCCTCTATATGTAAAACTTGGCCTGTAGGACATAAACCAGCACATCTCTGAGACCATACCTCGTTCAAAAACTTCCTAACACTCCACTGGTGTCAGATTCTGTGGTGTAGGTCTTGAGAACTACAAATCAGAACCTAGCTTGAAAACATCATTTGGCTCCTTGTTTATGTTACTTACATTTTTGTATATGATTGTGACTATTAAGGAAGACAAATTTTGACAAACAAAATAGTCCTGTAGTAAAATACTGATTCTGGCTGCTGTGGCGTGGATGTGCAGCACACCTTAGAGCTACAGATCTATCATCCTTACAAATTCATGATAGAATGAACTTGATTCAACATTCAGATTATTTTTAAAGGGTCCCTGAGATTTCACAAAACCTTTGGTATGTCATAGTGACATTTCAAAGATTTTGAATGCAAAGACCCCCACATATCCCTTGAGGACTCAATGACAAAAAATGGTCCCGGAGCGCCAATTTGAGGATGAAAGCAGCAGAATGAGTTTTAGAATGGTTGGTTGTCTTTGATCTTCCATGGACATAGATGTGTAAGTATACCATGTAAGTAAGCAAACAATGGTCTCCAGGGAGGGCAGGTGCCCTCCAGTGGTTAAAAACCACCACACTCCTAGCCATCACTGCCAGAGGCCGCTGGCAGCAACTTATTGTACCCTGCTATTCCCATTTAGAACACATGCAGAATCATGGGGGGAGGGCAGAGGAAATAACAGTCCTTTGAAAGTGGCTATTGAAGGTGTATGACCATGTTTCATCAGTGGGATCTGTCAGGCTTCATCATTATCTGTTCAAAAACTAATCGGGAATTGCAGTAATGGCTCTTTTATAAATTTATTTAATGTTTCACACCGCTGATACTGCTGGCAGATTACATATTGTTGATCTTTTTGTGCATTTAAACTAGACAATTAACAAATCCTAACCATTATTCTTACTGGTATAAGGGGCTTATTATATTCTTTATTGCCCAGGTTTATTTTTTCCTCTAGTTTAAAATCTGTCCTGGGGTCGGAGGGTTGGTGATGTGTGAGAAGGAACGCAACATTTCAGCTTACACAATGGATTAAAGACTCCTATACATTAGATGCCGATTTTGGTGGGACTGGCTGACCATCTAATATGTAGGGGTCTCCAAACTCTTTCTCGTTGGCAAATGTCAGGGCAAGTTGGATTTCAACTTGGGGAAATGAGCCACTACTAGAGGAATCTGACAGTGGCTTCATCCCCATGCCTGAACCAAGTTGGCATGTTTCTGAAAGGATCGGGTGTGATAGCTGGTGACTGAATAACTGTTCGCCCAACTGCTCTCTTATGTGTATGACCATCCTTAGGCCTGTTTCAGATGGCCATAATGTGGCTGCATTTTAGCAGCAGTATCCATTTTATGACTGGACCTCATGTTCTAAGGAATACAACTTGAATCAGTATAGACCTTTGACCAGGTTTGGTTCAGTAAAAATGATTAAAGGGGTATTCCCATCTTAGACAATGGGGGCATATCGCTAGGATATGCCCCCATTGTCTTATAGGTGCGGGTCCCACTGCCGCGCTCACATTCGTTTCTATTAGCGCAGCGGGGGGGGGCAGCGCCTGGCCCCTCCTCCAGGCTCAGAGCTCCCCCACTTCGTTCTCAAGGGACCCGCACCTATAAGACAATGGGGGCATATCCTAGCGATATGCCCCCATTGTCTAAGATGGGAATACCTTAAGGTGAGGGTTTGGCACGGTAAAATGTGTTCATATTAGTCACCTGAAACATAATAGGGGAGACTTATTAAAACTAGTGTAAAGGAAAACTGGCTTAGTTGACCATGGCAGCCAATCAGATTCCAACTTTCATGTTTCCGAGCTCCTGTGGAAAATGAAAGAATCAATCTGATTGGTTGCAATGGGCAACTAAGCAAGTTTACCTTTACACCAGTTTTCATAAATCTCCCCAAATATGTCTAAGTTCTTATTAAATAGTAGAATGGATAAATGGTAGAGTTGAGCGAACGTGCTCGTAACGAGCACTGTACTGCTCGGATCACCTGCGCTCGCATGGGCGCAGCCATCCGGATCCGTCCTCTTCACCCGACTGCAGCCGACGGATCCGGATGCCTGCGGCCATGCGAGCACAGGGGATACGAGCAGTACAGTGCTCGTTACGAGCACGTTCGCTCAACTCTAATAAATGGTCATGATAGTCATGGATGATCTTATTTTTCAGATTCCCTTTAGCTATAACTATAAACTATGGCCCTGATTTATCATACCATCACTCCCAGGGGCGGACTGGGAACTTAAAGTGGCCCTGGAAAAAATACTAAAAGTGGCCCCGTTTTGTAGTCAGGTCCAAATTGATGGAAGGCAGGGCCAGCAATACCATATTGTGGTACATTATACCACCCCAACAGAGCCAAATACCACTGTCCATCACAAAATACTGCCAAGCAGCACAAAATACATCCCCAAAAACTTCCTGTGGCCAGCCATGAGGAGGGCTCAGGGGGCCCCCTGGGCATCGGCCCACCGGGAAGTTTCCCTGTAAGGTCTATGGCCAATCCGCCCCTGATCACTCCAGAATTCTGGCATCAAAAAGTCGCATAAAATAGGGCTTTTGCGACTTTTTTGCACGCCCGTGTGCAAAATTTATGCGATTGCGCAAAATTTTGCGACTTTTTTTGACGCAAAATTTTGCGACTTTTTGCATGTGTACACCACTCACTCCAGTTTTGTAATATGGGTGGAAAAGTGGGTGTGGTTAGCTATGTTAATGCGTTTCACTCCAGATTTATCATTGCGACTTTTTTAAAAAGTCGCTAAATAGTTGCAATCTCACTCCAGGAGGAGGGTGGAGTAGGAAAAGTGGAGTAGCTTCTCTAGACAGAAGTGTTAGGTTTAAGGACAAGCCACATTTATCAAACAACCTATTGACATTTGATAAATGTGGCACAAATTACTCCAACACAGACTGAAGCAAAACTGACTTCAAATATTCTCCTAATGATAAATTCCCCCTATCACTCCAGTCATTCAAAGTCCCTGTGAAAAGTTGTGATCAGTTTATAACTACAGACATAACTAGTATGTTTCTTATATTTCTGGTATCCTAGTGCTTAGTTCGTAATACCTCAGATCTAAGCATGGAGTTGGAATTCCCGCTGAGATGTTGATTTGAGGAGGGTTTCAGGATAGAAGGATTAGGATAACCATTGTTATATTGATCCTTGTGTCACAACATGATGTAAAATCTTAGCTTCCCACTGAACAAATGCTTCCATATAGGAATATTGCTGTTTTTGTGTTCACTCCAAGCTAGAAAATGACAAAAGCTCTAAACAGTGGTAAATTTCAAAACTAACACCCTGGAGGTCACATTAATACCTCAAAGCAACAGGGATTAACAGAGGCTTCCAAATATCAGATTCCTGGACTATAATGAATGTTCTCTATAGGGGAGGTCAACTAAACCCCTGTGTACTGACTGACATGAGCACAATTCCTTCTGTATGGCTAACGATGAAGGGTGTATAACTAAACCATGAATACAAATAGTGCTGGAAACATACAGTGTATTTTTTGTAATGGGAAAGGAGAGTGAACGGTGACATCTTTAAAAAAAAATAAAATTAAATCTTCAAAAACATTTAAACAAACTAGTAGCTAAACAGTCATGTAGCAATGACCACTTCATGTCCTGTTATATGATCAATATGTAAAAAAAAATCATACTAGTTTTTGGAGTATTCTAAATTAAAGGGGTTGTCCGGGTTCAGAGCTGATCCCAGACATACCTTTAAATTCACCCAGGCAGCCCGCCTGAACAGGGCATCGGAGCATCTCATGCTCCGATGCCCTCCTTTGCCCTGCGCTAATTAGCGCAGGGCAAAGGCATTTAGCCCGGTTCCGGTGACGTACCGGGCTCTGCCAGGCGGAGGCTTCCACCCGGCAGTGAGCCCGGTGACGTCACCGGCGCTGATGGGTGGGCTATAGCGCTGCCCAAGCCAGTAAAACGGCTAGGGCAGCGCTAAAGCTGGCCCATTACAGCCGGTGACGCCACTGAACTCACTGCCGGGCGTTATGTAAACAAAAGCTCAGCTCTGAACCCGGACAACCCCTTTAAATTATATATGTGTATAATGCACACAAATGTGAAATATCAATTAAAAGAAAGTTGAAAACACCGTTTTTGAGGTGTCCTAACAACAGACCTTTATGTTGATCAAACATTTCATGAAAGATAGATTATGTCCAGTAGTTGGAACCCCCATTGGTTTCAAGACTTAAAGGGGTTGTCCAGGTTCAGAGCTGAACCCAGACATAACCCCTTCTTCACCAAGGCAGCCCCTCTGACATGAGCATCGCATCATTTCATGCTGCGATGCTCTCCTTTACCCTGAGCTGAATCACGCAGTGCAATGAGTCTTTTTGGAGATCTGGAGATCATGATGATGATGATGATGACAATGTTGACTTAGTGGAAGAAGTTTGTAAAGAGGTGTCGGACGATGAGGAGACACGGTTGTCAGACAGTGGTGAAGTTGTCAGGCAGGAAGTCCGAGGGGGGAGCAGACTGAGGGGGAGCAGACTGAGGAATCGGAGGATGACGAGGTGACTGACCCAAGTTGGGTTGATAAGCCGAGTGAAGACAGTGCTTCTGAGGCGGAGGCGAGTGCTGCACCAGAACAGGTTGGAAGAGGCAGTGGTGTGGCCAAAGGGAGAAGCAGGGCCAGAGCTGGTGCATCAGCAGCAACTGTTTCACGTAGTGAAGCTCCCGTGGCGAGGCCTAGATGTTCGCAAGTCTGGAGGTTCTTTAAAGAAAGTGAGGATGACCGACGGACTGTGGTGTGCAACCTGTGCAACACCAGGATCAGCAGGGGTGCCACCACTACTAGCCTAACCACCACCAGCATGCGCCGGCATATGAGTGCTAAACACCCCACTCAATGGAACCAAGGCCGTTCACCACCTCCTGCGGGTCACACCACTGCTCCTTCCCCTGTGTCACTCGCTGCCTCTGCTAGTCAACCCCCTGCGTCACTCGCTGCCTCTGCTAGTCAACCCCCTGCCCAGGACGAGTGCCTCCCGCCGGAAAACCACACCTTCGCCTCCACGATCCTCCACAGTGTCCACCAATGTGTCCCAGCGCAGCGTTCAGCTGTCTTTACAGCAGACGCTGGATCGCAAGAGGAAATACAGTTCCACCCACCCACATGCCCAAGCCCTCCACGTCCACATCTCCAAATTGCTGAGCCTGGAGATGCTGCCCTATAGGCTGGTAGAGACCGAGGCCTTTCGAAATCTCATGGCGGTGGCTGCCCCTCGGTATTCGGTCCCCAGCTGCCACTATTTTTCCCGATGTGCCGTCCCAGCCCTACACCAGCACGTGTCAGAGAACATCATCCGTGCCCTGACCAACGCTGTTTCTGAGAAGGTCCACCTAACCACGGACACGTGGACAAGTGCTGCCGGGCAGGGACACTATATCTCACTGACGGCACATTGGGTTAACTTGGTGGAGGCTGGGACCGAGACTGACCCTGGGGCCGCTCATGTACTGCCCACACCGAGGATTGCGGGGCCTACCTCGGTCACGGTCTCTCAGACGTACTATGCCTCCTCCTCCGACCCCTCCTCCTCCACCGAATTACCATCCGTGGGCACGGCGCCTTCAGTCGTTAGCTCTAGGCGCAGCAGCAGTGCCGTGGGTAAGCGCCAGCAGGCGGTGCTCAAACTGCTGAGCTTAGGTGACAAAAGGCACACTGCCCAAGAGCTGTTACAGGGCACCACGGCGCAGACCGATCTGTGGCTGGCACCGCTGAACCTCAAGCCAGGCATGGTTGTGTGTGACAACGGGCGTAACCTGGTGGCGGCTCTGCAACTCGGCAGACTGACACATGTGCCATGCCTGGCCCACGTGTTCAATCTAATAGTTCAGGGGTTCCTCAAGACATACCCCAATCTGTCTGATTTGCTCGCGAAGGTGCGCCGCATCTATGCGCATTTCCGCAAGTCGACCACAGATGCTGCCACTCTCAGGGCAGCGCAGCGCCGCCTACAACTGCCCGCTCACCGACTGTTGTGCGACGTGCCCACGAGATGGAATTCGACATTAAACATGTTATCCAGAGTTTACCAGTAGCGCAGAGCGATTGTAGACTGCCAGATGTCAACTTCCACCAGAACTGGTAGTCAGGTCAGTCAGATTCCTCAAGTCTACAAAGAGGAGTGGACGTGGATGTCTGATATCTGCCAGGTGTTAAGCAACTTTGAGGAGTCAACACAGATGGTCAGCGGCGATGCCACCATTATCAGCCTCACCATCCCGCTGCTTTGCCTGTTGAAAAACTCACTGCTCAGCATGAAGTCGGATGCTTTGCGCTTGTCACAAGAGACGATGGAGGAAGATACGTCGCTTGATAGCCAGAGCACCCTCCGGTCTGTTTCTCAGCGCGTATCGGAGGAGGGGGATGAGGATGAGGAGGAAGAGGAGGAGAATGTCTGCGAGACAGAAGAGGGTACCAGTGCTCAGTCCTTCTTAACTCTTGAGCGTGTATGGGCTGAAGAGGAGGAGGAGGAGGAGGAGGAGGAGGAGGAAATGGAGAGTCAGGCCAGTGAGGAGAGGGAATTCTTGCGTGGTGGGACTCTGGCGCACATGACAGACTTCATGTTAGGCTGCCTATCCTGTGACGGCAGAGGGCATGGTTCTGTGGGCCAAGTAGCAGGGGAGAGGAGGCGAGCACGCAGCTTGTCCAGCACTGGCAGTGGAACGCTCTCCAAGGCCTTTGCCAGTTTTATGTCACCCCAGCAAGACACTGTCACCTGTCCCCAGTCTAGGCAGAGAAGGGGGGAGCTGCACAGAAAGATGGTGGGGGAGTACCTAGCTGACCATACCAACGTCCGTAGCGATCACTCTGCTCCATACAACTACTGGGTTTCAAAGCTGGACACGCGGCCTGAACTGGCGCTGTATGCCTTGGAAGTGCTGGCCTGCCCTGCCGCTAGCGTGCTTTCAGAGCGGGTATTCAGTGCAGCTGGTGGCGTCATCACCGATAAGCGTACACGCCTGTCAACTGACAGCGCTGACAGGCTGACGCTTATTAAAATGAACAAAGCCTGGATTTCACCGGAATTCAAATCTCCTCCGGGGGAAAGCAGCTAAAGATTTAAATAACTCCGATTCCTCTTCTCTACTCCTCCTACTCCTCCTCCTCCTCCTTGTCATCTTTGCCTAACGCTGACCAAAAAAATGCCATTTTTTAGAGGTCCAACTGGCACTCTTTTACCACAATTTTTCAGGAGGGCCCCCTACAGGCCCTCTCTTCAAACAATTTTTCCGGAGGTCAACCTACAGGCCCTCTCTCTAAATAATTTTTCTGGAGGTCCACCTACAGGCCCTCTCTCCAAACAATTTTTCCAGAGGTCCACCTACAGGCCCTCTCTCCAAACAATTTTTCCAGAGGTCCACCTACAGGCCCTCTCTCCAAACAATTTTTCCAGAGGTCCACCTACAGGCCCTCTCTCTAAATAATTTTTCAGGAGGTCCACCTACAGGCCCTCTCTCCAAACAATTTTTCTGGAGGTCCACCTACAGGCCCTCTCTGTAAATAATTTTTCTGGAGGTCCACCTACAGGCCCTCTCTCCAAACAATTTTTCCAGAGGTCCACCTACAGGCCCTCTCTCCAAACAATTTTTCCGGAGGTCCACCTACAGGCCCTCTCTCTAAATAATTTTTCCGGAGGTCCACTTACAGGCCCTCTCTCCAAACAATTTCTCCAGAGGTCCACCTACAGGCCCTCTCTCTAAATAATTTTTCAGGAGGTCCACCTACAGGCCCTCTCTCCAAACAATTTTTCCGGAGGTCCACCTACAGGCCCTCTCTCTAAATATTTTTTCTGGAGGTCCACCTACAGGCCCTCTCTCCAAACAATTTTTCCGGAGGTCCACCTACAGGCCCTCTCTCCAAACAATTTTTCCGGAGGTCCACCTACAGGCCCTCTCTCCAAACAATTTTTCCGGAGGTCCACCTACAGGCCCTCTCGCCAAACAATTTTTCCAGAGGTCCCCTACAGGCCCTCTCTCCAAACAATTTTTCTGGAGGTCCACCTACAGGCCCTCTCTCTAAATAATTTTTCTGGAGGTCCACCTACAGGCCCTCTCTCCAAACAATTTTTCCAGAGGTCCACCTACAGGCCCTCTCTCCAAACAATTTTTCCGGAGGTCCACCTACAGGCCCTCTCTCCAAACAATTTTTCCGGAGGTCCACCTACAGGCCCTCTCTCCAAACAATTTTTCCAGAGGTCAACCTACAGGCCCTCTCTCCAAACAATTTTTCCGGAGGTCCACCTACAGGCCCTCTCTCCAAACAATTTTTCCGGAGGTCCACCTACAGGCCCTCTCTCCAAACAATTTTTCCAGAGGTCCACCTACAGGCCCTCTCTCCAAACAATTTACATCTTTTTCCTATCTTTCTCTCTCTCCAAACTATTTTTCTGGATAGCTGCCATATACGGTATTACACTGAGAAGAATACATAGAACACACGCCACACTTGATCGAGCTCATAATTGACAATTGTACCGGTTGATGCTAAAATTTTAAGTTGGGGTCCTGCGTCGTCATTCTAACTACATCCGGCTGTTGTCACCACCACACACTCTAGCCCAGGGGGCACTCCTCTGGCTCTTCCAGCTCAACCTCCTTCCCCCCAGCCTGCCCCCCACCTACAGGCCCTCTCTCCAAACAATTTACGTCTTTTTCCTATTTTTCTCTCTCTCCAAACTATTTTTCCGGATAGCTGCCATATACGGTATTAAACTGAGAAGAATACATAGAACACATGCCACACTTGATCGAGCTCATAATTTACAACTGTAGCGGTTGATGCTAAATTTTTAAGTTGGGGTCCTGCGTCGTCATTCTAACTACATCCGGCTGTTGTCACCACCACACACTCTAGCCCAGGGGGCACTCCTCTGGCTCTTCCAGCTCAACCTCCTTCCCCCCAGCCTGCCCCCCACCTACAGGCCCTCTCTCCAAACAATTTACGTCTTTTTCCTATTTTTCTCTCTCTCCAAACTATTTTTCTGGATAGCTGCCATATACGGTATTAAACTGAGAAGAATACATAGAACACATGCCACACTTGATCGAGCTCATAATTTACAACTGTAGCGGTTGATGCTAAATTTTTAAGTTGGGGTCCTGCGTCGTCATTCTAACTACATCCGGCTGTTGTCACCACCACACACGCTAGCCCAGGGGGCACTCTTCTGGCTCTTCCAGCTCAACCTCCTTCCCCCCAGCCTGCCCCCCACCTACAGGCCCTCTCTCCAAATAATTTATCCGGGTAGGGGACGTATTAGATATTGTGCTGATTTTTTTTTGGTTCTTCTTTTAATTGCCTCCTGCGATAGACGGGAATCGAACCCGGGTCAACTGCTTGGGAAGCAGCTATGCTCACCACTTTACCACCAACAGCCACAGCAACTGATAAGAACAGATACTAAACTTGATGTCAGCCAACATTTCGACAATCGATAACCCGAAACGGGTCCGCCGTCGAGCCCGGCGTTCGGCCACCCTGAACATTTCACATACTCTGACCGAGTCTGACCCTGGGGCCGCTCATGTACTGCCCACTTGGAGGATGCTTCACCTCCTGCTACCTCAGTCTAACTCGGTCACTCTGTTGTCACCGCCATGCTGCGTCTGGCTAAATTTTTGGGTGGCTCACCTGCTACCTCATGTAACTTGGTCACTTGTTGGTGTCACCGCCATGCTGTGTCAGGCTTATGCCTGCATCGTGTGGCTGGGGATAGGAGAGCAGTGCCAGCATGGGCATGGGTGATGGACCTTCGTTGCACCTAGTTGGGTGCTTCCCTATATATTCCCACCATGCCAGCCATGGGTTGTACATTAACTAATAACAGGGAAAACAAATAAAATATCTTACAGAAGGGTCAACTACAGACACTCCTAAACAATTTTACATGAGGGAGTGTCTCCCCGTCTGCCATCGTGTTCGGTCAGGCTGTCAGTAGGTACACCACCTCTGTCGTCCGCAGAAGCGGCCACTATGAGGAAGGCCACGGCGAGAACATCCCCTTTTCAATTGAGAGCAAGTGTAGAATTGTAGGAGGATGACACTTTTCTTCGGCAGTGGATTCATCTTACCCTTTATCATTGCCAGACAACAGTTAGTGAAAAAGTAATTGGCAATGATGAAGAAAATGTAACGGTGCAGTGGACCGTCTGTGACGCAAAACCTATATATTCCCACCATGCCAGCCATGGGTTGTACATTAACTAATAACATGGAAAACAAATAAAATATTTTACAGAAGGGTCAACTACAGACACTCCTAAACAATTTTTTAGGAGGGTCAACTTCGGACACTCCAAAACAAATTTTTTGGAGGCTCGCCTACAGACATTTGACTGCTACCTCAATCTAACTTGGTCACTTGTTGGTGTCACTACACTGTCACCATGATGTGTCAGGCTTATGCCTGCGTCGTGGGGAGGGGGATAGCACAGCAGTGCCAGCATGAGCAGTGGTGTCACCTGCAGGCGGTGATGGACCTTCGTTGCACCTAGTTGGGTGCTTCACTAACATGTGATGGGTATTTGCCTCGCCTTTCTTGGTCTGGGTGAGCACAATTGCCATGAGGGTAACCACCAGGCTGTTGCCTGAGAATTTGGGGTAATGGTGGGATTAGGCAGCCTCAGAGGCATCCATGCATGCTGCCCCTGCTGTTTCCTGTCCATTTCCGTGGTGTTTCCATCATTTTCTGAGGTTTCCAGGTTTTTACCCAGCCTTCCCTAGGCAGAGCCTTGGTCCCCTGCAAAAATGCTCGAGTCTCCCATTGACTTCAATGGGGTTCGTTATTCGAAACGAGCACCCAAGCATTGGGAAAAGTTCGACTCGAATAACGAGCACCCGAGCATTTTAGTGCTCGCTCATCTCTAGTGATCACCTAATTAGCACCTCATTAAATAGAATGAAGTGTGCCTGTGATGGCATTCAACAAACACTAGAATGGAATGGCTGCCATACATATCGAGATGCTGATTTAAGAAAAAATCTAAGTGGTCTCAATTTTTTTTAGATAGATGCCATAGATAGATAGATGCCATAGATACATAGATGAATGGATACCATGTATGTATGTTACAGTTCTGTAGAGCTACTGAACTTTTTCTGATTTCTGATGATTCGCTAGATGACTTCTCTACGCCACTATTGGATTTCATAGTTCTTAACTAGCTTCTCATGTTTATGTATAGGAATGGCCTGGAAACCACATAGATGTGAATGTGAGGCTCATACACACAGGTGGTTTTATTTCATTCATGGCGTCTGAATTTTGGTGTGATCATTTTTCTTGACTGAGGAATTTTGAAATCATTTATGTCAAATGTTTATGTCACCCAATATGGGTTTTTACGTACAAGTAATCCAATGCATGCAGATAATTTAATTTGATCCTCATCTCCTCTCAGTTATTCTTCAGAGTCAAATTAGTCTTCAGAATGTACGAGATCTGGTATACTACCCTAGGATTTTTTTCACATCCAGGAAGTCTTACATCACATTGTACCAGCAGTCAAGTAGTTAACAGCCTTTGGCTAGAGACCTATGTTTCCCTCACGTTCAGAATTAATAGACTTGTAGTCCACATCTAAAATATCCTCCAGCACCAAGGTCTCCCACAGGTTACACAAATATTAGTTCAAACAAGTCAATAAATCTGCTCACATGAGGCAAATAGACCTGCAGTTTTCTATCTCTGGAAATTGAGGAAGAAGCATATTGCAGCCTTATGTAGGAAGCTAAGGATACGGTAAAATATGCCATCATCTCTAATTAAAGGGGAAGTTAAACACTGCATTTTTCTTAACAATTTACCCGCATTACTTCTATCTAACTTATGAAAACAGACAACCAGGTGTGAGATGGTAGACGTGAGGATGCTGACAGTGATACAGATGTCTGTTCACAAGTGATCTTCCTAGTGTAGTGAACCTTATACATAGAGGATTACAGCAATTTGTAATCAAGTATGCTGTATACAGTCTCACAGGATTATGCTAAAGCAGGGCAGGCTGGAGCATGGAAAAGGGAGGGGTTTGCGATTCAAATCGCCCGGGGGCTTGGGCACCTTCCTGTATAACCAAGCTTCCGAGCACTTGTGGGGGGTCATTTGCATATGTGATAAAAGTGTTTTTCTGAGGAATTCAGCGTGGGACATAATTAACAAAGGTACTGTTTTAACATGTGTAAGGTAGTCTATAGCCTGATCTAAGCAGTCTATGACGCTCAGATCAGGTGAAAGACTCCCTTTAAGACACCTTCACACAGCCAGATTCACACAGACATGACATTTTCCACTGCATGCTGTATTATAGAGGTATTCTACCACTACAGTGGCACCATTTGGCAGCACATATAGTGCATAACAATGTGCTAGGAGGCTTATGCCTTTATACTATGCACTCTAGAGTAAACCCAATGGGGAACCCTAAACAGAGTATGATTCTACACCTTTAACAGAAACGTAATTAATGCTATGACAATTTACAAATTCTATATACCGTATTTTTCACCCTATAAGACGCACCGGCGCATAAGACACACCTAGGTTTTAGAGTAGGAAAATAAGAAAAAAATATTTTTCATTAGATCCTCTTATCAGACTACCCATAAATTTCAGGACATCACATCAGACCCCCATATCAGCCCTCCATGTCAGAACTCCATCAGCCCTCCATGTCAGACCCCCAACAGACCTCAGATCAACCCACTATGGCCCCATATCAGCCCACTGTGCCCCCATACCATCTCACTGTGCTCCCACCAGACCTCAGATCAGCCCACTGTGCCCCCATCAGACCTCAGATCAGCCTACTGTGTCCCCATCAGACCTCAGATCAGCAGAATGTGCCCCCATCAGAACTCAGATCAACAGTATGTGCCCCCATCAGACCTCAGATCAACAGTATGTGCCCCCATCAGACCTCATATCAGCAGAATGTGCCCCCATCAGACCTCAGATTACAGCAGTATGTGCCCCCATCAGACCTCAGATCAGCGTCTTGTGCCCCCATCAGACCTCAGAGCAGTGTCTTGTGCCCCCATCAGACCTCAGATCAGCCCACCCAGCCACTTATAAAAACCTTACTTACCTGTCCTGCGCTGCCGCTGCCCTCCGGTCCCGCGCTCCGCTTTCTTCCCTGCCGGCGCGCACTAAGACCTGACACTGAGCGTCAGGTCATAGTGCGCGCTGGCAGGGAAAAGAGTGGAGCGCGGGACCGGAGGGCAGCGGCAGCGCAGGACAGGTAAGTAGGGTTTTTATAAGTGGCTGGGTGGGCTGATCTGAGGTCTGATGGGGGTCCCTACGTACAAGTGAGCATATTCACTTCTTACTGTCCCTGTTCTGAGTGAGGGTATACTTTAAAGGAAATCTGTCAGCAGATTTGTACCTGTGAAACTGGCTGACCTGTTTCATGTAGTTTGGCAGCTGAAGGCTTCTGTGTTGGTCCACACTGCTGAGAAAAAGGATGTTTTAATATATGCAAATGAGCCTCTAGGAGCAATGGGGGCAGTACTGTTACTCCTAAAGGCTCTACTCTCTCTGCAAATGCAGCAACCTCTCCACTTTCATTGACAGGACCAGGCAGTGAAAACGTCATAATGCCAGGCCCTGTCAATCAAAGTGGAGAGGGTGCCACAGTTGCAGGGAAAACAGAGTGTCTAGGAGCAAGGGCAATGCCTCCATTGCTCCTTAGGGCTCATTTGCATATATTAGAATATTACTCAGCAATGCGAGCACGTATGAACATGCGACCAACAGATGCCTTCAGCTGCCAAGTGCACATGTAACAGGTCAGCCAGTTTCATAGGTACAAATCTGCTGATAGGTACCCTTTAAAGGAACCATTAAAGCAAAACGTATACACAGTGTTATAGCTTGTACAGGAACTAAGAAGTGATGCATGACATGTATAGTATATATAGTGTCCATAGATAGGTAGCAAGGTGGTTGGGCTCACCACAAGTAGAGCATAGAAATGACCAGGTAGTCTTCTTTGCTGTAAATGTTTCATGTATTTTAGGAAATAAGGACTACATATATTACAATTTGTTTATAGATAAAGAAATACAAAATCGAATTTGTCTGTGCCAGGAAATGCACATTATGGCCAAGTTCAGTAAAAACCAAGGACCATGCTGATGCAATTTGACCAGAAAGTTCAATAAGAACCTCACTCACTACAGGTCCCAGACATCTCATCTCTGATATTGATAGTTGGTCAGGCATATTTGGTCTTAAGCGCAAAGAAAGTTTTAAATACTGAGTTTTTTCTTTTCTTTATTTTAAGACCCAGCAAGCTCGAATAAATTCTGACTTTTAACCAGATTCTGAAGACAAATGGTCTGGAGATTCTATAAGAAATAGTGAACAACATACATCCTGTAAGAATTCAAGGTTAGGGTTTCAAATGTCATCAAAGTAGACCTTAAACTCCTAAAATTGAAATTCACAATAAAACAATAAAAATTAGATTCTTTGCTCAGATTTATTATTTCACTCCTGTGCAACTCTCTTATAATGTAAGATATTAAACTCTGACCGCATCAGAAACAAAGTTGATGCATACATCTTCAGGGCAATATTCTGTCAGAACCAAAGATGTAATTTGAATCTCTGGGTCGCCAATGCAAAATCTTTAACAAGGCCTCCACCTACCATGTACCATTTACCCTGGTGCTGGGTTTACTACATACTACACTTTACATACTGTGGTATGTTCGTTACCTTTCACTACAATATTACCAAAGTCCTGGTGTATTTAGGGTCTACATAATATGCATTATAAAATATGGTCATATCACAGCCATCTGAATGGGCCTTACTCACTAAAAACTTTTAATTAAAACATGTTTCTATTTTTTTAAATGTTTTTTCATATTAACTTATAATGTCCTTCTCAGAAATTAACATTGACAGTGGTCAAGTCTATAGTTGAACACTCCATGGCCTAGAACCTCAAAGACATTGATAGACAGATTACAGAAATCTTAACCACAGTCATTGGGATGTCAGTGTTCACTCTGTGAATCTCAATAATTAGTCTGAAGTTTGGTGGCATATTGCTATTGTTAGGCCACCAATATCTGATAACTGCGGGTCCCACCTCTAAAATCCACACCATATGCAGTGTGCTCTCGATTTACTTCTATGGGAGTTCAGAAAAGGGCTGAGCGAGCGTGCTTGCCTATTTTCGGAACTTCCTTAGTAGTGAGTGGGGAGGGTACTGCGCAAGCTCAGCTGCTTCTCAATTCACCTCTATAGAAGTTCCAGAAATAGCTAAGCTGGCACTATTTTCTGCACTCCAATAGAAGTGACTGTAGGGTTGCCGTGCTTGCATGGTGGACCCTAGTTCTCTTTGGGGGCCCCATTCTAGAAATAGGGCCAGCAACTATCTAACATTGTTGGCATATCCTTTTAACTCACGGAAACTAGAGAGCCCCATAAAAAAATCAGCATCCATTAAATTATATGCATTTTGCCAGATATCATATTAAAAAAAGACCATGTGACCACATCTATACACACTTGAGAAAAATGGTCCCCACTGTATGGCCAAAGTGTCCATTGCTGTTAATGAACAAATAATGTCCAGTGCAACTGTATCACTAATATTTTATTCTGCTCTTTTTTATAATGTATACGAATAAATAAATGTTCTACAAGCTGTCCTTGGTGATCAAAGAACACATGTAAAATGGTTGCATTATAAGTTTATATAGATTCTTTAAAAAAAAAATATTAAAGCAGTATACGTACACATCATACAAGCAAGTTTACAAAGTGAGGTTGTTACAGTCACATCCATAGTCCTCTATAGCCAGAATTGGTCTCCATTTTTATACCTTTTTAACTTTAGTTTTACTTTTCTTGAAGTTGACACAGGAGATCTTTATTGTGTACATGTTCATCAAAGACAAGTTTTTGAAAAATCTCCATAGTCTTCCAAACAGCATCATAAAGTTTGTTAAATTTGCCAGTTCAAACCTATATCCATAAATCGATTTGCTGTAATCCAAGCAAGAGGATGTCGCTAACCATAAAAATGTCAATGTGTGCATGATAAGTGCAGCTGCATCCATCCAGTGAATTGTATCCATCATCTTGAAAGTAGAGAACTATTGCGGATCCTGTCACTGCAGGGGTTCCCAGATAGTTGATTATTTGAAGGCTTCTGCAGTATGTTAGATTTTGCTTTTATCATCAATATATGTATGTATATTTGTAGCATGTTGATCAAAAGCACTTGCATATAGGGACCAGACTCCATTAATGATAAAAGCCACACAGCAGGAGAAAGCTGTAAAGCAATAATTTGGTGAGTACCACTAGTTGCCCAAGAATCACAATTTGAGAACCATATATTTTATTGCAAACTTCTCATACTAAAGAATTGGTTCTTAGCTGGCCTTTGTCAGAAGGTCCACACTGCATCCTGGGTAGTATAGTCTTTAGTGCTTTGCGGAATTACTTAAATTAGAAGCCATGCAGCCATACTACACTTATACCCAGAATCCCACAGGGCCCGGGACTTCTTGTTTGACCAGCAAGCTTGCTTGTCTCAAGTCTGGTCAAGCCATTCAGCCCTTTTTGGTGCTTTACACGTATGCACATCCACTGTTTCCTCACATTCTTTACAGCGCACGGCACAACACCAGTGAAATTTACACTCGCATTTAGTTGTCCTGGTAACTCGGGTGGTATCATACCCCCTTCCGCAACACATAACTTCACAGCCATCTGTCCCACGGGAGACCTTGTCACATACTCTTCCAGCAGTGCCCAGAGAACCTGGAAAAACAAAAACAAGTTAAAATATTGGTTCCCTTAACAAATTACAGTCATAAAATGGGTTATAGCAAGAGGGATTTCGATTTGTGATGTATTAATTTATAAGTTTAGGCTAGGCTCACATTACATTTGTGTTCTATGTTCAGTGTATGTCAGGAAAGACTCCTAATACGTCTAAAGAATAGACTGACATACCTTTGATGGGTGCATGTTAACATACTATATTAGCTGCAACTGTATTGAAAAATGACTCCATGGAATAGAAGTCAATGGCAGAGGTAGGCATAGACTTGCCTACGTTTCAGACATACCCTTCATGGAAGATTTCAAGTAGCCTCACTGAATGTGATAGCCAAACACAATGTGAACATAGTCTTAGACCTTTTTATGTAGTGTTCTGGTAGCAACCTTTATGTTTAACTTGCCATATAACTGAGATATGGCCAACTACACATGAGAACACTCGTTAGGCCAACAACTATCCCTCCTGGTCATCCCGTACATATGCATGCATGAATGTGTAGTGAATGGAAGAGGCAGTGAAAGCTAACATGCCTGATACTTATCAACCATTACGCTAGAGTTTGCCAATCATGGCTGGCTGAACCTGATGATTTCTGATTTGTATGACCAGTGTAAGTTTCTGGAAATGGTAGAACTTATCTTATCTGAATTTGTATAATTTATGCACAGTACGGAAGAACTTCATGCTAACATTTCTCCCAGTTAATGTTCATACTATGTAATACACTATATGTACCTTTCATGACAATCATATCTATTCCAGGTCTGAAGTCACTCTAGCATTTAGAGTATAGTTCAATTAGTGTTCTTACAGGATCTCTAAAATACAGCATGCTGGGCTTTGGGTCATCACAATGGATTGTATTGGTTTTCCAATCCATTTTTCACCCACCATGATTGATTATGATACTGCACATCGGTTCTCACTCTACTACTATTCGCTTTTAAACAATAGAAAAATGTAGGCTTTTTCCACACTACGTTCTCTGTTGTTTTACCTTCCCACTATTACTGCTTATGGAGTACCATTTGCATTAACATATTATGATATGGCCTGGAGATGCTCTGCAGTCACAGGATGCAAGGTACCTTAGAGCATTTTAAAGGGAATCTGTCCCCAGCGAACTCCCTATCAAACTGTTTGTACAGACACAAAGCTGTGGTTCAAGTGATAAAAACACTGCTTTTCTTTTTTTGATCCAAGGCTCCGTTCCAAGTTATGATACATTTTTCTAATGTGCACAATAGTGGCCACCATTGCTCTTGTTGCACCTAAACTCCACTCCTTTCTGTGGCCAGCCCCTCCCTTTAATTAAAAGTGGGCTGGCCAGAGAAAGGAGCAGAGTTTGGGTGCAACAAGAGCAATGGTGATGCCTTCGTTACACCAAACATGTAATTTGCATATTCTGATAAAGTATAACTCAGGAACGGAGCCTCAGCACATTGTGGTTTCTGGAAACTGGACAGGGAAGAAGATTAAGACCCCTGAAAATAACTCTAAAATAGTATAAAATGACTGTAGATATGACAGTTCCCTCTGAGATTGCCCTATTTAGTCCTCTGTGCAGTCCTTACTTACAAGCTTGCAGAGGTAGAGTAGTGCTGCAGTATCATTCACAGCCTACTACTCCGTATCTTCTCTGTTCTGGTGTATGTTTTGGACCATAGCCATCCATTCAAAAAGCTGTTTGGTGGGGTTGCCAGTAGCTGGACCCCCACTGATCTCGATTATCTCAACATTACATTCATTTAATTTACTAATGTATTGCAAGCAGTTCCCTCTAAAGCTATTGGAATATACATGATTTTGGATATCAGAAACCTTTTTTCGCCCTTTTAATGAGAATGGTGAAATAGTGAATTTTCCTAGGCTTTTACACCTTCATTTTGTTCTTCTCATATTAATATACTCTGTAGTACATACTAGTAAAATATAGTAGCATGCTAAATAACATAATGTGAGACAAAAGCACGAAATCTCTGGCAAGTGGTTAGGTCTTTGTCGTGTCTTTTTTGACCTGAGAGTGGGTACTGTCTTGGGTAGAGTGCTATATGTCTCCATGCAGTAACAGCGTTCCTAAACCTGAGGTTGCATGTTTTCATATAATCCATCATACGACAACACTGATTCATCACACTGTACAGTTTATTCTAGCAAAGCTTAGGGGCAATCCCTTTGCTAACATAGTCAACTCAACAGAAACTATTAATCGAGGGCCTGACTACCAGGGTAGTAGGCATAGCAGCAGATATGGGGCCCCCATATCAAAGGGGGCATCTACACTCATATGTGCAGTTTGGGAAGTATATGGACAATGAAAGTGCGTCACGTTTTGCATTATTTCTGTGCTATGACATTACTGATTCTTTTCTATACTTTGCCATGTGTATTATCATACTATTGTGATGCAACTGCCTTATTCCTGTACTGTGACATCATTGTGAACGTTACGCCTGTGCTATAACTTTATATGTTAACCCACTATAGTGACATCACTGTATGCATTGTCCCTGTTCATTATGAAAACCAACATAATCATAAGATTCTTATATTCATGCTACCGATAAGTTTTGCTATGGGGCCCCATAGCCCCTTGTTACATCCCTGGTATAAAGCCTGATTGATAAGCTTTATATCAGCAGTGAAGTCCATACATCTGACAACTAGCTGAATTCATACTGTCTGGTACTGATTAATGAATCATAACCTACAAAATGTTCGCCTCCTATAACATTGACATCCACCCTTGCTCCGATACCAAGAGATTCTTCTTCGTTCTTGGAAGCCACAATGTTACAGCCCTGTCATTGATATATCTCCAAGTATGGATTTGACATCTCCAGGGCTTGCTCTCAATCTACCGCATGTCAAAGCTCAATGACATGCATTCTTTGGTAATAAACTCCTTTTTATCTTTCTCTGTGTGGCCTTCTCCATCTCCCTCCAGCAACTGGAAGAGTGAAAGGATTAAACGCCCATTGAAACTACTCAGCAATGTTCCTTTAGGGCATGTGCTATTTCCAAGATGATTTGAAAAATCTTCTCCTTGGCAAAATTACATTTAGAGACTAGAAGAATTCTCTAATGTGAAGCTTCACTATTGCATTTAAACCTTTCCCTGTCAACAAGTTTATCCAGTTCATCATTTTCTCTGACTAAGGAGACAGTCATCAGTTATCTAGAGTTGACTGATATAGATTGAGTTGAAGGCTTGTCCGAATCATATAAGGATACACCGGATAAGAAAAGACTCGGACAATATTTATACATTAGGTTTCATTTACTAGCGTTCTACACCTGTTTTTAGTGTAGAAAGGTCTCAAATTTTGCCACAAGTGCCATTTTCTGACAAAATTTTTCCAACACCCTTGCCGCATTCCAAAAAGTAGGTGGTGTGTGGGCTGGAGGAGGCTCATTTAACAACATGTGCAGTAGAAAACTGGTGCATAGTACACCAAAAATCTACTCCAGTTCCTGGCTGGAGTAGATTTTGTTTCTAGCTCACAGACAGAAGATGATGTAAAACTAATTTATTAAAAGGTGTGGGCCTCTTAAAGGGGTTGTGCAGTGATTTATATTGATGACCTATCCTCCATATATCTCATGAATATCTGATTGGCGGGGGTCCAACTCCTGTTTGAAGAGGAAGTGCAGTGTAATGACGAGGTGGAGGTGGATGGAGTATGCACCACACCACCACACTACCTGCAACGTTTCGGGAGACTGCTCCCTTTCTAAAGCATGCAAGAATTCAATTTATTTAGTCTTGAGAAGAAACGTCTAAGAGGGGACATGATTAACCTATACAAATAAATAAATGGGCCGTACAAAACATTTGGTAAAAAACTGTTCCATGTAAAATGCTCTCAAAAGACAAGAGGGCACTGCCTTCGACTGGAGAAGAAAAAGTTCAGTCTCCAGAAGCATCAAAGCTTCTTTACTGTATGAACTGTGACTCAGTGGAATAGACTTCCTCAGGACGTGGACACAGCAGGAACAGTGGACAGTTTTAAAAAGGGTTTAGATGAATTCTTAAAAGTAAATGACATTAATGCTTATGAAAATGTGTAGAAATCTGGGTCTGTCTCCACTTTCTCTAAAATTCACATCCCGTGGTTGAACTTGATGTGTTTTAACTATGTATCTATGTTAGACCCTTCACCAATCTTAAATAGTGTCAGTAATAAACCATTAACAATAGCCAGACCAACATATTGATAACCAAGGGTACATACATATTGCATTTAAATAGTTTACTAGAATGAATTTTTTTTTTTTTAATAATATTCCAAGCGACCATCTTCTCCATTAGCATGGGACACCAAAACCCGGGTCCGATCTGCTAAGCTACACTACAGGAAAGAACTGAAACTGCACAATTCATTAAGTCCATTTGGCCTTTTACTTTCTAGCATAACAATCCAAGATGTTTCTCTCTGAAGTAATTTTAATTGAATCTGGTGGACAGCCAATCTCCTCTAAAATGCTCCATTTCAAATCATACAGTTTATGTTCCATTTTATTAAAATGTTGTGTCACAGTGTTCATTGATCTAAATTCAGACATATCTAGTCATCTGTCCAACTTTTCACTTTTCCCCGCACGGACACGTTAACACATACGTGACATTCTGACTGTTGCATGTAAAAATAATTCCCTTAACTGGAATCCTGAAGCCTTCACTGGGATGACACACATAATCCCCTATAATAATAGTGCTACAATTTTGGCAATTTAAACAGGCAAAAATCCATCTCTTTCAAGAACTTAAAAACATTTGTTTACCCATTTGCTTAGGTTGTACATTTGCGTATACCAGGTAGCAAGTGATTTCCCTTTCCTATGCACACATTTTGGGTGATCATGAAAAAGTAACTGAAAAACTGGGCAAATGCCTGCAAGGTAAACCCTTAAGACATTAAGACTTTTAATCAGAATAGTTAAAACAATGCTGTCAAGGATAGACATATATAAGAAAATATAGATGTACGTGTGGTCTACTAATGAACATCTAAAGGTGCAAAATATAACCAGTGCTCACAAAGCAAAGAACGGTCTTACCACATTTGTGTAGTATGGAAAATAGGGACAGACAGATCACAAAGGGCCAGATGATCAGGGCACAGCTGGATTACTATCCCTAGTATGCCCCTACTTGGCCAGGACTAGTCTTTTATGTCCAGGTAGTCAAGCACCTGCCCTGACAAGAGCAACCCCTCTGGACCGTCCCTCACTGATTAGGATACCCTAGAAGTGCCCTAATGCAGATGGTACCAGCTCTGCTTAATGTGTTAACAAGGGAGAAAGAAGGTAAATTACAAGTTTCCACTGAGTTATAGACACCCAGTTTAATCACGGGACATAAATCTACCTATTAGTTAGGGTAATGACCACAAAGACAAGTGTAGAAACATCCCACATAAGCAAGTGTATGGCTAGATGAAAGGATGTTAAGGATGTCATTTGTATAGCAAGTACCAAGTAGGTGTAAAATGTCTGTACCTACACTTCTGACCTATGTTTACAGTATTCTTCATTGGTGCCACAAATCCTCTTAACTCTTACAAACTGCCCTTTGGGTATCTTCCTAAAATTCGCTGAAGGGCATGATAGCTATCATATGTCAGCAAATAATCTCTCTCAGCAAGTATCCTGTTTTATCAATTCAACATCAAAATACTGTATAAAAACCAAATGCATTCCACAGAAAAAGGTATCAAATAATTACAACCATTCAAATATGGTATGAATCACAGCAATTCTTATTGACTGCCCAGCCACAGGACAAAAACATTGTTTACAAATTGCAACCAACCCTTGAATAGCTGTTTAAATTCACATTCCCATACATACTATGACCCAAATGCTGACATTAATGTATTTGCATAGCTTGGGGCTACAGAAGCCTCCATGGAAGAGCCCTGTAGCTGCAGGTAGTAATCTGACCCAAAAAGGAAATATTTTTTAGTAAAAACCAAATCAAGCAATGTCATCAAAATGATGAATTCATTAGTCAAAGAAGAGTCCTTGTGTAACCCTTCCCTGTGAATAGAATGTTCGTATACAAGGGATAGAAGGATTAGATGTCCATCAGGTTCAATTAAAATTGCTTCAAAGAGAAACTTTTTGGATTTTATGCTAGAAAGTAAAAGTCCAAATGGACTGAATACATTGTGCAGTTTCAGTCCTTTCCTGTAGTGTAGTTTAGAAGATCGGGCCCAGTTTTTGGTGTCCCGTGCTAGTGGAGCAGATGCAAGGCAGTCATTTTGAATATTATAAAAATGTATAGTCTAGTAAACTATTTAAATGTAATATATGTTGTTACTGTCGGTATATGTATGTACCCTTGTTTATCCATATGTTGGTCTTGCCATTGTTAATGGTTTATTAATGACACTATTTAAGATTGGTGAAAGTCTAACACGTAAGCTTTGGAGTCTTCCGAAACGTCACAGGTAGCGTGGAGCATGCTACATCCACCTCCGTGACGAACAGCTGCTGCCGAGCCTGCGGTTACCAGACAGTAAGAGCTGAATACTTAATAGGATTAGGCTGACTGTGACACTTTGGTTGACTTATGCCTTTTATGAATCTTGTATATTTGAATAAGAAGATACTTGATGGACATTCCATGTCCAATGTGTGTCTATAAATTTATTTATTATAGTTACTGCTTTAACCACCTTGCTTCATCCTGTCAGAAAGAAGAACATACGGAAAACTAAAAATAATTACTTAAGATTTACCTACATCCTAAAAAGATCAAACACCCATCTGTTTGCTTATTTTTTTATGAACTGTATGCGAATTTCCAGATAGTTGGCAGCCCCGCCATACGCCACTCTAGGCACTAGGCATATTTTCTTGGAGTGTTCCTTTAACGAAATAAACTTAGCCTTTTAACTTATTTTGTTAGCAAAATGAAATTATTTTAAGGGCTGTTTTACCAGCAACGGTTAAGGATAGGTCATCAATATTTGATCAGTGGGAGTCTGACTCCCGACAGCCCCCACCAATCAGCTGTTTGAAGCTGTTTGATATTCTTCGATTATAGTAAAGTATATACAATATGGTATATCCTCAAGTTATCCCTGATCTGACCTACAACTTGCCAAAAGTGTCAGTCCGGCATATGCCCATCTTCAGATCCTGCATGTGCCACTTGGGATCTGATACATTCCTTTGTATGCTGGAAATTCTACTTGTATGACTAACATCTCCTCTACATGGTCAGTTCTCTTGTCAATTACTGCATTAGTCTGTCAATCTGAAATGTTTCTGTGCACAATAGAGGTGATCACAAAGTTATTTTACTAAAGAACAGGTCAAGGTAACCCCTATTGTAAGCCACAGATGTTTCATATAAGTGTACATAGCTTTAAAGGGGTTGTCTCACTTCAGCAAATGGCATTTAACATGTAGAGAAAGTTATTACAAGCCACTTACTAATGTATTGTGATTGTCCATATTGCTTCCTTTGATTCATTTTCCCATCACATTATACACTGCTCATTTCCAGTGGTTACCGCTTCAGAGTAACCACCGCTTCAGAGCAGATACCAGGACCTATGCTAGTCCAGATGGTTCCAGCCACCAGAAATGCCAGTGCTGGATTGCAGGATGGTCATAACCCCCAGAAACAAGCAGTGTATAATGTGATGGGAAAATGAATCAAGCAAAGGAGTCAATATGGACAATCACAATACATTAGTAAATGCCTTGTATTAACTTTCTCTACATGATAAATTCCATTTGCTGAAGTGAGACAACCCCTTTAATAAAGATTAGTCCTAAATCTATGGCAACATGCTAATTATTTTTTAGGTTAATTTTAGGCTTTCAAAAATAAAATGTATAAATAAAGAATTTATATACAGTATACAGTATAATACAGTTCATTGTATACTAGTCTCACCCTAGTTCTGATATTGTACATGGCAGAAGCAGATGAGTGCATAAAGGTGAACTTGATGATGAAGGCATCTACCATAAACACTGACCTTGAACATTAGTTGGTTGTCAGGTTGACTCTCTTTTGTGCTCTTCCTTGTAATTTTTCTTTAACATTGTTGTTGTCGTCATGAGTGTTTATTCGATAAACTGGGGCACGCTCTAGTCAATAACTGTCAGATAGCCCATTCTTATTTTCTGATCTTGCCTATCCTTTGGCTCTTCATTCAGTCCACAACACTATCCTTCTTGCATGCTAATTTGATGTTTTATTGAAACCAGCACATATTTAAAGAGGCTCTGTCACTAGGTTGTAACCTATGTATTTAAATACATAGGTTACAAGACCTAGTGACAAACTTTAAAATCATACCTGTCATGCAGAGTTCTGTGCAGCGGTTGCGTAGATATGCAAATGAGCCATCGGAGCACCGTTCCATCCCCCCCCGGGCCCGAGGCACGTCCCCTCGCTATTGGCACACCCAGTACCCTATTTGATAGACAGCGCTAGACTTACGAGTCTAGCGCTGAAATCCTGCGCATGCGTCTTAAAATATCCACTGGAGCATGCGCAGTAGCAAACACTGTAAACACTGCAAGCGCTACTGCGCATGCTCCAGTGGATATTTTAAGACGCATGCGCGGGATTTCAGCGCTAGACTCGTAAGTCTAGCGCTGTCTATCAAATAGGGTACTGGGTGTGCCAATAGCGAGGGGACGTGCCTCGGGCCCGGGGGGGGATGGAACGGTGCTCCGATGGCTCATTTGCATATCTACGCAACCGCTGCACAGAACTCTGCATGACAGGTATGATTTTAAAGTTTGTCACTAGGTCTTGTAACCTATGTATTTAAATACATAGGTTACAACCTAGTGACAGAGCCTCTTTAAGCATTAAGCCAATGTATAACTTAACTTGTTTAAAATCTTAAAGACATTTCATCACTCAATTTTCTCAGTCTAACCAAATGGATATTAATATTGAAGTATAGTTATTTATGCCAAGTAACTGGGACAGCTACCACCTGTCTCTACATGGATTTACCTTATCAGTTTATACTTATAACTGATTTCAGGTGTAATTATTCACTGACATAAGCTTCTACAGTATTAAGAGGAATTCTGCAATTTTACATGTTGAGGTAACTAATATAACTACATTTTATGACAGAGATCACATCTTCTATCAACATGCCCATTCTATTTGGCAAATAGGCATGCTATTTCTATGAAGAGATGGATAAATACTACTGGAGCCACTTATCTTGCAGGAAACAAAAGATCAGATGAATTAAAATCCAACCTATCTTCCTATACGTATATGCTTAGCTGGCTGAACCTACCACTATGCTAAGTGTCATATACATGTATGCTAAGCTGGCTGAATCCAGGGACTTTATGTGCATGGGGCCATGTCGATTCTCCCAGCAAAATCCAGGCTTGTTGGATTCAATGTTCTGGATCAGCTATTGAAGTTTATGGCCATTTTAATCCATTGTTTCCCCTAACTGTGTTCAGTAGACAATTAGCCTGTCCTCATGAGACTGGTACTGGATCCCATTGAAATTGCACAACACTATCCTTCCTAGCCTGTATAAAAAAGATCTTTGGTGTATTGTGAAAGTGCTTTTGTTTCGTATTTTGACATGGATTTTTTCTTCATCTATTGACCTTGACCTCTAACTTTTATGACTATCTATCTATCTATCTATCTATCTATCTATCTATCTATCTATCTATCTCTTCTGGCATCATGCACTGGAAATTACTATTTGCTAGCAGTAAGCTGTTTTTGAAGACTACAAAGGAGATGTGAACTAATGTTTACCTTTGTGAAAATGTATACATCCATGAAGAAAGAACAGACTGTATCAAGAGCTAAGTATTACCGCAACATGTTTCCAGTTGTAAAAGATGTTTGGTGACAAGTAAAGGTATGAACAAAGATTAATCTTCATTTTTAAAAAGGTCCATTTTCATTTGTTTAGTAACTCATCACAAAAAACACCATGCCCATCTAAATACATCATTTTGTGCTGTAATAACTTGTGAAGTAATCTCTCAACCATCAAAGAAAGATTGTTCGTGGCAGGTAACTTGTTTAAAGAGAACTAATTTAACATATTTAGAAAATGATAATGTGCAGTTTCATTGGATGATAGAGATCTGATATATCAAAGCAGCTTTCCCCTGATGACTTTTAACCAAGAGGAAGCATCTGATTACATCATGTTTTGGCTGCCAGAAGATCAAACAAAGTGATGATTTTTGCAAGAGTTCTCCTGACTGGAACTGCAGAAAGCCTAAGGGCATTTACAGCACTTTAGCTAAATGTTTCTCTACCAAGATAAGACAAATGAATCTTACCTGCAGACTTGTCCATCACACAATAATCAGGAGAATTCTCAAAGTATACAAGGTCCTTTTTGGTAGGTTTTCTAAAGTTCTGATTTGCCACAGTGAAGCTAGTCCCATCTTGATTCATAGTGACCTGGATTGCTCCATTGTATTTCCTTCTAAGATAGTCCCCTGTTTTACGAAAATCTGACATGGCCTTCCAACAAGTCCTTAATGTGCATGATCCACTGACCCCATGACACTTACATTCAAGCTTCATGAAACGTTTTACTGCCTGTTAGACAGAAGACTGGAATTAGATTGGAATATCACATAAACATAAAGGTCTATAAGCACTTACTATACACGCTTTTACAGTCACTATGGTACAAAGATTCATGTTACCTAGTGGGCTGTAATTAATAAAATTGGGTCAGGCAAACGTGATTATTTTTATAAGCTCTCTTATAAATTATGGATCTTTTTACTGAGGGGCATATTTATTAAACAAACAGTTAAGTGCTCCTAATGTGGTGATGCTTCCGACCATATCGTAAACTGCTCAATCTGAGCTTTTTAATAGATGTCCACCTACAGTCATGGCCAAAAGTTTTGAGAATGACACAAATATTATATTTTCACATGATCTGCTGCCCTCTGGTTTGTATGTGTGTTTGTCAGATGTTTTTATCACATACAGAAATATAATTGCAATCATATTATGAGTAACAAAAGCTTATATTGACAGTTAGAATGAGTTAATGCAGCAAGTCAATATTTGCAGTGTTGACACTTCTTCTTCAGGACCTCTGCAATTCTCCCTGGCATGCTCTCAATCAACTTCTGGACCAAATCCTGACTGATAGCAGTCCATTCTTGCACAATCAATGCTTGCATTTTGTCAGAATTTGTAGGTTTTTGTTTGTCCACCCGTCTCTTGATGATTGACCACAAGTTCTCAATGGGATTAAGATCTGGGGAGTTTCCAGGCCATGGACCCAAAATCTCTATGTTTTGTTCCCTGAGCCATTTAGTTATCACCTTTGCTTTATGGCAAGGTGCTCCATCATGCTGGAAAAGGCATTGTTGATCGCCAAACTGCTCTTGGACGGTTGGGAGAAGTTGCTCTCGGAGGACATTCTGGTACCATTCTTTATTCATGGCTGTGTTTTTTAGGCAAGACTGTGAGAGAGCCGATTCCCTTGGCTGAGAAGCAACCCCACACATGAATGGTTTCAGGATGCTTTACAGTTGGCATGAGACAAGACTGGTGGTAGCGCTCACCTCGTCTTCTCCGAATAAGCTGTTTTCCAGATGTCCCAAACAATCGAAAAGGGGATTCATCAGAGAAAATGACTTTATCCCAGTCCTCAGCAGTCCACTCCCTGTACCTTTTGCAGAATATCAGTCTGTCCCTGATGTTTTTTCTGGAGAGAAGTGGCTTCTTTGCTGCCCTCCTTGAGACCAGGCCTTGCTCCAAGAGTCTCCGCCTCACAGTGCGTGCAGATGCACTCACACCTGCCTGCTGCCATTCTTGAGCAAGCTCTGCACTGCTGGTAGCCCGATCCCGCAGCTGAAACACTTTTAAGAGACAGTCCTGGCGCTTGCTGGTCTTTCTTGGGCGCCCTGGAGCCTTTTTGGCAACAATGGAACCTCTCTCCTTGAAGTTCTTGATGATGCAATAGATTGTTGACTGAGGTGCAATCTTTCTAGCTGCGATACTCTTCCCTGTTAGGCCATTTTTGTGCAGTGCAATGATGACTGCATGTGTTTCTTTAGAGATAACCATGGTTAACAGAAGAGAAACAATGATGCCAAGCACCAGCCTGTGTCCAGTGGTGTCATTCTTACTTAATCATGACAGATTGATCTCCAGCCCTGTCCTCATCAACACCCACACCTGTGTTAATGGAGCAATCACTGAAACGATGTTAGCTGGTTCTTTTAAGGCAGGGCTGCAATGATGTTGAAATGTGTTTTGGGGGATAAAGTTCATTTTCTAGGCAAATATTGACTTTGCAAGTAATTGCTTTTAAGCTGATCACTCTATATAACATTCTGGAGTATATGCAAATTACCATTATAAAAACTGAAGCAGTAGACTTTGTAAAAATTAATATTTTTATCATTCTCAAAACTTTTGGCCATGACTGTATAATATATGACCCTATAACTATAACATGTTTATTTTCTGTCCAAAAGTAGTTTGTGACATAAGGGTTGACAAAGCAATGAAACTTCTCAAAAGAGACAAGAATCTAAAATATCCAATTTACATTATGGGTCTAGAAAATCTGGCAGATTAATGTTTCCCCTCCTCTTCAGATGTTATCTTATGAGTCCCTTTGAAACCATAACTATTTATTCTCTTTGTCCTAAAAGATCATAAATTACCCAGCATGGAAATGTATTTACTGCACCAAATATTTCTGTCTCAGCCTCCAGTGGGCTCTTTCCAAATAGTATTAATAGCTGAAAAACTTAAGACGTTATGCCCAGATCTGGGGACATCTGGAAAAAGGAGGGGGGGGGGGGAGAAGTCCTTTACTGTCTTTCCATTTTTTGTCAACTGAGAGAAATTAGCTTTATGAACTTTTTGATTTTATACTTATGCAAGGTATTTGATGATATGATCACAGTTGTACCTTATCCTCTCCGTAAAGCATTAATTTCATAATTGTCATGTTCACCTTTCTAAGTCTCAGAGCAACTCACCATTCTACCACAGCGATTATTGTGCAAGTTCATCAGTGCGCGGGCATCCCTCACTCTTCTTTCCTTGGCATCCACAAAATCCTTAGCAAATTCAATTCCAAAGTCAATGTTGTCACTGCAGCCTCCCCAATCAAACTCCCCTCTTTCATCCTTGAAGCGCCCTCTCTTTTTTGGGTCACAGCTGCATGATTTCAGTTCTCCTTGACTGCAAGCACGGGTAATTGCATACACCACGCCAGCATAAGAAATTGCATAGACAAAAGCTGCTTCTCGGCTACCTATTTGAGATAAAAAACACAAGTTACTTTTATGTACATATAGTATATACATGGGTCAGTAAAATACCCCAAATTATACAAAAAATAGATATTGCATTTGTAAAGAATTTATTATTAAAACAATGTACAGTGAAACCTCACCAAAAGACCACCTCTTTGAGAAGACTTATGTCCATCTAGATTTTTCTGACTGATTTCCAATCTTCTTATGTCCTCTATATACTGGTTGTGTTCTTTGGGGGCATTAACCCCTTAAATGACTATTTTTCACTGCATTCATTGGGTGGTCATCTGAAAGAGGTTTCACTGTACTTGCATTTGTTGAATAAAGATAACCAACAAACTCATATACATTGTGTGTTATGGAAAAGATCACAGGAATGGATCATTTATATAGCACTTACATACTCCATCGCAATGTACAGAGATTTGTAAGGGCAACAGCATACAGACTTCGATTAAAGTAAAAGTGTCACCAAAAATTTTATCTTCCAGTTAAAACCAGATAGTAACACAGCTCATTTTTTGTAATCTGTTTTCATTTTCTGATTGTAGATTTTTTTAAATTTTATTTCCTGAACATGATTATGGGGGCGGCCATCTTGCCTGAGATGTTCTTAACAGCATTTACACAGCATTAAAAAAATTAATTTGGCAGCCCCGTGGGAGTGTTAATTTGGTTGTGCTGAGATTGTCATCACTCACATCAGTCCCTGTCCACATTAGGGTTCGCAATCTAAATTCCAGATTAAAGGAATTGTGCAATGGGTTTCTATTGATGACCTGTCCCCTAGAAAAGTCATCAATATCAGATCTGTAGGGGTCATAACTCTCGACACAAATGCTGATCAGTTATTTGAAGAGGAATGGTACAAGCACTTGAAATTACACTATGCCACCACTGCAAACAAGACACCACCACTGCAAGCGAGAGACATACTGCTAATTTTAAAGAGAAAGCAGAGCTTCAACGAGTGCCGACTACTCTTCAATCAGCCGATCATCGGTGGTGCTGGGAGTTGGACCTCCACAATCTGTTATTGATAGCCTATCCTGGCTATATAGCATCAATATTAACCCACTACCCACAACCTATCTGTATGTTTTTGGAATGCTGGAGGAAACCCACGCAAATATGGGGAGAATATACAAACTCAATGCAGAAGTTGGCCTTGGTCAGAGTCAAACCCAGGACCCCAGTTCTGTAAAGCAACTAACCACAAAGCCAACGTGATTTACTGAAAAATGAATTTCCTGACCATGCAGCAGATGCTGTGTCAGTCACAGTGTCTGTCATGGATACTGACCATAATCTTTGAGATAACTACCTCATAAATTACAATTTTTAATGCCATTTTTGGGTGGATGTCTTAAGGAGGTTTTACTGTATATCAAGCTACCTATGGCCAGCTTAAGTGGTGAAAAAAACCAAATTGAATATAAAGACTCTTGCACATGGCAAAGCTGTATGCACAGAGGCTCCATGAACTTCATGTGACTCTTTACTCTATACATCTGCAGCCATATCATGCAGTTCATTGGGCTATATTACATTTTCCTCTTGAAACCTACACCATCCAATGGAAAATTTTTCCACACGAGCAGTAGTGCCTCATTCTTGAGACCTAATGTGTGCACTAATCAATTTCTGTATAAACACTGATTATCATCTAGTTACATGTAATACGTAAAAAATGATACTGTACTTATATTTGGGTATGTGATCATACTACATATTGCTATAATTTTGGATTTAATAACATGCAGCTGTTATGTCTCCTGCCTCGGAGATTTACCAACTGGCTGCCTCTTATCTCTTACCGAAGAACATATTCAGGAATCACAGATCTCAAATGTGCCATAAATCCACCCAAAAAAATCAGGGGGGAAAATTCCAAGGCTCTTCTGGACATGGTGTCTGGTATTTGATGGCTTTTTAAATTACAGAGCATTTAAAGAGTTGTGAAAAAAAACTATAAACGAAAAACATGAGGGCGTCAAAACTACCTGTCAAGATTAGGTACAGCACTGAAGAAACAATGTGGTAAGACTATGTACTTAATTAGGATTCTGTCAAGTAGACTCCATTGGAGATCACGCAACAACATGTTTTTAGTCAGCAGAATATAATTTACTTGCATATAAACCTCAGGGGGGTTTGTTGGTATGTTGCTGTAATTTTGATTCACGGTTTCCAGCTACTTAACCTTTCGTATTTTCATTAAAACCGTAAAGACCCCCTCAAATTGGTTAGAAAACTGAATGGTACTGATGAAAGTCATAGTATGCTGAATCATTGGGTTATTTATGCATGTTTGATGAAGCTGTGCAGTAACAATACAAAATGGTGTTGGTTTTCCACTTCTGTGTGTAACATACTGCACTTCATTGGTGTCTGGCTCAGTCATCTGCCATCTTTTTCTTCTTGGCAGTGCTGGTGGGATTGTTGGGTGGCGAGTACTCAGATGGTGCTGATGTCCATCCGATCAGATTGCTCAGTTGATTCGCCAATCAAGTAGTCTGGCTAATTGCAAATAAGAAGGTTGATCATTGAACCAATCATGGAGCTAATATGCTGTATCGACCTAACCAGCTTGGCTCCTGTCTACGAGTTTGGATTCTCATTTGACTGTGACTTTTTTCTTGCTGTCCTCCGGTACTGATCTGTGGTTTTGTTAGGCCTTTACTCTCCACCTATTTGTGCCACCAGCCAGGGCTGTATTTGCCACTATTCTCAGGGGCGGATTGGCCATAGACCTTACAGGGAAATTTCCCGGTGGGCCGACGCCCAGGGGACCGCCTGAGCCCTCCTCACGGACGGCCATCGAAAGTTTTTGGGGATATATTTTGTGCTGCTGGTGGCAGTATTTTGTGATGGACTGTGGTATCTGGCTCTGTTGGGGCGGTATAATGTGCCAGAATATGGTATTGCTGACCCCGCCTTCCATCAATTTGGACCTGACTACAAAACAGGGACACTTTTAGTATTTTTTCCAGGGCCACTTTAAGTTCCCAGTCCGCCCCTGACTAGGCTCCTGAGTGTGGGTTCCTAGAGTATCAGGAATTAGGGTCAGCAGTATACTGAGGGTTTTTTAAAATTCTTTTTTTATATTTTGCAGATTGCATATATATATATACTGTATGGGCAGCATGGGGGCTCAGTGGTTAGAACTGGTGCCTTTCAGCGCTGAGGTCCTGGGAATCTGACCAAGGACAACATCTGCATGGAGTTTATATATTGTCCCCATGTTGTGTGGGTTTCCTCTGGGTACTCCGGTTTCCTCCCACACTCCAAAGACCTACTGATAGGCAACTTAGATTGTGAGTCTCCTTTGGGGACAGTGTGATGCTACTGTCTGTAAAGCGCTGTAGAATATAGCAGCACTATATAAGTGAGTATAATAAATATATAAATATGTCTGTATGTATGTAGTGATCACACATGTATGCTTGCCAGTATGTGAGTGGGTGCTCATGTATGTAGTAAGTGTGTGTACCGAATGTGCATATGTGTGCATCTCATTATCATCAAAAATTGTCTGCTATAGCCCAGCCTACTACTGAAAAACAATGTGTAACTGCTCTCCTTCATGTTTCTGCTGGGGGAATTGTTACATCCTATAGATAAACTACATGATATTTCAATTGAGCGTAGTCCAATTGTATGCTTGTTGGGCTATGTGTCTGTGAGGGCATTGATGGAACTGCTTGAGGTGGCAGCTCAGTCTCTTTATGAACATCAGAAACAAATTGTCTTTCACTGTAGAGACACTTATCAACCATCTTTAATAGAATGTATATCTAAAGTGAACTTGCTATGGCATATGGAGATTTATGTAACACTAAAAGAAGGTCTGAAAAGAAATATGAAAACATGTGGGGCCTGTGGCCAGATCTGCCTGACATTGCTGCTTTGTCTGTCACATTTATTAGGTTCATGGCTAGGTATGTGACTAAATTTCAACTGTGATACGCACTTATAGTATGATGTATGGATCAGACGAGGAGATAATCGCTTTGTCACTGTGTACATTCCATAATACACTGTCAATGTCCTTGTACTAATGAACCATGCATTGAACAAGGGTTTGACGCTGTAAGGGGGTATTTTACCCAATATTATACGTGAAAAGGTTGTAAATCTTCAATAAAAATGAAACTACTTTACCAACACTTTTCTGGGATATAGAATGGCTGATTTTGTTTAGATACTGTTTAGTAAAACTTAAAGAAAATTTGAGTAGAAGACCATGTGGGTTCAGAAAAGTTGTTGCCAATTAAATGGGGGCACATTTAAAGGAGTTATCCAACAGTCAACATTTGGTGTTGGCTAACCCGTTTAATCTTAGTACCTAGGGTAGAATTAGAAGTTAATAGGGCCCTTCCTCCTGTTGGCAACTACACTGAAGACGTTAAAGGGTGAAAAACCTGTGGTTCCTTATATTACTAACCAGAGTAGCCAGGAAGCTGTTTGATTGAGGTGAGCAATACTGTTACACAATGTATGTTTTATTTCACTCCTACAAGTTCCCTATTTGAGGTTCCAACCATTTGCATGCATAAAAATAAGTGGACACCATAGCAATGTTCAGATTGGCATGTTTGTTTTTTCCCACCATGCCATCTCCATGACCCTTCAGTCAATTTCCTACCCTCTTGTTTGTTAAAAATACATTTCCTCTGGATAGTGGCCCCTGCAACGTTTACCCAATAGTACAGATGACAGGGTCATCATTCTTCTTTCTCTTTCTCCAAGGGCACCATAGCAGCTATCTTGTCCATCATGTTTATGTACAGATGCAGCTGAGCTAAACTTGATGGTTAACGCGTTAAGTAAAGAATGTCAAGAAAAAAATAAGTAATTTTTCAATGGATTTCAATGGATTTTGTCATGAGATAACCAAGATAAAACTATGCCATGTGTTATCAGAGTCAATTTTAGCTCTTCTACATCCATATATAAATCTAGATCCTTGAAGCACGAAATACTTCTTAATCCACATATAATCACAATAGATTAGTGAAGCTCATGGATAACTCAAAAATCCAAGGAGAGAAAAGACCTTTCTCATTCTGAAATCTCCAATCAGGTATTTAAGAACAAACAGTATTTTTAGAATCACTGTAGCCACTGGAAATCACACAAGGTCCTTGCCTCTAAACTCCATATAATAGAAGGAAAGGAGACACTGTCCTCCAATAGTGTTATATCACAATAAAACATTTATTATACTTACAAACTTAGCAGTTAAAAGGCATATCATGACTGGCCATCAACCTCACAGGGACATTTCATTAGCCAATGCCTAGGGGCCACCCCAATGCTGGCCATATATATAATGATCCAGTGCTCTCAGCATTAATTAGCGCTAGGAGCATCAGGTACTGGCAGCTGCAGGTGCTTTCTTGCATGCATTCGTATAACTTTCCTCAGAACAGTTATAAAATGGAATACTGTAGTGGGGACGTCAATATTTTATGCTTATTGTATTAGGGGCTGGGGCAGTATTTTGTACTTCACTACGATACTAATGTTCCTGCCTACTTTTATTGTCCCTGATTACTTCTGTTAGCCCTATCAATTTGGACACAGCTATAACATAGGGCCACTGTAAATACCCAGTCTGCCACTGCAGGCGGATGCAGTTTTTTTAATTAAAATTTGTGCTGTTAAACACATAAAAAAAAAAAGTCTGAACAAGCCAATTTTTAAGTACAAAAATAAAAAATGCTGTCTTCGACCCTTACACCATTCTGAAACGTTATCCAAATATTTACATATCCTATTACTGTTCAGGTATGTCACTTGTACCACTTTTGGAGCTGCAGTAAGCACAGATGACCCTTTGTCTCATTTTTGTAACAAGTGAACACAAAACATTAGAAAATGGTGGATCATAAACAGACATGCCACAACAGGCAGCCGTGTTTACAGGTAATAGTCCCGCTCATTCTCAACAACTAATTCAGATCCCAGATTGAATTTTTTTTGAAAGTAGCAACTTATAAAATACTAGCAGAAATACCCGGCTTCGCCTGGGTATATTTCATCTATTTATTTAATGTTTCTGTGTTGGGGTGTGGCTTAGCAAAGCGCTTCGCATAGGTGCATTTAATCTATTTCATTTAATGTTTCTGTGTGTCATTGCAGAATGGCTGCGGAGTGAGAGGGGGCGTGGCCTGACAGAAACGGGGCGTGGCTTAGTAAAAGGCTTCAAACGGTTGTAGTCTATAATTAGTCTATTTCATCTAAAATTTTTGTGTGTCGTTGCAGAGAGAAATTCACCCTCCCACCCCTGCAGCAAACAGAAGTTTATTCTTACCTTTATTTTTTCAATCCCCGTTGGCTGCGGAGTGGGAGGGGGCGTAACCTGACAGAGTCGGGGGCGTGGATTAGCAAGACGCTTCACATGGGTGGATTTAATCTATTTTATTTAATGTTTGTGTGTGTTGTTGCAGAAAGAAAGTCAACCTCCCACCCATCCCTGCAGCTGACAGAAGTTGATTTTTACCTTTATTTTTTCAATCTCTGTTGGCTGCAGAGTGAAAGGGGGTGTGGCCTGACAGAGTTGGGGGTGTGGCTTAGTGAGACCTGGGGCGGGGGATTTAAGTACTTCTTTTAGGGTGGCCTGAATTAAAGGTCAATACCATGCTTATTTATGAGCCCACGCAATAGACAGCAGTGGAGGAAAACATCTTTTATTACTACTGAACTGTAGTAATAGAAAAAAACATAAGTTATATTTATGGTAACCGGAATACCTTTAACAGTGTCAGTAAATAGAGATGGATGAGATCCTCAGCTGCTGATAATTACCTGGTTGTTATGGAAACCTGCCCTCCCTGTGTGTGCCTTTGCAGAGAATGGCAGTTGGAGTTTAAAACCAAAGCTCCCAGTTGTAATGTTGGCTAATGGAGATCATATTTTGGGAATATCTCAGGAACGGTATGTCCTAGAGAGATGAGACCTGGTCTAAAACCTTCCCGGACAACTGATGCACCTGTGTGCCGAATTTGGTGAAAATCGGTCCAGTAGTTTGGTCGCGCATAGAGGACAGACAGACAGAAACTCATTTTTATATTATTAAGAGATTTCTGGATCTGGTAAATGGTAGTGGGCATTGTCCTGGGCAGTGTGGAAAGCAAAAGAGTATTTGAAATGAACCACAATATGTTTAAAAATATTTTTTTAATCTAAAATATAAATATAAATAAAAAATATCTTTTTTGTTTACCAGAAATGCAGCAAACAATTCTGGATTTTTTAAAAATCTGAGATTGGTCTATTGGAATAGTACACAATGAATTTTTCCTTGGATATCTCATTCAGTAATCTCAAGTGGTATGAGGAGAGATAATGTAAATGGTGCAGCCCTCAACATACTGTAACATAAGCAATGACTTTAATAATGCTGGTTCTATATAGCTATAAAATGCAGAGGAAATTTGCTATAGTAGACTTTGAGATCAGCTCTCCATTCTGGCTCATATAGCAGGTTACTCTGTGTGACACCCATATACCCTATTAGAGCATATGGACAACTTCACTTCTACATCATCTGTAGAAACATATGCTACTTATGTTAGATATTGTTCATACAGATTACCATGCAGCATGATTAGGTGTCATGAACTGCTCTTTGGTAAGGATCGACCCCATTCACTATAGCAGACCAGGTACGGTAAGTAAGATATTGAGGTCTAAGATATGTACTGCCTTTATGAATCTAAGAAATTCCCTGGAAAAAAAATGATCACTACCTTTCAATTCAGTATTAATCCATGACATATAAGCAGGAAACCTATATAAACAGTACATATATTACTTTAATTACTAATGGATCTGGTGATCCAACGAAGGGCAACTTAAAACTTTAACGATTCCCCTGAACTAAGCCTGTGTGTTCTAAGTAGATTGATTTGGTATCATTCTGTATAATACTTGAGCAATGAGGTCAGCGCAAACTGTAAACTGACATATCATCCCATTCAATGGGTGTGCCTGTGGACAGCGATGATTTACACACTCCTCCACCAAAGAATGTGTTAATGAACATACATGCAGCCCAACCATGTCCAAATAGGTTTCTGTTTTGCATCACATTTTGTTTGCAGAAGGTGCTTCTGTTTCTTTAAGAAGTCTGCTGGGCACTCGATAGCGATATGTTTGAGCATACTGGAATTTCTCATGGTTTCAAAAAGCGAAATGCAAAAGTCTATTTGAAAATTGTAAGGGGCATCTTTAATGAGCTCAATTAAGTGCATTTCCATCTTATTAATTACACCAATTGGAAAACTGCACGACATTGTAACCAAGACACCGCACCACCTAAGAGCAGGAATGCCCTCCTTCTTAAGATGTTCATCAAGGTAGATACGAATGGCGTGGTGATACTGTGAAAGTATCATGTGCAAGACAGGCAGAGAGAGAGAATATGGAGGAAGTCCAGGGAAAAATTCTTCTATATTTCTAGGCAAGCTGGGGTCCAAATGTAGCTCTCTATAGCCTGTAAAATGACTGACTATGGTTGTACCACCCTGTCCTAGAAGAGCAGCTCTGGAGGACAAACTGCTTCTGAAATATTATGAAGAAATGATACATATATAAAACGTAGGGTGTATTTACAGATTTATTACAGAAATCTCTGCTGCTGTCTGATTAATTAGAATGGGGCCTACAGAAATCTAACCAGATGAATGAAGTAAATTCACTCAGAAATTTCCGCCACATATCTGCCATTAGTGTATATACAGTTTATATCTTAAAGTTGGCCATACACATGAAATCAAAGTTGGCTAAAATGAGCAGTTCCAGTTGTGTTGGCTGACCGCTTGAAAAAAAAAAAAAAGAGTGATTGCCAATGTCTGATGATAATGTGGCTGGCCAGGCTGGATGATTTTAGCTGTTGTCAGGCAAAATTCTATGTGTATATATGTGTATGACATTGTCAGGGGGACCAGGGCATTGTTTTTTTCCCCAAGTTTTGCGGGGAATATTGCTTGTGGGACAGTTCAAACAAATGATCCCATGGACAACTGATCACTAACAATGGGGTCAATCTTTGTCTCATGTGTATGGCAGGCTTTAGTTTGTACCTGTTGGTATTTAATCTAATTTTAGATCATTCAAACAAAATCCATTGTAAGGACCCTATAAGACCGAGCAATTTTTGGGCCAATTATCGGGAACAAGCATTTATAGGAATGCTTGTTTCCAATAATTGGCCCATAAAATGGTGCCGCTGATTGGCCAATGAATGAGCAAATGATTGTTTGTGGGCTGATTTACATCTTTCAAGAGCAGCGCATCTCCTTTTGTAATCGGGGATGTGCTGCCCATACTATATAGAGCTGAAGGAGGGAGGAACAACTGCTGAGGTCTCATTTCTCCCCCATTCAGCTGACATTGGCCAGTGTAATAACATAAATGAGTGCCAATGGACATCTTAATCATCCATCGGTGCTCGACATACACTTACTGGACAGTGTAACAGAACATTAAGGCTTTATTACCACATCAGTGTTTTGCATTAGTTATTGTTATATAAAACCAGGTGTAGATCTTCTATATACTATATATATATATATTTGAAAATTCCCACAGACATTTAACTGTTCAGGTGTCAAAAACATATGAAAATGCCACAAAAACTATGTGTGAATCCAGCCTATGCATACAGTCTATGTTATGTTTGTGTCTATTGGGTGACATAATAATCCATAATACCAATCTTACAAATACCCCTGCACCATGTCACACAAGAAAATGTATGTAGCATCATCATTACGTATTATTTTCCTGCATTGTTTGTAGATTTAGTTTTAGGCATGACAACATACTTCTTAGCATGACTCTACCAAAGACTGTGTGATCTCTGTCCAGGGTGCTGCAGTTCCAGCGATGGTGCCTGAACTGATGCTGGCACTCTCTGATCCACTCCTTGGCTCCCTCACCAATGGCTTGCATAATGTCCGGATGCTTCTGACAAAGTTGCCTCTGCTTGTTGACAAGCCCTGGGATGTTATCACATATGACTCTTGCTCCTAGTGCACCAATGTACCTACAAGAGAAGAAAATGATAATAATAAAAATTACATTCTGAACAACTGTAATAAACCTACAACGATAGTTTAGTGCAAATCTGTCTTGAGAAATTCAAGCAAGAAGCTTTATTTATAATAAAGTTCTGAATGTTAGGTTTTGAAATCAGAATTTATTACATATCCGCTGCTTTTCCATGAGTTCACTTTTTCCATTGTTTTCAACTGATTATATTTAAAAGGAATTTATGACTTTAAACACATTTCTAATATATGCTGTGACATTTCATGTCACATTGATGTGCAGTACTCTATAGCAGGGGGTATCTGCAAATGGTTTTTTATGTAATTTGTTATATTGTTACGTATTGTGTGCCCAGCATAGCCATATATGGATGGCATAGCCAGGGTTAACAACTTGGCTCAGCCTTATAGGAGGCTAGGTGGTGGCTGGCTCCACCCCTAGCTTGAGGGAGGAAGCAGTGACCTATGCTTCCTCTTCTCAGGCCCAGAGAGCTTCAGATACTAACAGATATCTGCAAGGTCTACAGAAAGAGAGTAAGATAAAGAAGAACTTGGAATCTGCATGGTCAAGCATAGGAGTCATCAAGATAACCCGCTCCTACAGCCATTCAGACTTAAAACACCCATCACACCAGGACATATCCTAGCCAGACCTGTCTTCAAAACCCTATATCCTGCAGTGGACATTACAGCCATTATTGCCATGGTACTGTTAGCAGCCATAGGTTCTACTGAAAAATACTTTAGCAAGATAGAAAGGGGGGGTCATAACTCCCATACTTTCCTAAATCCATACATCACTATCTAGGGATAGAATTGCACTCTGTACAGTTGAAACTGTCTGCTATAATTGGATGTACTACAATTCCTATTTTCCAATTAATTAAAGAGAGACAGTTATTTTTCTACCTCTGGCCTGGTTTTCTCCTACACCATACAATGGCCATTGGTCTACATGCCCTGCCCTGCACCCATACAATTACTCAACATCAAAGGCACTCCAACTACCATCATGCAGGAGCCCCAACATCAGGAAGAAAGAGTGCTTCCTCCTTTCATTGCTCCATTGGGTAGCAGTATGGGGTAGCAGTATGAGAAATGCCACTGTAACAGCCAGAGCCACTGTAAATGAATCCGAAATAATCCTCTGGCACTCGTTTAAAACTAGATCTTTTTATTGTTAGCGCTTTAAAACCCTTCAACAGTTACAAAAATAGGCATAAAAATGCTACGCGTTTCAGATGTAACATTCTTCCTCATGGCATGTAAGCTCACATGAGGGGTATTCTGCTAGGTACAAGTTTTGTGGGAGTTCTGGAGATAGCCGAGTACAGCACACGGCTATCCCCGAAACTCCCATAGACATTAATGGAGTGGACTTGCACATGTATACCCGGCTGCTCCGGTCATTTTAGAGGAGCAGTAAGGGGCCTGCAAGGGGCACAAGGCCCCCGTTCTCATGATCGGTGGGGGTCCCAGTGGTAGGGCCCCAACAATCTGATAGTTATTCCCTATCCTGTGGATCAGGGATAACTTGTACCCCCTTTAAATGTGTCTCTCCTCTAGTCCCAGTAGGGTGGAGTTTGTACTCACAGATGTATAATTAAGAACCATTAGTACTAGACCTGGTAAAGTTCACCAATTTATAAAAATGTCTACAAGAAATACATAAATCTAATCTATGTACAGGTATACATAATTCTCAGGTATATCTCCTAGTAGAAATACATAAGATCTGAACACAAGTTGAGGACATCTGGAGCCCTTATGTTCAGCTTCCAGATCCAGTAGCCTTCTCTGGTATGGACCTTATGCTCCCAAATCTGCATTCCGGTTTTTCTACTTTTTCAATATCTGTCACGCTTAGTGAATCAATGTTGCCTGTGTGTACCTGTATACAGGGGTGCACCTAGCCTTTCTGCTGCCTGAGGCGAAAACTAAAATGGCGCCCCCCCATGCCAATTTCTTAACCCTTCCGCTGCCCAAAATTTTATTGGGTTCCCCCTATTAAAAAATAGTATGAAAGCCAAGTAGCCCACTATATATACTGCAAAGAAAGGGGGTCAGTCAGCACATCCAAAGTGCAGGTGCACGCTGCCATGACTAGAGACAAAAAGGAAAAAAAACCTTTTGTCTCTAGCCATGGCAGCGTGCACCTGCACTTTGGATGTGCTGACTGACCCCCTTTCTTTGCAGTTATACTGATCTGGAGGTGTGGCTCCTCCAGCCAGTCTTGCACTCCTGATAAGCCTGTCTGCCTCATAGGCTGATTTTAATCAGAGTAAGTATAAAACTGTGTCCTGCTCTCAGTATATGTATTGGAAGCTGTGAGGCACCAGGAGAGGTATGGAGTGGGCTCAGCATGCATGTTGGTACCTGCATTCCTAGATTCAATGGAGGCCTTTAGGGCACCTAAATTGGCAAAGGCAGAGTGAACCCAGCATGCATGTGGAACCAACACTCCCTGAGTTTTGTGGTAGCCATTATGGCACGTAACAGGTAGAAATTAGTGTTAGGTTCCCGTCTGAAAGAGAACGCCTTGACGTATGGCAGATGGGCTCAAATATTTTGTACAAAATGATTTGCCAAGATTCTCAATTTTGCAAAATAAGCATAGTACTAGTACCAAAATGTTTTATATGACTATGGCATTATTGTACATTATTTATGTTTGCAGAGTGCTGCTGCACTGTTTTTTTTTTCCTTTTTTTTTCCTTTTTTTTCCACTATATATACCTCACACATAAATATATACCAGCACAAGAGATGAACAGTTGCTGTTCCTTAAAAGTTTTTTCCGGGAGTTAACTACTGATGACCTATCCTCAGGATAGCTGCTGGTCTGACAGCCGGGACCCCCGCCGATCAGCTGTTTGAGAAGGCACCGGCTCTCCTGTGAGCACTGTACCTTCTGGCAGCTCACCAAGCACAGAGCCATACATTGTACAGTGGCTGTGCTTGGTATCGTGCTCAGTCACATTCACTTGAATGGGGCTGAGCGGCTCCTAGTCCACGTGACCGATGAACGTGACATTACTGGCCTAGGAAAAGCTACGAGAAGGCCACGGCGCTCATGGAAGCTCCGGTGCCTTCTCAAACACCTGATTGGTGGGGGTCCCGGGTGTCAGGCCACCACCGATCAGATACTGATGATCTATCCTGAGAATAGGTAATCAGTAGTACAATCCCAGAAAACCCCTTTAAGTAGAGCCTCAGCGTTCGCACAGCTACTCAGTGCAGCTGCACAGGCGCAAGACTGTCAGGGCCGCGCAAGATGTTCATAAGTAAGCTTGACATTATATACAATACTAGCAGAAAGACCCGGCTTCGCCTGGGTATATTTAATCTATTTCATTTAATGTTTCTGTGTGTCGTTGCAGAGAGAAAGTCAATGCAGCTGACAGAAGTTGATTTTTACCTTCATTTTTTCAATCCCCATTGGCTGCGGAGTGGGTGGGGGCATGAGCTGACTGGGTCGGGGGCGTGGTTTACCGGGACCTTGGGGGGGGGTGCTTTTAGGTCCTTCTTTTCAGGGTGGCCTGAATTATAGGTCAATGCCATGGTAATTTGAGGAAACACAGTGGGTAGCAGTGGAAGAAAACATTGCTTCGCACGGGTATATTTAATCTATTTCATTTAATGTTTGTGTGTGTGTCATTGCAGAGAGAAAGTCTCCTTCCCACCCATTCCTGTAGCTGACAGAAGTTGATTTTTACCTTTATTTTTTCAATCCCCATTAGCTGCGGAGTGGGAGAGGGCGTGGTTTAGCGGGACCTTGTGGATGGGGGGGTTGCTTTTAAGTCCTTTTAGTGGAAGAAAACATCTTTTATTACTACTGAATGGTAGTAGTCTAATATTAGTCTATTTCATCTAATGTTTCTGTGTGTTGTTGCAGAGAGAAACTCACCCTCCCACCCCCGCAGCTGACAGAAGTTTATTTTTACCTTCATTTTTTCAATCCCCATTGGCTGCGGAGGGGGAAGGGGGCGTGGCCTGATAGAGTCGGGGTGTGGCTTAGTGAAACCTGGAGCAGGTGTTGTAAGTCCTTCTTTTGAGAGTGGTGTGAATCACAGGTCGGTGCCATGGTAATTTATGAGGACACGCAATGGGTAGCAGTGGAAGATTTACTACTGATGGTTATAGTCTAAAATTAGTCTACAACATAAGTTATATTTATGGTAACCGGAATACCCCTTTAACAGTATCATCCACAGCGCTCTGCCGCTTTAAAGCATTGAATAGAAATGACTGGATTGTTACCTGAGATCCTCAGCTGGCTGCTAATTACCTGGCTGTGTTATTATGGAAACCTGCCCTCCCTGTGTGTGTCTGTGCAGAGAATGGCAGTTGGGGTTTAAAACCAATGCTGTCAGGCTAATATTGGCTAATGCAGGTCATATTTTGGGAATATCTCGGGAACGTTATGTCCTAGAGAGATGAGACCTGGTCTAAAACCTTCCCGGGCACCTGATGTACCTGTGTGCTGAATTTGGTGAAAATCGGTCCAGTAGTTTGGTTGCGCATAGAGAACAGACAGACAGACGGACAGACAGACAGACAGAAACTCATTTACATTATAACATTATATACAGTATATATTATAAATAGTGTTGAGAGAATTGTGTTTTAAGTTTGGTGTCCAAGGTTCAGGTTATCAGCGAATCCCGCTATGGATTCCGCTACCACGGACCATAATGGAATTCTATGACGGCATGCACTATGGCCATAGACTTCTGTTATGACAGAATGCAGTATGGGATGCCTTTATTAGGCTTCCGTGGTGCATGGCGTCAGAATTCTGTTATGGTTTGGGTTCCGATAGCCCGAACTTTGGATGCCAAACTTATAACGCACGTTCGCTCAACACTAATTATAAACTCTGCCATATATATTACACACACACGAAAGATATATGCACATACATTCACACACATAACACACACATTACACTTACCATTCCTGCAGATGGCTGGACATACCTGGTAATCAGCTATAGCAGCCTTGGGGGGTCCACAGGACACTGTCTGCAGACTCTCCCCTCCCCCTCTGTCCGACTACTAGCAGTGAGATGCAGGCTCTGTGTGAACAGGAGTGAGGCCACATGGGGGGGGGGGGTCTTATCAAACCCCAATCTTGTGTAAGCCACTCTGGCTATATTGAAAGGACTGGGCCATGGGGGATGAGGAAGGGGTGGGGGGCAGTTACTACATACATGAGGATGTGGGAAGGGGGGCAGTTACTACTCACATGGGGATGTGGGAAGGGGGGGGCAGTTACTACTTACATGGGGATGTGGGAAGGGGGGGCAGTTACTACTTACATGGGGATGTGGGAAGGGGGGGCAGTTACTACTTACATGAGGATGTGGGAAGGAGTGGGGGGGGCAGTTACTACTTACATGGGGGATGTGGGAAGGAGAGGGGGAGCAGTTACTACTTACATGCGGATGTGGGAAGGAGTGGGGGGGCAGTTACTACTCACATGGGGATGTGGGAAGGAGTGGGGGGCAGTTACACTTACAGCCAGCAGCAGCAGCAGCAGCAGCCATCTCACTGTTGCACACTGAACATGGGGAGACTGGTGGGCGGGGCCTCTGCTATCAGCAGAAGAACAGGCTGAAGAGGATCGCAGCAAAAAGGAGTGAGTGGGGGTTGGGCTCTGTTCTTGCCCCACTTGTTAGAAGAGGAGTCCATATACAGATACCAGCTAGTTCCTGCTCTCTGCCCTCCTCCTGCACACCACTGCTGATAGAGTCAGCGCTGTGGAGGAGGGAAGAGAGCAGAAACTAGGAAGCCTGCCCTGCCTCCTGTGGAGCGTGGAGGCAGGGACAGCAAAGCCACAGATGGGGAACTGAATAGGCAGTTCAGGACAGGTGCCGCTCGCCCCGCTCCTCAGAGCAGCGGACATACGAGGCAGGATGCCATGTAATATGTAAAATGCAGCCACAGGCTGCTTTTAATAGGCTGTTACAGCGCATATAATGCTGCGCTGTCAGCCTGAAGTACTTCTACATATTTGCCTCCCCCACCTTTCCCCTAGATGCCCCCGCCTGAGACAGCCACCTCACTTGTCCTCATGAGCGGTGCGGCCCTGCCTGTATAAAATGTTGAGATGCTGCAGAACTATGTTCCCAAGTTTTGTATGTCCCACACACGTTCCCCTATTTGCTTATGTAATTTTCGCACAGTGCACCCCACGTACAGTGATGCACTTATAACACTCTATACAATAAACAACGTATGGATGCACAATTTATATAAGACTTGATATACTAAGTCTTACCGTCCGATTTAATCATGTTTGTTTTATACATAAACCTACATAATGTACACTGGACATTTACACATCCTTTAAAGTTAACCCCTTAATGACCGGGCCATTTTGCACCTTCGTGACCAGACTTATTTTTGAAAATCTGACATGTATCACTCTATGTAGTGATAACTTTGAAACACTTTTACTTATCCAGGCCATTCTGAGATTGTTTTCTCGTGACACATTGTACTTCATGACAGTGATAAATTTGAGTCAATATATGTCACCTTTATTTATGAAAAAATCCCAACTTTACAAAAAATTTTGAAAAATTCACAATTTTCAAAATTTCAATTTCTCTGCTTTTAAAATTGAAAGTGATATCTCATAAAATATGTATTATTTAACATTCCCCATATGTCTACTTTATGTTTGCAGCATTTTGTAAATGTCATTTTATTTTTTTGGGACGTTAGAAGGCTTAGAATTTTAGAGGCAATTCTTACATTTTTTTAAGAAGATTTACAAAATTCACTTTTTAAGGACCAGTTCAGGTCTGAAGTCACTTTGTGGGGCTTACATAGTAGAACCCCCCATAAATGATCCCATTTTGGAAACTACACCCCTCAAGTTACTTAACACTGATTTTATAAGCTTTGTTAACCCTTTAGATATTCCACAAGAATTAAAGGAAAATGGAGATGAAATTTCTAAATTTCACTTTTTTGGCAGATTTACCATTTTAGTTTAGTTTTTCTTTAACACATCTAAGGTTAACAGCCAAACAAAACTCAAATATTTATTACCCTGATTCTGCGGTTTACAGAAACTCCCCACATGTGGTGGTAAACTGCTGTATGAGCACATGGCGGGGCGCAGAAGGAAAGGAGCGCCGTATTGTTTTTTGAAGTCAGATTTTGCTGGACTGGTTTTTAGACACCATGTCCCATTTGAAGCTCCCCAGATGCACCCTATAGTACAAACAATCAAAAAGTGACCCCATTTTGGAAACTACGGGATAAGATGACAGTTTTATTGGTACTATTTTGGGGTACATATGATTTTTAATCGCTCTATATTATTTTTTTGGGAGGCAAGGTAACCGAAGAATGGATGTTTTGGTACTGTATTTCTTTTTTGTTTTTTATAATGTTCATCTGACAGGTTAGATCATGTGGTATTTTTATAGAGCTGGTTGTTACGGACGCGATGATATCAAATATGTCTACTTTCTTTGTTTGTTTGTTTCAGTTTTACATAATAAAGCATTTTTGAGAAAAAATATGTTTTTGTGTCTTCATTTTCTGAATGCCATATCTTTTTTTATTTTTCTTCCGATTGTCTTGTGTAGGGGCTCATTTTTTGCAGGAAGAGTAGAAATTTTTATTGGTACCATTTTTGGGTAAATATGATTTTTTGATTATTCATTATTACACTTTTTGGGGCAAGGTGACCCAAAAATTGGGAATTTTGGCACAGCTTTTATTTATTCATTTTTACTGCGTTCACATGAGGGGTTAGGTCATGTGAGATTTTATTAGAGCAGGTTGTTATGGACGTGGCGATACCCAACATGTGTACTTTTTTTTATTTATTTAAGGTTTACACAATAATATCATTTTTGAAAGAAAAAAAATAATGTTTTAGTGTCTCCATAGTCTGAGAGCTGTAGTTTTTTTATTTTTTGGGCGATTGTCTCAGGTAGGGGCTAATTTTTTGCGGGATGAGATGACGGTTAGATTGGTACTATTTTGGGAGCAATTCGCCTTTTTGATCGCTTGGTATTACGCTTTTTGTGATGTAAGGTGACAAAAAATTGCTTTTTTTACATAGTTTTTATTTTATTTTTTTTACTGCGTTCACATGAGGGGTTAGGTCATGTGAGATTTTTGTAGAGTAAGTTGTTATGGACACGGCGATACCTATAACATGTCTAGGGTATTTTATTATTTTATTTTATTTATTTTTACTCAGTTATAAATGTGCATATATGGAAAAAAATGATTTTTTTTTACGTTTTTCTTTTTTTTTTTTACACTTTTTTTTTCACTTTTTTGACTCAGACCCACTTGGTTCTTGAAGATCCAGTGGATCTGATGTCTCTATAATACACTGCAGTACACTATATAGTGTACTGCAGTGTATTTTTACTTTACAGTAAGCCTGATCAGGCTCCTGCCTTTAGCAGGAGCCTGGTCAGACTTGATATACCATGGCAAGCTGGATGGCGTCCGGTTGCCATGGTAACCATCGGGACGCTGCCACAGCAGAGCAGCGTCCCGATGGGAGGAAGCTCCTTCCCTCTCTTGTGGCCACACCATCGGTGCGCTGCCAGCGCACCGCAGCGCCCGATGGGGGAGGGAGGGAGCTTCCTCCCTGTTAACCCCTTCCATGCCGTGGTCCCTACGGACCGCGGCATGGAAGGGGTTAAACGGCCGACATCACTGCCAGCAGCGATGTCGGCCGTTACATTAGATTGTCAGCTGTATGTTACAGCTGACAATCTAATACCGCTCGGTCATCCTGATATTGGGGGGGATTGAAGACGGGGGGGGGGGGTTGACGTAACTTACATGCTGCGGGGGGGAGGGCAGGGCACGTCCCGCTCGGCCATCCTGTAGTATTAGAACATAGCAGTGCAGCCCCGATGTCCTCAAGGACATCGGGGCTCCGCTGCTGAACTCTGCGATTGGTCAGTCAAATCTGACTGACCAATCGCAGGGGTTCTAAGGCGGGGACCACTGTGATTGGTCCCCTGCCGGGTGTCCGGACAGCTCTGCTGTCCGTGACACCAGTTTGCAAGCAAGTGTCACCGCAAGTGTACTTGTGGTGACACTTGCATTTCATGACGTACTATGCACGTCATGAAGCGCTAAGTTACACAAATTCATGACGTACATAGTATGTCATGTGTCATTAAGGGGTTAAGCCAGGTACAATTTTCTTTTTTATAAGTATCTAAGAACATGGTAGGTTCAATCAAATTGCCTATGGTTGGCCACAAACCTGCAACTTTGGCTTACAATCTCCCTCAAATCACTGTCTTTATTCAAATTAGGTAGGTATTTCCTTATGTGATCTTATAATAATCTGATCTGAGTACTACTCCCATTCTCCTCTCTGGCTCCTCCTGTGCTGCTGCATATGTCATCTATTTTAAGAGCTTTCCAATTTATACGGTTCAGTATAAGATGTGCAGAAAATGTGGTGCATGTTACAAACACTTAGTGCTACAATTTGATGGATTGGAGGATGATCGTAACCAGTGTCATACTGGGATTCCCAGGGCCCACCAGTAAAATTAATTCTGGGGGCCCACTGTAAAGCTACATGCATATACAATCTTTCCACACTACTCAGTTTTTTTATTATGGACATAAGCATGTACTTTATAGCATCTTAGCCAGCCTATCTATATCATTATACTGTGCTATGTGCCACTTGAGCAGGGGGTAGGGGACTAGGGGCCTACTTTGCTCAGGGGCCCACCAGGGGATTCACCTGTTTCCCTGTGGGCCAGTCCGAGCCTGGTCATAACCATAGAAACGAGGAGTGGACAATGTGATGGAAAAATGAATCCAGCCAGCAAAGGAGGCAGTATGGACATTCACAATACATTAGTAAGTGTCTTGTATTAACTTTGTCTAAATGATAAATGCTATTTGCTGAAGTAAGACAACTCCTTTAAGGTCTCTGTATCGCAGAAAGCCAACTTCACCCAAGCTATGAGCCGCCAGGGATTTCAGCAATAGGTTATGCCAGTTTCCGGGTAAATTTTCCAGACCTAGGGAGACCACATCTCTCCTGCTAAACCCTGTCCACACTATGGACATTTCTCTGAAAAATGACAAACGTGATGCAAAAGGTTGCAATTTATGTGCAAAAAAGGAGTGCGCCAATGTCTGTGACTTTTTAACGGCTCCAAATTGTTTTGTAGATGTAAATTGGAATGGATATCTTACCGATCTACAATGCAGTTGTAGAAGACATGTCAAAACTAGCGAAAGTTATTCTCACATAAGTGAAAAACTGGTCCTACCAGTCACCTGGACTAACAAAATAGTCAGACTACAGATTCTAAAAATCTATGTCACTCATTAGTCCTATAAAGCCGTAAATAGACGGGGCCCCTTTGGGTGCTGCTTGACACCAACACACAGAACAGGAGGTCTTGGGTTCTCAATCCTGTTTTCACATCAGGTACATTTTGCACTTTATTTGGTAACATTGCAGCACCTGTGGTGACAACCTGTGCAGGTTCATTAAATGAGTAGCAGACCAACCTAGCGAGGACCCTCTCTCTCCAGGGGCCCACAGCAGCTACATAGGTTGCCTTTATAATAAGAACATACGTCTGTGCCACATTAAAGCACAGATACAACTTGAATTAAATCTTCTTGATTCATAGGCATCTGACTCGTGGTTATGAAAGTATTTAGTATCACAGGAGATTGCACTTAGCTGAAACCAGACCTTAATTTTTCAGTCTTTGGCAGACTCTGCTTTACATGATGTTTCTAATTATTATGATTTTTAGTGTCTTGTTTCACAATTTACTAGGAATGGACAAGACTAAAGAGTTCCACCAGTCAATGAAGTAGTCTAAAGGCTGGAGCTTTGCAATGACGTGACAGTCAACTGACACTATATAGAGGAACCTGCTAAATTGTGAATTCTAAGAAGGCTGGACAGGGATGGAACTGATAATGTCTATTTATAAGAAGCCATATTAAAAAACACTGAGAATTTTTAACTGTTTCCTTTCTATTTAACACAATTTACAAAGGAAAAAGTGCGCCCCCTCAGCTCCGCAGATACTAGTAAACTGAAGTTGTAGTCTGATAGTATAAATGCATATTCAAGACCCTTAATCATCGTTTCTATGTACTGGTTCCAGACTCACACACAGTTAGGAGTTTTATTGTACTTTTCTCTATAAGGCTTATAGAATATTCTCTATACAAACTACTTGAGAAAATTGACCATGTAAAGTTTAAAATAAACGCTGATTTTGATTCTTATTCTTTTGGATTGAATTTTTGACTAATGACTAACAAACTGTAACAAAACACAGATATGAATGAATATTTATGAGGCATAGTCCAGAAGATTTTCCTAAGAATTTACTTTGGAACCAAAGTGGGATTTTCCATATCTGTCCTCAACCCCTGGCCAGGTTTCTTAGTTATCTAGGAAGAAATAACTGTATTCTCTGTGAGCTCCACGTGTCATGAAGATGGTGTAGCCAGAAGCTTCAGTGTTTCTTACATATGCAGAGTGTAGGAGTGCTGGAAAAGTTACTATTACTGACACTTCATTCCCCGTTTCAATTTATGAGTTGATTTTGTAATTTACAAATGCTGCAATCCTTTCTATGAACGTACTGGTTAGTAAATAGATTATGTATGTGTGCATTACATCATTAGCATGGATATGAACCCATTAAATATTCTGTTCTAAACTTTACTAAAAGGCTGGCAACAATCAGGACAAGGTACACATTTCTAATATCCACCAACTGTGGAGCTTGATGATGAATCAGATAATGTGTCCTTAAAGACGGCCTGTAATGACTTCTTGAAATGAAAATGGCTTATATGTCAAGATTTCTACTGGTCCCCTGATCATATATACAGTATATATATATATATATATATATATATATATATATATATTTTTTAAATTTGTACCCCCTTGTACGGTTATGCCCCAGTTCTTCTGGTGCACTGTCTGTAGGTAGACCTGGTCTCTGGTCAGTGGGTGGCATCCTCTGCATCCCTCTGATGCTGTCCAATAGTGGACAGTGTCAAAGTGATGCAGATGCACAGCCTGATCTCAGAAGATGTAGCTAACCTCGCGAGACCAGGCTGTTGGAAGACAAGTTCTGATGTTCAGCCCATCACAAGCTCATGGTCGCTTCAGGTCCTGCTCCTCTGCTGAACTCCGGAATCAGGATGTCCTCTGCACTGCTCTTACGCTGTCCACCATAACTGGACCTGGGCTCTGCCTTTACATACAGTAAGTCAGAAGAATTAATAACTGGACAATGGGGGTTAACAACCCCCCCTCACCCCCCACAATGATCAGGGGGCTAGTAGAACTCTTGGCACATAAGCCATTTTCATTTTAAAAATTATTTCATGTCCTCTGGGTAAAGGGGTTGTTCAGGATTTTTTTTTACTTCTCCCCTTCACCAGCATCCTAGTGATATGCCATAAATGTCTGAGATGAGACAACCCCTTCATAGCAATCTGGGAAACACTCTATGCATGCACAAGCACTTATCTATGTCTTCTTCCTGATGTGCTTTGTCCCTCATTCTCATTGGCTCCTGGTTACTATGAATGACATCAGTGAGATGTGAATATTTAATATCTTTTTGAAACAAGATACTTCCTCATCACTGGTGAGTTTGACTGATCACACTCCTCCTGATTAATTTGCATATTATTTATTATTCATTTGGATTCATTTGGTGCCTTTTTATTACGTGTTTATATTGTGTCTGTACTGTATATCAATCAGGTTGTTACTTAGGTCTCTATCATGTATTCATTTGCTCAATGAACATACACAGTTCAAGCACTCTCAAAGCATGTGACTATTGTGTGACAAGGAACAGTCAAAAACTTTTGCTCATCATTCTGATGTTCAACTTTTACCCAGGCTACAGTGATGACAGGAAATTATGCCATTGTTAATGGATGCAGTCTAGAAGTCTAGAGGTTTTCCATACACAAGGTTTTTTTTAATGCACATTCTACAGTATATTCTGTCTTCTAACCCTATTTAAATGTTCCTTTTGGACATGTAGACCCCCTGGTAACCATGTGAAATCCTTGGGAAGCCACTGAAAAGTTTCTCCAGTGCTCTTTAAAATAGCTCTCCACTTAGGCTGATGGGGAAGACCCAGAGTAGGTGGACTGCCTCTATAGCTTTTATATACCCAATAGCTTGCAATATTGGACCCTGCTGCTCTGATATTGATGACCTATCCATAGGATGATGACCTATCCATAGGATAGATCATCAATATCTAAGCACTACACAGCCCCTTTAGGGAAAGAACCTTATTGGTTTCAAGCCTATATCATTGTAAAAATGAAGATGATGTCATAGGATCCTAGAAATATGATATGCCCCCATTGTGTTACAGGTGCGAGTCCCACCGCAAAGTGGTGGCTGGAGGACTCCGGTCTGGCCACTACCAAGCACTCTCCCCATATAAGTGAATGGGAGCGCATTGCGCATTCATGGCCACTGCCCCATTCATTTCTATGGGCCCGCTGGCGGCCCCATAGAAAATGAGTGGAGGGTGGCTGCACATGCATCCTAGCAATATGCCCCCATTGTCTGAGATGAGAATAACCCTTTAATACATGCCTCGTGATATTGTTCTTGTTACAGTCCAATTGTTATGCAAGTCAGCCCTATCATAAATCCTTGGGGTATCTGAGTATCGGGAGACACCGTAACCAGGAAAGGCAAATGCTATAGGTGAATTCCAGTCCAGCAGTCCATTGTTACACATGGATGCTAATTTCAGAAATGATGGAAGAGAAGGACAGAATACTTGATAGAGATGTGAATGAATCTTAACTTAAATAGGAGTGTATGCGGAACAAGAAATGAGTTCACATTTTAATATGATAGAACTGTATTTATTGTAATATTAACCATCTTGAATCTCAATTACCAATCTCATGAGTGTTACAGTATACCTGAAAAAATGTTTGGCTTGCTCATAGCAGTGACTTGAGCTTTACTCCTGAAATGGAAAGTACAGTGACATCTTTTGGCGAAGAACTAATCTTCTAGGGTTTTGTGAAAGCAGATATTCTATTTTATATCTATTATGCTAGAACCAGTCAAGAATTGAATTTGCTGCTTTTCCCCATGAACTATTTGATATTTTTGCATTATTTATTACAGATAGTAAATAGCAAAGGTGCAATTTAAGGCCCATTTACATGGCAGATAAATGACCTGTGTAAAGGTGCTTGCCGATCACTCGACAAACAAGCAAAGCTCTCATTTGTCGGCTGACCCGTCCAATTATATGACATATAAAATCACTGTTTGTCACAATGTGTAAACAGGGATGAAAAAATATTGAAGAGAGGATGATTGATGCATATGAACAGAGCTGAATGAGCAAGCAATGAATGGTTTGTTTCTGATCCATGCCCTATATATTGGGCCTTGTATATGGTACTTAGGGACCTACTGTATTAGGGACCTAAGTCAAGTTTTTATGTTAAACATATTTTTAGAGAATTTTTGGTGATGTTATTTTTAATTTTCCATCTATATAGTTTTTGCACTGGCTGCTAAGCCTAATAATAGATGCAACTTCTTTGTCTGTTTGTCTGCACAAATCACTGTGTGCAGTCATCACATTATCATCACAGACAGGAATACAATGACAGAATATATATATATATATATATATATATATATATATATATATATATATAATCACTGCTTATTTTCTTCCTCCTTAGCATGTCTAGAAAATTTGAAAATAATCCCATAGACATTAATAAACCAGCTATTTTCTATTGTGTCTATGGCACTTGGTGGCAGTCATTAAGTATATCACTAAATGCTATTATGTACATATATGTATTATGAACATATAATTATGTTCAGAAAATGGAATAAAAAAAATCTGCAATCAGCAAATAAAAGCAGATTAGAAAAACATTATATGTACGTCTATTTGGTTTTAACTACCTTAAAAATTATAGGTGACACATTCCCTTTCAGATGACTTGATAGGGCGATCATTTTGTGCAAACAACTCAAAGCAGAGGTTGAAAATTGCATTCTCTTCAGGGTTTATCTTCACTCACTTTATATTGTAGTAGTGGTACAGTATAATTCACTTGGATGGGATGAACAGTTGTTATTACACAGCACTGCCACTACAATGAAGACTACGTACAGGTAAACACTGAAGAAGAATCAGCTCTCACACTGGTGTTGCAGCCCCATCAAACGGCTAAGCGGTGTGCCAGGAGTCGGACTTCCACCGATCTGTAATTGATAACCTATCCTGAGCCCAGAACCATAACTTGATTCTCCCGGGATCTAATACAACATCTATAACAGGGCCCCCACCTACCATGTGACATTTATAAGACTAGTGTCTTCTTATGTGGCAGAGGTTGGGTGTACACTTCTTCCTTCCAGAAACATCAGCATACTTGCTTATGGATTGCGTCTGGTAATGCTGCAAGACTTTATTAGACTTTATCAATGTGATTGGCACTGAGATGCAGTACCACACTCAACCTCTGTACAGGTGTGGCACTGCTTCTGGCAGAAATCTCAGCAGTCTAATCTTAAAAATAACTAATTGAAGACTGCACACTCTGGAGGCTCTAGTTATACAGGTAACATTATTTGCTCTATACCAATACCTGTATCTTAGTATGTTATTATTATATCTTTATCATGATTATTATTGCTAATTATTATTATTTTATTATTATTTTTGTCATTAGTTGTATTCTTCCACATTCTGACCAACAGGTTCAGACTGGCCCACAGGGGTACAGGTGAATCCCCCGGAGGGCCCCTGAGCAAGGTGGGCCCCTAGTCTCTCACCCTGCAAGTGTCACATAACACAGTCGACTTACTGCACTACATACATATATTCAATATACAGCACTTCAACCAGCGTATGTATCCGTATTGTGGGCCCCATAATAAATTTTACTGTAGGCCCTAGGCACCCCAGTTTGACACTGCTGACCAAGCATCAGCCTTGGAGAGAAATGACTATGCTTACCCTTCAGACCCATCCGCAGAAAATAAGCTGCTTTTGTATTGAATCTTGTTAATTTATAGCTGTGGCTGCTATTTGAATGCAGCCATATAGAGTATATACTTGTGCACCTACATGCCCAGATTCCAGCACATCCACTAGTTAAGTCAGCAATTTAAATTTTTAAACAATTGCTGGGAAATGATGGGCTCTATGTCAATGGTTTACTCATGTCCTTAGACTTGTGAATAATAAAGACTGCAATAATTAAACGGATATACTATTTTAGTATACGTATTGTGAGACTATGCCTAGAGAGATCTCACTTTACCATGTGGGTGGCTGATCTCTGCTGTCCTTTGCTTCTGTCCCTGGAGGCACGAAGCAATGATCAAATGATTCATCCTTTGGTAAAGCTCAATTAAAAATAGGAGCCCTTGGCATTTAAACCAGTAGCTTGAATGAAAAACTAACACCACTCCACTGGCTGCATTCATTATGCTCATTACATGGAATCATGAACATCTTGGCCAAGGCTACAAGAGCCGCGGTTAGGAGGATTTCCCATTGGCAACCAGCCATTAGATTATAGACATCAGGAACAAAACCCTAGACAGTGTGTGGATAATTATATTCGTAACCCTCTGACTGTCATGATTACATGAAGCATGGTCAGAAACACGGAGGAACATTTATACTATGACTTATGTGCGCTGTAACATGGAAATAATTACTATTTGTTAACAATATTGCCTGATTATAATACTGTAGAAGGGTCCTTTTTGGGGATGAGGTAAAGAAGGGGTGAGACAAGACCCCTATAGCATACCCTAGAGCCTATAGCTCGGTGTAGGGACATACACTAATACAGCACTGTATGTATCTTACACTTTTTGTGCTTTTTGTGGTCTGTGGAATAGTGGACTGGGAGGCCATGGTACTTGGTGGTCCTACCATACCCAGTAACTGGGCAGCAGAACATACTGACAGTTATATAGACATGAATGCTGTGGTGGAGAGGTGCTGCACCCTAAGTCTGGTAGAAGGAGGGCACTATTAGGTGCCAGATGGAGAATTTGTACAGTGAAACCACATCATGTATCTGCAAAAATTATTGCTGGCCTGTGAGAGCAGTAGGCCTGAGCTTGTGTAGTGCAGAGCATGCTGGAGGGCTAGAAGCAGGATCAAGTGATAGTATACCTGTGTGAAAGGTACTTTATACAGCAGGTCTTCTGAAGTAGAGGCAGAGACTCGAAGGTCCAGGATTGCTAAAGCCCTAGTGCACCACAGCAAGGCCACAGTGTTAGACAGTTGGTGAGCTGGCTGAGGAAAGTGTCTGTGTAGGCTGAGCCAGATATGAGAGACTGTGTGGGCTATGTGAGGCTTCTGCTCTACAAGAGAGGTCTGGTTGGGTAACTGTGTGCTGTGTGGGACTTCAGCCCTGCATAAAGAGTGACTTGTAAAAAGTGACCTCTGTGACCGACTCCTGAGGAACCAGTGGTCTACTAAGACTAAGGAGGAAAGTATTGAAAAAAATGGCTCTTGAAAGAGAGGCCAAGTGGTTATAGAGTGTCCCTCCTGCAAAAAAATGAAGCAAATGTTGAAAGTATTCTTCCTCCTGCAAAAAAGAGCAAGTGTTGCAAGTTACATTGCAGGTTACAGTTCACCTGAGAAACTTTAAAGTAATCTATGTGGGGCTGACATCAAGTGGACCCAGACCTATGTTGTCTGTAATTGCACACCTGCAGAGAGCTGGATGGCATTCGTGTTTGCATGCTTGTGACCATGTGTGGTTCGATGTTAGTGGCCTACCAGTCACAAGGACCCTGTGAGGTTCTGGGGAAATCTAGATAAAGTGGCTAATTCAATCCAGCAAGAAATGTCTAGGTAGAGAAGATGGGGCAAGATGTTGCCTCCAGAGGCTCACAAAGACACTGTAGAACACGCAAACCCAGCAGCCTCTTTGGGCACAACCTGAACCTCTGAGGATTTGTGGAGTATCACAAGATACCCCTCCAGACAGGGGACTGTTTAAAAGTGAGTTAAAAGAGTTATGTTTTACAGTGTTCAAGTATTTAGTACCAGCAACCATCAGTCTTATAGTGCCACTCCATTTGTTTGTAACCATCCAGTTTTTGTGCCACTGTTGTGTTAGAAAATAGTCATTCAACTATTACGTTCTGCGATCATTCTTTTAGGAATAAGCAGGCTTTACAGTCCACCTGAGTTTCACTGGTGTATCTTATTCAAAATGGCTGCTCATGAACATTAAAAAGCAATTCATCTATTTTACGAGATCAAAAATATTGAATCAATTTATCATCACTTTTAGGTTCTATGCTCTCTTCCATCCAACTGTTAGACCTAATGCCCAAAAGTTTGTGAACGCAACTAATAATTTCAGTGGGTGCTTTATTGTTTGAATTTCCATGGCTGAGCAACAGCATACTAATCTGAACTATCTGTTTGCAATGCAGACTTTATTACACTTACTTTATTATACTTACTGTGACATTTTTTGTCCCACTAGGGGACTGGAAGCTGTGGTCACATACAAAATGCTTTGAAATACTGAACATTCCAAAATGCCACAGTGACCATGAGGTACGGTTATATCTATTACATCCTATTGATCACAAATAGGATCTAATAGTATGTTCAAAAGTAAGGGGTTAAGTTGGTAGCATATTAATGCAAAAAAAGGTTATATTTTCATGATTATGTTTAAAGTAATGGGTTGCCATTTCTTTAAATGTATTCATTGTGTCTCCAACCTCTAAGGAACTCTGCATAGATCTCTAGTAAGGTCTCCGAACAGAAACTTTTCAAGCAGGAAAACATCAATGGAAAGTATTACTACATTGGCAAGTATGCCAGGGTGGTTAGGTCATACAGCTTTTGTTAAAGGCCAACAATCCAGGTTGACTACTAGACAAAGAATTTCTACATTGGTACTGTCAGCTATTTTTGTTGAGGCCGTGGCAAAAATGAAGAAAAGAATCCCAGAACCACTGTCAACCACCATAAATCTAAATCATGCAGTCTGAAAATATTTACACATAGCACAGACGTCTTTTCTTAGGCTTGAGATGGCAGCTCATTTTTAATCTGCAGTGTAACAAGGTAATAATAAAATAATCATTGTTGACTCTACCCTCTGTCTTGGCAGCGCTGTTGGGAAGAATCCTATCACGCAACCTGAGTTACGATGAACTTGGCAGTGACACCGCTGTATCTGACATGATGGACTCCATCTGCCGGCTGTTTTTACTTCCCTTCTGCCGTGATATAAATATTATCTATTCCGAGCCAGCTCTGCTGTAAAACATGTTCCAGGAACCGATTTACATTTTAGCCCCTTCCTAAGTTGTTCTAAGTTCAATCGTAGAGGCCTCAAAGTCACATTACAAAGTAACGACGGTCATATTTTCAATGGTGGTCAATGCAATACAACTTAGAAGCAGTTAGTAACTACTATTGATACAATGTCTTTTTAGAGTATAGGAATATTCACATTTAGGCACTTAGGGGGAGATTTATCAAACTGGTGTAAAGTAGAAGTGGCCTATAGCAACCAATCAGATTCCACCTTTCATTTCTCACAGCTCCTTTGGAAAAAGAAAGGTGGAATTTGATTGGTTTCTATGGGCAGCTAAGCCACTTCTACTTTACACCAGTTTGAAAAATTTCCACCCTTATCTTACCCATCCAGTTCCATGTTGTAGCTAGAGGTCACAGAATTCTTACCTGTCTCTTATACTAGGGTAGTGCACAGGCCCTCCTTACCATGTACTGGCTCTCCCCTTTATGATCTGGTAGGGCACTCTTGAATTACTTTGCCTAATCAAAGAGTGAACTGTGCAGTCATACATTTAAAGCTGCAGGAAACAGGAAGTTATAGCTGGGACAATGCCAGAGCCCTCCACCACAGATCTTAAAGAGGACCTGTCCACTCTCCTGAAATGTCTGTTTTAGTAAGTACATGTCATGTCATTCCTTTGTTATTCCTGCTAGAAGGTATGAATAAATTGCCAGCAGTTTGCAATGAAGATCCATCTGAGTGTTACCAGTTGGTGTGTCCCTGCACAGTCCAACATGTACAGTAGCACCCTATAGTACCTTTATTGCAGACTGCTGGCAATTCATTCATAACTTCTAGAAGGAATAAAAAAGAAATAGCACATCATACAGCCAGAGTTATAACAATAGATTTTTTTATTCTAAACCCCTTCCCTATTTGATCCCAATTGGAGCCATTCATTTTTTCACCCAATACTAGTGAATTGTTAGGTGAGCTATCACCACCATCACAGGGCCAATAGCTAAGGTGATAGACCAAAGATAATGGATGGTAGAGACCTCCCACTTACAGTTTACTAGTATTGGCTGCAGAAAGTAATGGCACCAATTTCAGGCAAACGTGGGAGCTAGAAAAAAACAATGCCCTAACCAGTAAAGCACTCTGGAATGCATTTGGGTTTAGTTCTGTAAGGACATGACATGGCTAGTTTAACATTAACCCTTTCCCTGCACTAGAACCAGGTATCCTTACATTAGCCCGTTCACTGCTCTAGACCACCAAGGATTCTGGAATAAACCCCTCTCATTACCCTTAAAGGGAACATTACCTGTGATATAGCCAGAAGTTACAGATCGCAACCACCATGAAAGAGAGTTCTGCTGGGTCTTAATTTCACAACAATACCTAATGTCCATTCTAAGATCAATCACAGGATGTCATAAAAGATTATTCCTACTTTCATTTTTTCCACCACATCAAGCATGTTATTTAGTCTATTTCATTGTTTAATTTCAGTTGAATTGTTAATCTAAGCTGCTATTTCTGCTCTGCAAATAGATGAACTCAGAAGCCTTATCTGTAGTTAGTGCAATACTCCCTCATACCACCCAATTCCTGTGTATCATCTGTCTGTTTAGTATTTTTATGTTATTTTTTATGTGACCGAGAAAATCTGTGACAGTTAAACCCAGGGTGGGGCTAGCATTTGTCGTGCTATATCAGAAATGTTGATGGTTTTTTATATTTTACCACTACACGCATAATTAATTCCATATTTTCATTTTCTGGAGGTACGCAACAAATCATGTTATAAAGCACTTAGAAATCACTGCTGCTTAACAGGAGAGGAGTTTGTAAAAATCTTCACCTCTTGGGTGAATTGTGGACTGATATTTGATAACCTTTGGGGTACATTTATTAAAACTGGCGTTTAGAATGTCTTAATAACCCCTATACCGGTTGGTGGATCCTCTGAAGTTATAAAGAGACTTCGGTGTTTACATAACTTTGGTGCATCCAGCGCCAGTCCAGATGTAAGCCAGCTTCCTAGCTGTCTTACATTTAGATCATTTTCTACTCCTAAAACAGGAGTAGAAAATGGTAAATATGATGGGCCTGCCAACCCGTCCCATTCCCCACCCACACCACGCACACTTTTTTACACCCGACGTGAACGGGAAGAAGTCACAGAGGTCCTTAGCACTGCAACCTGCACCAGAAATACACCTAATTTAGACATATTTCTGTTTGATAAATGACCCCCTTTGTTCCCTTCAACCATTACTGTTACATGGCTCAGAACAGCCAGTTTAAACCTAAAACCAAGTTATCACTGGAAAAAATAAAGTTTATTGTACATATCACAATAACTTATTCTTTAATCCTACATCTACAAACACCGCCTACATTGCACAGGTCCACAGATTTGGACTAGGAAAAAAGGGAAAACAGCAAACAGAAAGCTGATGTTCCTTCTTTGTTAAGGAATGAAAGGCTTAAATCTAATTTTATTGCTTCCCTGTAATGATCTCGATCTTGGTATTCCCATCTGCGATATGCAGTGTTCAAAGCCTGTTTGTTTTTGAACTTGTAATAAATAGAATATCACTGTCCCTCTTTGGCTTCGTTCACATCTGTGCTGAAAATTCTCTTAAAAAAACATGGAAAAAATAGTGCCGCATATATTGCTATTTCCTCCAGTAACAGGCTGGGCCCAATGCCGGAAACGTGATAAACCCCCTTATAATCAGTGGCATCTGTTAGGTGCCATTCATGTCCTTCATACTAGGGATCCCGCAATTCCATTATTTTCCATAATGGAACAGAGCAATGTAAAATATAATTCTGATGTGAACAAAGCCTTAGGAAGCTGTAGATGTATATTAAATGTAGTGTATCTACACATGATATACAGTATAATCATCCTTCAGCTTTGCTATGTGAGTCAATCAGATTTCTCCCTGTGCAGCTCTACCTCCCCTCTCACAGCATTCACAGAAACACTGAAGACATACTGAAGGATAGAAAGTGCAGCTGCACCTCCCTCCTTCTCAACTATTTACTGTTATACAATAAAAAAGGCTAATTGAGTAGTCTGTTGGGCTACTTTCACACCAGCCATAAATTCTTCCAGCAGGCTGTTTCAGCAGAGGAAGTACAAGTATCTGAGGAGAGCAAAGAAAAGAACAACTCACAGTATGATTGGTATATACAATTACAGAGATCATGAATACACCATTGAGAATTCTCATGACCCAGATCACTGCAAAAACATTCATATAATTTCCAGGAGTTGTAGATGACTAGATGTTATGCAATAATATTTACTTTTTCATACATTTTGGTTTTGCTTTTATGGCACTGCTTGTAGTATTTAAAATGTTGTCATGATTCAGATTCAGGAAATTATTATGCCATATCTGGAGCTGAGAAGTAGCATGCCTGTTTAGGATAGGAGATAGGAATAAATCACTGCCAATGGATTATCTCCCATGGAAACTAAGGATCAGGTATGTTGAAATTCAAGATGCCTGATTCTTCTTTCCACTAACATCTGTCATTAGGGGACTGTTAGAAAGCCCCCATACACATAACAAATTGGCAGGACCGGCTGACTTTGATCTAATTTTATGGTCAGCTTAACTAATCTTACTGTAAAGAAGCCTTTCCTATATTAAAGGGGTATCCCTATCTGTACATTTGCAGCATATCCATAGGATATGAGAGTTCCAGAGTAAATGAACACTCTTACTTGGCTATTTTTGGAACACTCATAGTAGTGAATGAATAAAGACATGCATGCTTGGCCACCTCTTCATTACCAGTGGTGTGGGAGAGAGCCTCATTTTTGAGGTATGGGTTCCAGAGTGCAGGTATCTTAATATATATTAATAGATGTTAAAAAAACCATCTCAAAAACATCTTTGTTGCAGCTTAATTTTTACTGATTTTCACTGTAAGTAGTCCTTGCAGTGACAAGAGGTTAATCCAGAGACAATCCAAGGTCAGTTACTAGGAGAATCAATATAAGCAGGAACAGTAGACATAGGGTTGATCCGAAAACAAGCCAGTAGTCAGTTCGCCAGCAGGATCAATATACAGGAATAGGATATTGAACAATATAAAGCCAGGACACAATGAAAGCACAGGCAAGTCATTTAGGAATCAGCCATCTTAAATCCCTTGCCTAGCTTTGGGATTGGACACCGAGTCAGAAACCTCGCTCAGTCTCCAGTCTCACTGATAGGTTTATCAGCTGGGACTTTGCTGGTCGACACGGCAACCCTCCCAGCACAGTCCTGCATAGTTATTTGGCTGGGTGAACTTCTGACAGGCTGGGTTCACAGAATCATGTCCTCTGGGCCCAAAGAACTGCAACAAAATCGACATGTATGCAAATTATCTGTGAATTTCACCCACTGTTAGTTACAATTCTCACCACAGGTCAGGTTCCGTGTGGAAAATTTCCATAGCATGTGAATAAGATTTGTAGAGTCGGTCTCATCCACTAGTCTGCTAATGTATTAATATGAACATTTTACCTGTGTAGGTAAAATCTGCAGCAATTTGGCTCAGTGTGGACTTAACCCAAGAGAGACATTCCTAAGCAACATGGTTCTCTATTTGCTTTTGCAGCTGCTGCTTGGCATAACTTCTTCACACAGTACAAACTAAGATTAAGATTAGTTTATTTTATTTATTAATTTTGTAGATTATTAGAATCTATTTTTCTTTTATATATAGTCAGTCTTATTCATCTATAACAACTATAGTTCTGGCTTTTGACCCTTATTAAATAATGACTAGAGATGAGCGAGCACTAAAATGCTCGGGTGCTCGTTATTCGAGACAAACTTTTCCCGATGCTCGGGTGCTCGTTTCGAGTAACGAACCCCATTGAAGTCAATGGGAGACTCGAGCATTTTTTGCAGGGGACCAAGGCTCTGCCTAGGGAAGGCTGGGTGAAAACCTGGAAACCTCAGAAAATGATGGAAACACCACGGAAATGGACAGGAAACAGCAGGGGCAGCATGCATGGATGCCTCTGAGGCTGCCTAATCCCACCATTACCCCAAATTCTCAGGCAACAGCCTGGTGGTTACCCTCATGGCAATTGTGCTCACCCAGACCAAGAAAGGCGAGGCACATACCTATCACATGTTAGGGAAGATCCCAACTAGGTGCAAAGAAAAATTGTTTAGAGAGAGGGCCTGTAGGTGGACCTCCGGAAAAATTGTTTGGAGAGAGGGCCTATAGGTGGACCTCCGGAAAAATAGTTTAGAGAGAGGGCCTATAGGTGGACCTCCGGAAAAATTGGAGAGAGGGCCTGTAGGTGGACCTCCGGAAAAATTGTTTACAGAGAGGGCTTGTAGGTGGACCTCCGGAAAAATTGTTTGGAGAGAGGGCCTGTAGGGGGCCCTCCGGAAAAATTGTGGTAAAAGAGTGCCAGTTGGACCTCTAAAAAATGGTGTTTTTTTGGTCAGCGTTAGGCAAAGACGACAAGGAGGAGGAGGAGTAGGAGGAGTAGAGAAGAGGAATCGGATACATAAGTAATGTAAATCTTTAGCTGCTTTCCCCCTGAGCAGATTTGAATTCCGGTGGAATCCAGGCTTTGTTCATTTTAATAAGCGTCAGCCTGTCAGCGCTGTCAGTTGACAGGCGTGTACGCTTATCGGTGATGATGCCACCAGCTGCACTGAATACCCGCTCTGACAGCACGCTAGCGGCAGGGCAGGCCAGCACCTCCAAGTCGTACAGCGCCAGTTCAGGCCACGTGTCCAGCTTTGAAACCCAGTAGTTGTATGGAGCAGAGTGATCGGTCCGATCGTTGGTATGGTCAGCTAGGTACTCCCTCACCATCTTTCTGTACAGCTCCCCCCTACTCTGCCTAGACTGGGGACAGGTGACAGTGTCTTGCTGGGGTGACATAAAACTGGCAAAGGCCTTGGAGAGCGTTCCCCTTTCAGTGCTGGACAAGCTGCCTGCTCGCCTCCTCTCCCCCGCTACTTGGCCCACAGAACCTTCCCATCTGACGCCGCTAGGATTGTTTCAGCTTGTGCACCAGGGCCTGTTGATATTGATTCACTCTCATACTCCTTTCCTCTACAGGGATGAGAGCGGAAAGGTTCTGCACTCAGTAATCAGTGTTTGAAAAAATGCTTCTAACGCGAGGGTCACGGGATAGGCAGCCTAACATGAAGTCTGCCATGTGCGCCAGAGTCCCAACACGCAAGAATTCCCTCTCCTCACTGGCCTGACTCTCCATTTCCTCCTCCTCCTCCAAGTCCTCCTCTTCAGCCCATACACGCTCAAGAGTTAAGGACTGAGCACTGGTACCCTCTTCTGTCTCGCCGACATTCTCCTCCTCTTCCTCCTCATCCCCCTCCTCCGATACGCTCTGAGAAGCAGACTGGAGGGTACTCTGGCTATCAACCTACGTATCTTCCTCCACCGTCTCTTGTGACAAGTGCAAAGCATCCGACTTCATGCTGAGCAGTGAGTTTTTCAACAGGCAAAGCAGCGGGATGGTGAGGCTGATAATGGCGGCATCGCCGCTGACCATCTGTGTTGACTCCTCAAAGTTGCTCACTACCTGGCAGATATCAGGCATCCACGTCCACTCCTCATTGTAGACTTGAGGAATCTGACTGACCTGACTACCAGTTCTGGTGGAAGTTGACATCTGGCAGTCTACAATCGCTCTGCGCTGCTGGTAAACTCTGGATAACATGTTTAATGTCGAATTCCATCTCGTGGGCACGTCGCACAACAGTCGGTGAATGGGCAGTTGTAGGCGGCGCTGCGCTGCCCTGAGAGTGGCAGCATCTGTGGTCGACTTGCGGAAATGCGCACAGATGCGGTGCACCTTGGTGAGCAAATCAGACAGATTGGGGTATGTCTTGAGGAACCGCTGAACTATTAGATTGAACACGTGGGCCAGGCATGGCACATGTGTCAGTCTGCCGAGTTGCAGAGTCGCCACCAGGTTACGCCCGTTGTCACACACAACCATGCCTGGCTTGAGGTTCAGCGGTGCCAGCCACAGGTGCGCCGTGATGCCCTGTAACAGCTCTTGGGCGGTGTGCCTTTTGTCACCTAAGCTCAGCAGTTTGAGCACCGCCTGCTGGCGCTTACCCACGGCACTGCTGCTGCGCCTAGAGCTACCGACTGAAGGCGCCGTGCCCACGGATGGTAATTCGGAGGAGGAGGTGGAGGAGGAGGAGGGGTCGGAGGAGGAGGCATAGTACGTCTGTGAGACCGTGACCGAGGTAGGCCCCGCAATCCTCGGTGTGGGCAGTACATGAGCGGCCCCAGGGTCAGACTCGGTCCCAGCCTCCACCAAGTTAACCCAATGTGCCGTCAGTGAGATATAGTGTCCCTGCCCGGCAGCACTTGTCCACGTGTCCGTGGTTAGGTGGACCTTCTCAGAAACAGCGTTGGTCAGGGCACGGATGATGTTCTCTGACACGTGCTGGTGTAGGGCTGGGACGGCACATTGGGAAAAATAGTGGCGGCTGGGGACCGAATACCGAGGGGCAGCCACCGCCATGAGATTGCGAAAGGCCTCGGTCTCTACCAGCCTATAGGGCAGCATCTCCAGGCTCAGCAATTTGGAGATGTGGACGTTGAGGGCTTGGGCGTGTGGGTGGGTGGAACTGTATTTCCTCTTGCGCTCCAGCGTCTGCTGTAAAGACAGCTGAATGCTGCGCTGGGACACATTGGTGGACGCTGTGGAGGATCGTGGAGGCGAAGGTGTGGTTTTCCAGCGGGAGGCGCTCGTGTCGGGGTCCTGGGCAGGGGGTTGACTAGCAGAGGCAGCGAGTGACACAGGGGAAGGAGCAGTGGTGTGACCCGCAGGAGGTGAACGGCCTTGGTTCCATTGAGTGGGTTGTTTAGCACTCATATGCCTACGCATGCTGGTGGTGGTTAGGCTAGTAGTGGTGGCACCCCTGCTGATCCTCGTGTGGCACAGGTTGCACACCACAGTCCGTTGGTCATCCTCACTTTCTTTAAAGAACCTCCAGACTTGCGAACATCTAAGCCTCGCCACGGGAGCTTCACTACATGAAACAGTTGCTGCTGATGCACCAGCTTTGGCCCTGCTTCTCCCTCAGGCCACACCACTGCCTCTTCCAACCTGTTCTGGTGCAGCACTCGCCTCCGCCTCAGAAGCACTGTCTTCACTCAGCTTATCAACCCAGCTTGGGTCAGTCACCTCGTCATCCTCCGATTCCTCAGTCTGCTCCCCCCTCGGACTTCCTGCCCTGACAACAACTTCACCACTGTCTGACAACCGTGTCTCCTCATCGTCCGACACCTCTTTACACACTTCTTCCACTAAGTCAACATTGTCATCATCATCATCACCCACAGACTGCGACAGTTGGAAAACTTGGGCATCGGGAAAGAGGTCAGCAGCAACCTGAGAAGTGGTTTGTGACTCTGGGAAGGGTCCAGAAAACAGTTCCTCAGAGTATGCCGGATCGCATTCCAAATTTTCCTGGGAGGGGGCAGACTGGGGGGAAGGAGGTTGAGGTGGAGGAGCCAGAGGAGTGCTCCCTTGGGTAACGTGGGTGGACTGCGTGGAAGACTGACTGGTGGACAAATTACTTGAAGCATTGTCCACAATCCACGACATCAGCTGTTCGCACTGTTGTGGTTTCAACAGTCCTCTACCACGTGTCCCTGTAAGTTGAGACATGAAGCTAGGGAGTGTAGCTCTGCGGCGTTCCCCTGCTCCCTCATCAGCAGGTACTGTCTCACCCTGCCCAGGACCACGGCCTCTGCCCCCTGCAGTAATTGAATGCCCACGCCCACGCCCTCGTCCTCGACCCTTAGCCCTGGTGTTCAACATTTTCTGTATATAAGTGTATTATATAAAAAAAAAAAATAAATGGGCCTGCTGTACTGAAACCCACAAACTTGGTCAATCTGAACAAGAAAATATATAGGTGAATAAGTTAGAGCAAAATTACGTATGTAATTACGTACCGTGTGGTGTAGAGCAATTACACTGAAACTATTAGATTAGGTAGACTTGGTCTGCTTAAAGGGGTTCTCCGGGAATTAAGAAAATGAAAATACTTAAATATTACTTTATTATAAATATATTCCCAAATACCTTTTATTAATTATAATGGCTCATTTTGTCTAGGGAGCCATCATTAGGAGAAACAAAATGGCCGCCGTCCTATTAGTACTCACAAAATCTGTCCTAATCACACAGCAGGACAAGTTACTTCAGAACACTGAGGTAAAGAGATGGCTCATCCTCTTCTCTGCTTGTCAGGGATTATGGTTCTGAATACAGCTGATAAGATCTTCAGCTGAATCCCTGTAGGAATGGAGTTCATGAGAAGACATGAAGCACAGAGGATGGACAGGACAGACTGTGGTAATGGAGAATGCATACAAGCGCTGCTGCTCATTACCACATCCCGACCTCCTCTCTGTACTTCATGTCTTCTTATGAACTCCATTCCTACAGAGATTCATGTGAAGATCATATCAAACTGTATTCAGGGTCACAATCCCTGACAAGCAGAGCAGAGAGGAGGCTTGTCCTGCTGTGTGATTAGGACAGGTTTTGTGTGTACTAATAGGATGGCAGCCATTTTGTTTCTCCTGCTGATCGCTCTCTAGACAAAACAAGCAATTATAACTAATGAAAGGTATTTGGCAATGTATTTATAATAAAGTAATATTTAAGTATTTTCATTTTCTTATTTCCTGGAGAACCCCTTTAAGTGCAACCCAGACAACTGTCGCACAGAGATTTTTGTAATGTAGCTGTATCAGTGAGAGCAAAAGACCTTTTTTAATTAAGTGACATACAGAATGTGTCACCTGGACAGAAAATACGGATTGTGGTTTGTATATAGGTGGATAAGTTAGAACTAAATTACGTATGTTATTATGTACCGTGCAGTATGGAGCAATTACACTGAAACTATTAGATTAGGCAGACTTGGTCTGCTTAAGTGCAACCCAGACAAATGTCGCACAGAGATTTTTGTAATGTAGCTGTATCAGTGAGAGCAAAAGACCTTTTTTAACTAAGTGACGTACAGAATGTGTCACCTGGACAGAAAATATGGATTGTGGTGACTGGACAGCTGAACTGTGACACACAGAATGGTTCCACACAGCTGTATGAAATGGATTTGTATCACTGAGATAAAACAACAAAAAACCTTTTTTTTAAATTGTTTAATTTTTTTAATTTTTTTTTTGTATTTTTTTTTTTTAACGTGACATGCAGAAACTATCAGAGAGCAAACTCAGCCTCTGCTGACTGTGGCTATTTTGACTGCAACCCAGACAAATGTCGCGCAGAGATTTTTGTAATGTAGCTGTATCAGTGAAAGCAAAAGACCGTATTTGATTACGTGACGTACAGTATGGGTCACCTGGACAGAAAATACGGATTGTGGTTTGTGGTGAGTGGACAGCTGAACTGTGGCACACAGAATGATTCCACACTGCTGTATGAAATGGATTTGTATCACTGAGTTAAAACAATAAAAAAAAAAAAGTTATATATGGCGATAGCTGCACTACTAGTGCCAGCCAGCCCAGCCAGGAGACAAAAAAAAAATGTCTTGTAGCCCTTAGAAGGGCTGTTGGGTTCTTTTCAGATCACTCCTGCCTAACAGAGAACTAAATCCAGGCCCTAACACTCTCCTTGAAACGCAGCAGCTCTGTCCCTAACGACATCCAGACAGCATCTGAGCACCGCGGGCAGTCACTAGTATATTCCAGGGTCACCTGATCAGGCCAGCCAACCCCTGCTATCGACATGTAAGGGCCCCACGTGATGCTGGGTGTACCGCAGAGTCTCCTGGCTTGTGATTGGCTGAGTTTATAGGCGCCAAAAATTCAAAATGCGGGAGATGCCATTTCCTCGAGCATGGCGAGATACTCATCCGAGCAGCAAGCACTTACGAGTACCGTAATACTCGAACGAGCACCAAGCTTGGACGAGCATGCTCGCTCATCTCTAATAATGACATAATATAACCTGTAAGCCAATTCTGCAGAACTGACTGAATAAAAATGAATATGGTGGCTTAGTAGTTAGCACTGGTGCCTTGCAGCTCTGGGGTCCTTGGTTCGAATCAGACCAAAGATGACATTTGCATGGAGTTTGTATGTTCTCCTTGTGTTTGCGCGAGTTTCCTCTGGTTACTCCGGTTTCCTCCCACACTCCAAAGACATACTGATAGAGAACCCCATTGGGGACAGCTTGATGCTAATACCTGTAAAGCTCTGCAGAATATAGCAGCGCTATATATGTGCCTAAAATAAATAAAATATAATACACCAAGGGCATTAGCACATTAGTATGCAGGGGTTGATGCTTTCAGGCCCTCCTGCTTATAGTTATTTACTTGACATAACTTGATCTGGATAACTTAAACTTTGCTGGAGCAAAAACTGGCAGACTAAAAGTTCATATTCACACTACTCCTGATGAGAAAAACTCAGGAAAAGCTATATTTGTACTGCTTTCCCCAAACCCACTTAGTGCTGTCAGCATTTGAGCATGGTCAGAAGTGCTGACAAAGTCCCTTTACATTCTTGAAGTGTACTTGGTCCTTCTTCTTTCTACTTTTAGCACATTATGTTACTCTGCATAAGACAAAATATAGCTCTCTGTTAGGTTGAACAAGCATATGGAATTACACACATTTTGGTCTTGTAAAGAATTAAACCCTGAAGGCCCATTTATACAAGCTGACTGAGCAGGCAGTTATTGGGAACAAACTATTTGTTCCCAACAATTGCCTACATATCAGAGAAGGTGAGAGCTGCTTTTACATGCAGGAATCATCTCTGCTGTATAGGGATGAGCGATCGTTGCTGCCCAGAAATGATGATTTACATGTCAGCATCAACTATGAATGAGTGTATAATCTCTATAATTAGCCCATGTAAAGGGACCTTTACTATCATCTTCACAAAATGGTTATACTTCATGACCTTTAGCAATTCCCTATGCAGCACAAGATTAAGGCATGTGATATCATTGCACAAAATTAGTGTGAAAGAGACATCCCGGGGCAGAGCGTGGGAGGAGAGACGTATGGTCCAATTAAATAGGAAACTGAAGTATATGAAAAATGAGGATGTATACATAAGATGGAAGTCTTGTTTGCTTGATGAATTCTTCCCACTGACTCATTATCCAATGATAGTTTCCCCATTTGAATTCCATAGCAGAATTTTCTACATATCATTCTGCACTGAGTCATCCAAGAAGATTCTTCAAGTTACTAAATTGGCTGTTTTGACTTTAAAAGGACACTGGAGGAAACAAAGCGGTATTTAAATGATTATTAATTGATGTGAAGATCAGTTCCTGCTTGTCGTCGCCACCTGGCTAGAATATACACAAAGACAGATTTACTGACTGTAACACAGGTTTCAGATTAGCATGGAAAAGCCAAGTATGTGCAACAGGCAACTGTTCATGAGCTAAATCCAAAGAGAGTGTATTCTTAAATGAAAGATATGGCACTCTAATTATATTTTTATGTTTCATCTGTTCCAGTATCCGCCCAATAATCCAGAATGTTTCATTATAAAATAACTACCAGCTCAAATCAACGCTGTAGACCAGTGGTGGCTAACTTCCGGCACTCCAGCTGGTGTGAAACTACAACTCCAAGTATTGCATTGTTGCTGGGAATTGTAGTTTCACAATAGCTGGAGTTTCGGCGGTTAGCCACCACGGCTGTAGACAAATGTTCCCTAACTAGACACATACAGCCAAATTGTGCACCATAAATAATGACAAAGTTGATGTTGATGTGGAGTGAATGTCAAAAGGCTGCATGTGCATCCAGTCAGATTTGAAACAGTGACTCCCAGCACCCTGCTGATCAACTGTTTGAAGGGTCTCCACTCTGAGCTCTTCAAACAGCTGACTGGTGGTGGTGTTGGGTACCACACACTCCTACCGATCTGATATTGGTGATCTATCCTAAAAATAGGTTGCCAATATTCTACTCCTGGAAAACCACTTTAAGAGTTAAGATATAAAGTGTAAAAAATTGTAAACTTTTGTAGGACTTGACTTGCCATGCTATCATTCAGCCCCGTTCACAGCGGATTATAGGATTAATGGAATTAGTTTGTATGGCGTTTGTGGCACTAATAAGATATGACTGTTCAAAAAGGATATTTAGGTATTTTTGTTGGCGTATGAATACGTGTGAACAATTACTAATATGTTCTTATACTCTGGCCAATGTATATCAATGAATATCAAATGGGAACATTTTTTTAGTAGTGACTGGTGTTTATAATGTGCACTGTATTAATGGGCCTTGACATTTTCGTGGGTACCCCTAATTGCAGTTCCAATAGCTCATTGGAATGAGGTCGTCTCATGTAATGCGTCTAAACATCGCACAGTTATTTTACACATGTGAGGCACATTCATAACGTGCCCCATAGTGTCAAATTCAGGATTACTCTGCACAAGCCAGTAACACTGCTTCAGTATTTTGGAGTAACAGTATTGGTACTTGCCCCTTTCTGTGTTCATGACCAAAAAGGAATAGGGAGATGTAAGGAGCTAGAGCAAATTCAATAACCAACAGGATCATAGGGTCACACACACACAAAGAATAACTTTCAAGCATTAACTATTTAAAGATAATATAAGAAGAAAGTGGTTCGGTGAAATAGTCAGCAAATTCCACAATTCTCCACAGGAGGGACACATGAGACTAATGAGGTTTTTCAGGTCTGTACTGCAATGGCTAACAGAGCAAAATGTGAATGATCTGACTTTTCAACTCAAGCCTTGGCATTTCTTACACATGATTCTCTGCACGTTTAGGAAATGAAAAGTGTTGAAGGTTTAATTTTTTTTTAAAGCAGAACCAACATAATACCATTCCATATCTAAAATGATAATGATAATTTAGTCTGTTTAGCAACAGTTTAAATTTCTCTCAAGATCACTTTGTCCTCACTATGAGGGTTTATGTAACGGGGCTCTACAACAATAAGTCCTTAGTTACTGTTAGTGCAAAGGAGTACATTGGATGGTGCACAGTATGTCAATGTCAAGGCCCATACCCCTTGTCTTTTTCTATTTCAACTGTAAATGTGTCTTAAGCTAAAAAATAGAGTTAAGCTGGCCATACGCATAAGATAACTCTTGGCCAACATCTATCTTTCTTGATCCTCCCATACATGGGACAAACACGGCTAAGCATGCATATGTTGTGAATGGGGAAAAAGCTGCTGCCAGACACCATCTTCTGAGAGGAAAAGGATTGGGCAGTTGATATCCAATGTGCCAGATCCTTATCTTCCCCAGACATCAGAAGGTATGAGAGTCAGAAAACCCCATACACATTAGATGGTTGGTCGAAGCTGCAGAAATTGGTGGGTTTGGCCAACATAGATCTAAAGTGTATGACAAGGTTTATTTGAGGCAGACGGGTTGTCAAAAAAATAACGCCTCATTGAGTATACTAAACTTGTTCGCCAATGTATCCCTAGGAAGTAGTCTGTCTCACACAGAGGGCCTTACATTGGGTTGCACCCTCTGCGGTGTCTGTGGGGATCATTGACCATATGTGGTATGTTTATGCAGGTTACAAATAACCAAAAAACACAGTGTGTAGTTATATAACTCCAATTTAAAAAAAAGTGGTAACACTGTGTAAAATGTAAATAAATACAGAATTCAATGATTTGCCAATCTCGTAGACCCATATTTTATTCACAATAGATCATAGAGCACATATCAAATGTTGAAAGTGATTTTAAATAACTAAAAATAAAAATAACTCATTTAGAACTTGATGGCAGCAATGAATCTCAAAAAAGGGACAACAAAACAACGACAGGGGGCAACATGACTGGGTATAAGAGAGCATGTTAGAAAGGCAGAGTCTCAAAAGCAAAGTTAGAGGTTCACCAATCTGCTAAAAACTCCATCTAAAAATTGTGGAACATTTTTCAGAAAAATGTTTCTCAACGTAAAAGTTGTGAAGAATTTGAATATCCCACCATCTACAGTACATAATAGCATCAAAAGATTCAGAGAATCTGGAGAAATCCAGGTACGCAAGGGACAAAGCCGGAGGTCAATATTGTATGCTCGGGCCCTCGGGCGGCACTAAATTAAAAACAGGCATGATTCTGTACTTGATTCTGCACTGCATAGGCTCAGGAACACTTTCAGAAATCATTGTCTGTGAACACAATTCACAGTTCAATCCACAAATGCAAGTTAAAGCCGTATGATGCAAAGAAGAAGCTATGTCAAGACAATCCATAAACACAGCTATCTTGCCAGGCAAAATAGAAAACTGTTCTTTGCTCAGTTGAATCAAAATTTGAAATTCTCTTTTGGAAACCACAGATGCCGTGTCTTGTGGACTCAAGAGGAGATGGACCATCCAGCTTGTTATCATCCAGCTTGCATTAGTGCCTGGGGTCAGGGGAGCTTGCATATCTAGAAATGCACCTTCAATGCCAAACAGTATATAGAGGTTTTAGAACAACATATACTCTCATACAGACAATGTCTCTTTCAGGGAAGGCCTAGCATACTTCAGCAAGACAATGCATCTATAACAGCATGGCTTTGCAGAAGAGTCCAGGTGCTGAACTGCCTTGCCTGTAGTCCAGACCTTTCACCAATAGAAAACATTTGGCATATCATGTAAAAAAATATAAAAATATAGCAAAGAAGACCTACATGGAACCTACATTCATATGAGGTGATAATGTTTTGGTATAAGCATATTATGGTCCCAGGTCACCTCAGTCATCCAAAACATATGCTCCTTAAGGAAGGCTCCCACACCGACAGCAGTCCTCCTAAATATCCACTTGCCCCAAATACTGCAGATCACTCAACATCTATTTCTTATGCTGTCATTGGCTGCCAAAAAGATAATACCACTAAGGTGGAACCAACCAACATAAGGAAAAGGTGTCACGTTCCTATACCTGCTCTCAACAGATTTGGAAACCATGGACAAATGTTAGATCCTCTGCCTGTACTTGCAATTGTACTTTGTAATTCAAAACAATAGATGGGCAGATAGAGCAGATGATTGTCTGGAGGGAAGCATACCTTCCCGTCAATCGTCTACTCACTAGATCGCTAATGCATTGCTCATCCTTATACTGTCTCATTGATTGTCGGCAACAGAGCGCCTATTACACTGCACGATCTGCCGCCGGCAAAACAGGATTTATTTAGATGTTAAAAGATCCCGATTACCCGATGAACGGGCATTAGCCTTTACATCGGGTAATTGGCAGCAGTATTACGCTGCCAGATGATCGCTAACGCTACAAATCATCTTGACAATAATCCGCCTGTGTAAAAGAGCCTTTACCCTCTGTCTCCCTCCCCTCTAACTCCACACACTTTTTCTTCAGGTTAATTTTATTATTCAATAACATCTCTGCAGGGCCTATTCTTTAAAATGCTTGCGAAGCCTCGACCTTACCTGTAAAGCTACAAACATGATTGACACAAGCTAAATTGGTCATTTGACGCCTGTAAACATTGTTTTTTGTTACTTTGTTACTATTAAAAATGTTTTTAATAAAAAGAAATTTCAAAAGAAAATGTTAAAAACCTAACTTTCCTTTTGAGACTCTGCCTTTCTAACATGTACCCAGTTTTTTGCCCCCTGTTGTTGTTTTGTTGTCCCAATTATTTGAGATGCATTGCTGTCATCAAATTCTAAATGAGTTTTTTTCATGAAATTGTAAAATCTTTCACATTTCACATCTGATATTTGCAAATCATTGCATTCTGTTTTTCTTTACATTAAATTTACATTTTACACATCATCCCATTTTTTTGGAATTGGGGTTGTAAATGCCATGCACCACCACCATAGACTGCAAATATACTATACATATACAGTACAAATAGCAGCAAATATAATATACAGTACAATGGCTAAATAAATAATGTCCTACAGTACTAAACTAATCTCACCACACAGTGACCAAATATCAGCTTGAGATAAAACAGCTATACAAATAATAATAATGTGAATTCATGGTGGTAACAAGACAAGGGCTGCTGATGCACCTTGTGTGACTGCACAGGTTATACTACCACTAAAACCATTACCAGGGTCAAGCTGTGGGGTTTTGAGTTTAATGCTGCGTAAATACAATGAGAAGATCTAAATCAAACTCGCAACTGGAATGGATCCTGAGATGTATAAATCACAGCATTTTTTAATAATATGTAGTCTGATTACACCCAGGCCAGTTTCGGCCATGATGAGAGATAAGAATCTCACTTCAGGCAGCAGCCGACCTGCCTCTGAAGGAGACGTCAGTTTACAGTGCACCATGGGTGCCTCTGGCCCCTGTTTCCTGCCATTCAGCCACAACTTGTGGCAGCACTCTTAGGGCTCGTGCACACGGCTGTAGCCATTTTTGTGGTCCACCAATTGGATCCGCAAAACATAGATACCACCTGTATGTGTTCTGCATTTTGTGGAATGGAACATCCAGCCCATAATAGAATTGTCCTGTCCTTGACCATAATATGGAAACGAATAGGACATGTTCTATTTTTTTGCGGGGCCGTGGAATGGACATACAGATGCGGACAGCACACGATGTGCTGTTCACATCTTGTGGCCCCACTGAAGGGAATGGGACCACATCTGACCCACAAAAACTTCAGATCAGATGTGGACTAAAACAACGGTCATGTGCATGAGCCCTAAGATAAGTGATCACTTGATCAATGAGTATTTGACAATACATTTACATAGGGCAATTATCTGGAATGAGTATTTGTATGAACGCTTGTTGCCAATAATTATCATGATCCTCAGCCCGTATAAAAGTGTATCTGCTCTGCTACAGTTATGTAAGGCTTTCTATAGTTTAAATAAGGACATCTTTATTGTGTCTGTTGGTGTTTCCAGTGCTTATACCATGAATGGGATACAAGCAAAGTAGTTATTGGCTACACTTATCCCAATGTGTCTTCTATATACTCAGAATTATTCAAAGGGAAAAACATCCAAAAATGATCTTCTGGCATAACATAGCTACATGCCATAAAATCATTTGTGTGGAGTCCATGGCCACCGCTAATTTCTACAAAAAATAGGCTGTTGTGCTCTATAGAGCTGGGTAAAGACCACCGAACCCATGGATCTCAGAGATTTCATTTACTATAAGGCCTCATGCACATGCCTGTATGTAATTTGCTGTCCACAAAATATGGATACTGGATGTGTGTATGCTGCATTTTTTGCGGGATCAGTAGTTGAAATGCCTATTCTTGTTCACAAAATGGACAAGAATAGGACATGTTCTCAAATTTTTTGCGGTCCCATAGAAAAAAACTTAAAAAAATACAGATCAGACGTGGGCCAAAAATACGATCGTGTGCCTGAGGCCTAAATTTATAATGCCAAGTACCTTTAACTTATATGGTATTTTGGTCAGTGATTTGCGGTATGGACATCTCTGAGTCACGCTGAATAAGTTTAGCTAATCATTACGTTGGAAACAAGTGAGGGTCTGACCCATTGTAATCTTCTCACACTCATCAATGATTATCACCTTTTGATGGGATTTCTGCTTTAAGAAGCTCAGGGATTAATTTATTAGTTCCTTGAGAAATTTAGGGGATAGACTGTGAAAAAAAGACTTCTAAAAGGTAGCTCTCTCTTTAAAGTTCTTGGACACAATGGTAGACCAAATACCTTGTTATAGAACAGGCATGGCCAACCTGCGGCTCTCCAGCTGTTGTAAAACTACAATTCCCACCATGCCCTGCTGTAGGCTGATAGCTGAAGGAAGTCCGGGCATGCTGGGAGTTGTAGTTTTGCAACAGCTGGAGAGCCTCAGGTTGGCCATCCCTGTTCTAGAGGGTAGATGTTGGAAGAGCATATACATAATACTTCTTACAATATCATTTTCAGTAAGTGTTTTTTTTTTGTATGGGAAGTAAACAGATTCCTGAGACAGGATTCCATGATTACGGGACACATTTTTATAACTTGCCTGTTTTGTTTATGTCAAGTTTTGTGCAGTTAATTCAAGACCAATGAAACACATCAGTAAAAGCTGGGCTGGAAGGGGCCGAAGTAACCCTGTTGTGTTGACAGGCTAGCTTCTACTTAATAGATAAAACTATAGAAAGATCTATTCTGAGTGATATGTTTATAGCACGTTTTTCTTTTGATTATAGCATTTTGTTATACTGCTTTATAGCACTGCAAAAGCAATGCAACAATATAAACTGTCAAAGTCAACATGCAGCACATGGAGATGAGTGACCTTAAATATGATCTAAAGCTTCCATATATGACTACATTATAATGACTTAATATAGGGTTTATGAAGGCCATTCTAACATAATCTCAATAACCTGACCATCCTAAAGTCCTTAGATAATTTATGAGACCATTGTTCACTCCTAGTACTGCATTACTGATGGTGAATAATGTCCAACCAAATCTAGAACATCCCCAGGTCCCAGTGCCAGGCCAATTAACCTACAGCACCTGATGATTACTATGGTGCCCTAAGGTCATAGAGCTTATTGACCTGATAACATGCATTTACTTTCTCCCTTTGGGAATATGACAAACCAGCTTATTGCTAGAGAAAAAAAAGAAGCACCCAGGGGGGAAATGAAACTCAACTTCAAGGTAGCAATTGTCTTATTTATTTTATACATTATTATTATGTTTCTTATATATTTTATGGTGTCATATGTTCTACTCAATGCACAGCACAGACTATGGTTACCTTACATGAGGTGTAGATCTCTGGTAATATACTCATAAACTAGTTATCAACACACACATACAGTATACATTACAATAATAATAGCAATAATTATTAAAAGATATTAACTTTGATCTATCTAATCAATCTATATATCTCATATCTATTATCTATCTCATATCTGTCTCTATATCTATCTATCTATCTATCTATCTATCAATCATCTATCTTTATATATATCTATGAACATGACAAACCTGACACTGGGGACAGCCCTTACTATTAATGCAGGTTATTATTAGCTGTACATCCACAAATGAAGCTACATATGAATACTATGGATTGTGTAGCACAGGGCAGGCTAGGATTTGTATAAGCTCTTGGCTAACAGTCTGGAGCAGTATTTTGGTATTATGTTTTATGACCACTACTATTAAATATGTGGATTGTTCTATGGTCCAATAAAAAGAAAGGCTGTACACCAGAGCTTCAAGTACTTTTATGCTTCATCTTAACTCCTGAGAACTAACAGAACTATTGCCATCTCCATCTTATTCTATAAACTTGCATGATTGCATTATACTTGTCATTTTTCATATGCCATGTAGATTTGTCCCTCTTTAGTACATCTACAATTGCAATGACATTTTTTGTAAGAATCACTTCACCTGCTTGTTTCATTTTTTATTATTGCTTGTATCATGCTGTTTAGAACAGTTAGTATTCACAGATGAGTATATGGGGCATCATTCATATGTAATTACTGATCTGTGGCTGAATGTATAACAGGCAGCTGCCTACATCTGACCAGTTCTGACTCAATTCATCTGAATGTTCAGCAACTGATGGTTTCATGTTCACTTGCATTGTGACTGCTGAGTAGGTAAATATTTCCTGAATTTCAGCAAGAAAAAAAAATCTACTTTGCTATTTTTGTGCTGGATGACAATAAAATAATCAAGGAAAATAGATGTGACAGGAAGTAAACTTAATAAAGTGAAAGTTTAATGTTAACTGTTTATCTGTATAGGATACATATATAAATATATGGAATGTCTGTGTATCTATTTATCCAATACTTCTATGACATAACAACTTTCACATCACAACTTTCACATCACATTTATCTATTATTTATCTATCTGTCTTTCATTTATCTAATCTGTCTATCCATGGTGTTACAGTTGTTATCCTATCTATCTATATTATATCAATTTAATTTCTGTTCTGTTATCTATCTATTTATCTCCCCATGTATGTACAGTATTTTATCATATTGATCTATATCACATCTATTTAATTTCTGTTCTGTTATCTATCTGTCTATCCAGCTACTATCTATCTATCTATCTATCTATCTATCTATCTATCTATCCATCCATCTATACTATTATCTATCTATCTCCCCATGTATGTACAGTATTTTATCATATCTATCTACATCACATCTATTTAATTTCTGTTCTATCTATCTATCTATCTATCTATCTATCTATCTATCTATCTATCCAGTATCATACTGTATTACTGACATTAATTTCTAAATTAAAAACAAATCATTGTGCAGTTCTTCTGCTATAGGCTGACTATAGACAGTAAGGTCTATGAGAATCAGCTATGTACAGAATGTAGCATGAATATTTTAATGTCTGGACTTAAGGAATTTGTTAAGCCCTTAAGGGTCAATCTTATTGTCTAGCTTTTATCTTGCCCGCAGATCAGTCGGTTCAATATACAAATTGCACTGTATCAGTTTAACTCCTTTACAGCATGTCTTGAATAACTTATTACAAGTCACTTTGTTGGAGAATGCCAGTAGATCAGCTTTAAAACAAACAGCTGCCTTACCAAATCTCTACACCACATTATTGTCCCAGCCAAAATATACTTGTAAAGCTTTCACACCACTAAATATCCCCATGTCCACATGACTATGATCTGTACATAGTTATCTGCTGGAAGCAATGATAGAAAGCAGTCTTCTGCACACTATAGTATATGCTAAGACTAAGAGTCCTATGATAATCTAAAGTTTATTCCAAAGATTTGAAAGACTATGTTGTCATATGCTGGATTAGCACACAAGGGATAGATTGCAGGTATGAAGCTTAATACTAATCACAACAAATGGAAAAAGAAAGTTTCTCCCCCCAAAAAGTTCACAACAAGCATGGACTATAATCTTTTAAATCTCATCCCCTCAAGGTATTTGGAATAGCAGCAGAAGAGAATGGATCTGATTTTCTTGCCTGCCTTTTAACTGTTTAAATGCATTAAGCAAATGACAGGTCCATGTGGCAGAGTGTTAATGGATGGGCTACTTACCACCAGGAAGAATCAACTCTTGGGGTCAGAATAAGTAGTATTAGTAGGTAGGCAACATACATCCTGCAGTTTGTTTGTACATTATCTGATGAAACCAGTGTCCTGTGACAATGCCTCAATCCTGGAGTTGAGGACATTCTATGGTGACTTCTGAAAGGTTCTCCTGGATGAGATAGTCCCAGCATAGTTACTGTATCTCCAAAAAGTGCTTTGTAGGCTGAAGAGAAGGATGCCTGAAAATCCAGATTACCATGCAGGTAAGTGCTTCATTTTTTAAAATCCAAGGTCAAAAGAAACAAATTCAGCATCTTAAAATAATCAGTTTCTCCATAAGTCTTTATATTTCACAAATATCCTTCACATCTTTAGATTAGACCAGTGATGGTGGAAGGGATGGGAATATTGATCTTATTCTTCTTTGTCAGGTTTCTATCTATAAATGTAATTCTGTATTAAGGGAATACTATATGAATTGTAAAAAAAGTATAGTTCCCACAACTAGTTAAAAAGCTGATGTATAGAAGTGGATGCTGAAGAAATTCTTAAGAAAACTTGGCTGCTTTGTGTCCCTGGAGATGGAGGAGGGAACCCCATAGGTTCTGGATGTTGCTGGTGGTGAGGTCTTCCTTGTGGAGGCTGTGATGAAGAGGACAGGCAGGGATGTGTCTTGCTCTGTGTCTCATTGGATAGGGAGAAGTTTGATGAGTTCCTGAGAGTACTTGAGAGGTAGCAGATCCCAGAGTTTGCTGAAACTCCCCCTTAGTGTGAAAGTGCCTCTGCATTGGGTGAGGATAGACTGAGCTACCTAGGCAAAGGATTGCAGCAGCAGCAGTATACCACCACCTGCTGCTGTGATACAGATACACAGATAGTAGGAGGAAGACACATGCATTCAGTTATAGACAGTGCACAGGGTTGTAGCTGACTCTGCCTACATGGTCTTAGTGCTCTCAGCTTCACACTACATCACTACTGCAAAAAAAGAGCTGGCTCCAAGAAAACAGCTAGGCTTGCTTTTATGTAATAGAATTTGTATAAGAGGCTGTAGATTTGTAAATCATGAAGGACTAAATGGGGAACTATAATCATAGAAAACTGTGCTTTGTAGAAGAAACTCCAGCCAGAATGAGAGATAATTTATTGCAAAATCAAGATTTCAACTATGTCTGAAAATGATTACCTATGATTACACATGAGTGATTCGGGATGAAATTGGAGTACGTGAGGCATGGTGAAAGTAGTACGTTGTCAGATACTTCCAGTGTAAACCGAAAAAGGCTGATCCTATCACAATGTTGTCTCACGTATAACATATAAATTGGGGGAAAGAAAGAATGCAAAAGCATAGTCGAACAAAAAAATAAAATAATAAATTATACGTTAAATGGATAAAGTTAATTGTTTCAATGGAATCCTACTGTATGGCATCTCTTTTAGGCCTTGTTCATATTTTCAAGTCCTTTTTCCATCTCTGAAAAAATCAGTCCGTGTTATATCCATGAAGATGTTCATGAAGCATCCGTGATTAATCTGTGTGTCCTTTTTTACCCTTCGTGTGTCATGCGAATTCCACAGATGCTACCACCTGAAAATTAATTTCCAGATCATCTCCTTTTAGCGGTCAGTGAAAAACAGACGAAATGCGATTGCAACATGGATGTCATTCGTGTTGTGTCTGTGATTATTAAATGGAAACTTGTGCTGTCAGTGGAAAATATCAGGGAAAAACGGAAATGTGAATGAGCCCTCAGTCTGATGAGACATCTTAAAGGGGTATTTCCAACTCAGACATTTTTGGCATATCTACAGGACCCGAGGATGAGGGTCTTTCCACCCCCTTCCACTTAATAATGTTGCTGTTGCACCCAGGCAGAAAATGAATGCAGAAGTGCCGTGTGCTGAGGTTATGCCATAAATGTCTGATCCAGGGAGTTATTCTGATTGCCTGATTGGAGTCGGGAAGGAATTTTTCCCCCTAAAGTGAGGAAAAATTGGCTTCTACCTCACAGGGTTTTTTTTTGCCTTCCTCTGGATCAACTTGTAGGAAAACAGGCTGAACTGGATGGACAGATGTCTTTTTTCGACCTTACAAACTATGTTACTATGTTACTATGGGAATACACCTTTAAAGAGTCACTGTACTTTCACACAATTTCATTTAGTAGAGAATGGTTTAACTAGCAAATTTCTAAATCACTACATTTCACTGACCGCTGATAGGAGATGATCTGGAAATTAATTTTCAGGTGGTAGCATCTGTAGAATTCGCATGACACACATTTAAAAAAAATATTCCACATCCATCTGAAAAAAGCTGTAAAGTCATGGCCACTAGGGGTCTCACTTTCACCAAATTTGCAGTTCTCTGCCTATTGTCAGGCAAGATCCGTCCCTAATAACACAGACTATTAAGACGACTCACAGCAAATGGGGGCGTGTCAGAGCTAGCTGACCCCCTGAGCCTCATAAAAGAACTGATTTTACACAGCTTTTGAAGATTATAGGACCCTCCTCTGTGTCTTTAAGTGTGGCCTCTTCCTCCTTTTCTGTGACCTCTGTGTCTTCCAGAGCTGAAGACAAACATAGTGGTAAGTAAGGGAAAGGATGCCACTAGGCTTCCACCCAGTCGGTATCTCACCGGCCAAGCTGGTATTTTAGTGCCGGTAATTCCAGTGCCTGTAATTTTACTGTTACTAATGAGCGCTTCCATTGTGGGACACTCATTAGTATAGCCTTTACCTCCCTCCCTCCAGAAAAAAAAAGAACTCCTCTCATCCATTTGCTCGCACTGCAGTGAACACTTGCTGCTCACTGGAAGCTCAGGACTGCGCTTCCAGGCCTGTGGTGCCATCAAATGGAGGAGGTTCTGAGATGCACTAATGGGGGCATTGCTGGGAGGCACTAATGGGCAGCATTATTAATTCTGGGGCACACTATTGGGAGCATTACTCTTACTGGGGGGCACTAATTGGGGGCATTAATAATTCTGGGGCTTACTATTGGGGGCATTACTATTGCTGGGGGAACTAATGGGGTCATCGTTAATTCTGGTGGCGCTAATGGAGGTATTACCATTACTGGGAGCACTAATGGGGTCATTATTAATTTTGGGGGGTACTAATGGAGGCATTAATATTACAGTATGGCAGCGACTTAACACCCCATGTTAAACCATGCCCCAAACCACACCCACTTTGGGGTGTGGCTTAACTTGGCCGGTATTTTTTGTTGGGAAAGGTGGCAATCGGAGATGTCACAGAAGTACAGTGTTGGCAGATTTCAAAGGGAATAATATGGCTGAGGAAGATGCTTTAAGTGAGCCCATAGTATATAGTATAGCACCCCACAGTGTACAGTGATGGCACGTTCATCCATCAAAATTGCCCAGGCACAGCTCAGTCCTATTCAAATCAGTTTGCTGAGCTGCATTACCAAGCACAGGCACAGCTTCAAGGAGGGCATGAGCAACATGGTCTCCTCAAACAGTTGATCTGCAAGGTGCTGGGAGTTGGATCCCCACTGATCTCATATGCAGCATAGCCAGCAATATCAAAATCACAGAGAATTTCTTTAATGAATGTAAAAGTAGACAAGAAACCTCAGCCTTCTAACTAGACTCCAATAAGGCACCAGCAAATCCTGGAATAGAGGACTGTGGCTGCTATTGTGCTTAGGAGTGGGCTCTGGACTGGTAAGCTTGTTCAAATGTCCACAAAGAAGAAAGGTATGGTTTTGATCAGCTGGATCAGCCCTACCAGTCATTATGCCTGGTTTGATAGGATTAATTCTGCTTTAAATATTTATCTGTTCCTTTATAAGATGAAATGATTTAATATGAAACCCTTAAAGAGAATGTGTCATGAAAATGACCTATTATTTAAATCATGTTTTTATGTTACATATTTTTAAAGATGTTTTGCAGATTTTTTAATTTTCCATGTAGATATCTATTTTTTTAATCCTAAAATCCTGCAGTTTTCACACTGGCCACTAAGCCTAATAATAGGTGCTACTTCTTGGCCTGTGCAGATCACTTTACTACAGTTATCTGCTTATCATTACAGGCAAGATTAGAATGACAGATATCACCTATATATAAATAACTCATTATCTACCATTCACAATAGGTTATATCACAGCTTATGTACTCCTTCCTGACCTCTTCAAAGCTTGCCTACAAAACTCTCCCATAGAAGGCAACGAGTTAGCTTCGGTATATTGTGTCTATGGCTCATGGTGGCTGCTGTAAAGCATATCTCTAAAAGCTGTTAAGTACTAGAGCTAAGACCAGGTTCACATCACGTTTTGTTTTCCTTTCTTTTGATCTGTCATAAGAACAGAAAAATAACAAAAAATAAATACTTTATTTTGTGCATCTGTTGTTCTTATTTTGCTTCTGTTTTTGGCAGTTCTGCCTGAGATCCGTTATTTTTGACTGGAGAAAAAGTTGTCCATGCAGAGATGCAAAATAAGCAAAAAAGATGCTGAAAATAAAGGATCTGCTTTTTTTAAAAATAATTTTTCTGTTCTTCTGACAGATCAGATGAATGGAAAACAAAACACTGATGTGAACCCAGATGTAGGCAAGATGGCAGCCCCCATAATCATATTAAGGAAACAAAATAAAAAAAAAAACTGCCATCAGAAAATAAAAATTTGAAAAAAAGATGTGTTGCTATCTAGTTTTAACTGGCAGAAAAATATTTTGGTGACACATTCCCTAAAGACTGATTCCATGCATTAGCAGTCTGCCAAATACAGGCTAGTTTACAGCATCCTTTTTTTCTGTGGTTAATACAAATGAGCTGTATGGATAGTCATTTACCCAGAAATAATATAATGAGAACATTCATATTTGTATAGGAGCATAATAACATTGTTGGGTGCTGTGGATGACACTATTAAGGGAGCGGAGTGTTGTGGAGGTCACAGAACTTAAAACCCCGCCCCCAGGTACAGCTAAGCCAACCCCCTGACCCGGTTAGGCCATGCCCCCTCCCACTCTGCAGCTGTCAGGGATTGAAAAAAATGAAGATAAAAATCAACATCTGTCAGCGGCAGAGGTGGGAGGGTGAGTTTCTCCCAGCAGCTCATGCTCAGACAGCACAGTGCTGCTGTCTGAGAGTGAGCTGTTCAAAAGGACATTGTTATATGGTAGATTATGAGTTATTGCCCTGAGCCAGACGGAGGACAAGGAGTCTGAAAGCCGGACTGTCCAGCCTAAAACTGGACCTCTGGTCACCCTAGGGACAGGCTGCTGTGCAGGTCACAGTTAAGGGGGCGGTCCACTATGGAGGTCAGTGTTGGGCAGATTGCTGTAGAATCCACTGTTAAGGGGGTGGGGTGTTTTGAAAATCATGGTTAAGGAGATGGGGTACTGTGGAGCTCACTAATAAAGGGTCAGCCGCTGTGGAGGTCACTGTTAAGGGGGTGAGTTATTGTGTAAATCAATGTTAACGAGACAGGGTACTGTGGAGGTCACTCATAAAGGGGCGGCTGCTGTGGAGGTCATTGTTAAAGGAGAGGGTGCTGTGGATGTTGCTGTTAATGTGGCAGGCTACTGTGGAGGTCACTGTTAAGGGAGGAGGTAACTGTGGAGGCTACTATTAAGGGGGTCGTGGGCTACTGTGGGGTCACTGTTAAGGAAGCGGGATACAGTGGAGGTCACTGTTAAGGGAGTGGGGTACTGTGGCAGTCACTGTTAGAGGGGCAGTCGCTGTGGAGGTCTCTGCTAAGAGGGCTGGAAATGGTGGAGGTCAGCTAAGTAACCTATCGTCAGTGTTAAGTGGTGGGTGCTGTAGAGGTCACTGTTAAGGGGGTGAGCCCCTGTGGAGGTCACTGTCAAGGGGGTGGGTGCTGTGGAACTCACTGTTAAAGGGGCAGGCTGCTGTGAAGGTCAAAGTAAGGGGGTGGGCTGCTGTAGAGGTTCCATTTTAAGGAGACGGGCACTGTGGGGGGGGGTCAGTGTTAAGGGGTGGGGGACTGTAGAGGTCATTGTTAAGGGGGTGGGGTGCTGTATGTTACTGTTATAGTGGATACTGTCAATAACTTTTAACGACACACACAAACAAATTAAATAGATTAAATATACCTGTGTGAACCAGGGTCCTTCAACTAGTATAATATATAAGCCAAGTTTATATTTGATGTTTATCTGTGTTCTAGTTATTGCAGTATTTTACTTCAATGGTCAGTTTATAGAGGGAACTAAGGCCTCATGCAATATGTGGGCACCGGCTGTCTGCACACCACATCAGGGATGTAGACCCATTTGAATGGGCCCGCAATATGGAAGGTCTGGTACGGAACGGATGCACGGAACCCCACAAAAGCACTATGGAGTGCTTCCGTTGGGTTTCCTCCATGCCTCCTCAAGGCAAAAAATAGAACATGTTCTATATTTTGGTGTGCGGACGGATCATGGACCCATTCAAGTTCAATGGGTCTGGATCTGTCTGTGGAATCTGCACGGATCTTGCCTGTGCATTGGGGACCGCAAGTTGCAAATTTTTGCTCAAATGAGGCTTGCTTAAAAAATGTGAGTGCCACAAAACATGTTAGGCCAAGTTTAGACGTCAGTTATTTGGTCAATTATTTTCATTAGTTATTGGAAGCCAAAATCAGACTAAATAACTGAAGTGTGAACTCAGCTTTACTGAATGGGATTTTTCTTTTTTAAAATTCAGCCTACATGAGGTCATTCTGAGTCTTGTGAGGAAGGTCCAAGGCTTGAATGAATTGATCATGTGATTATATCATAATACCACTAATGCATTATGTCATGAAAACCCCTGTAAGCTGGCTTTAAGTGGTCTCCAGCCTGTTTTCTTTCTTCTCCAGCTGTAGATCTAGCAGTATAGCTGAAGAGGAGAATCACCGGCTGGAGATCACTGTTGTGGACAGTACTTATGCTCACTTACATACAGAATACATTAAAGGGGTTATCTAAGCTGCGAGGAGGCACAGCTGATTGGCACGGATGCCAGGAATCAGACCCCTGCTGATCTGAAGATAGGCCATCAATATCAAAATCCCTGATAACACCTTAAATCTTGTAAAGACACTGAAAACATATACAAATTTGTATTATTACCCTGTACACATCATACGTCTGTTCACTTATATTCCAAATGCAAGATTTGCTTCTAAGATATGTAATTTTATTAAAACAAATTCGACTGTGGTTTTTACTGGAAGTAATTTGTAAACTGCTATTTGATTTGTAAATTGCTATTACTGTTGGCTTCTAGTGTGATTAATTGATTCTCGGGGTACTTACAAAGAAAAGTTTTGCAAACCATGTTTCTTGTGTTTGTAAAACCTATGGTTATGGTATCATTTAAACTGCCCATAAAGGATATAGAACCCTACAAAATGCCTTCGATGTTCAATATCAGTTACATTAGATTAACTATCATCTGTCTTTCAGTTAGGGCACTTATTTACAATGTATTGCTGGTTTATATTTGCTGTAAACCAGTTGCCTGCTTTAGGAAACCAGTTGTCATATTCCCTATTAAAAAAAAACCTCTCTTTATTAAGAGCAACCGGGTCTCCTGGTTCCTTCATGTTCATCTAGTTACTAACTTTGAGCAGTCTCTTTGCAAATGTCTTGCATCTGATTCTGGGTTTGATTATCGCCTAGCTTTGTCTGGCTGATTAAGAGAGAGTTGCGGATGGTTGAGCCTTTATGTATCCAGACCTCACTCCATTCTGCTTGTCAAGTATAGTGCATTCCCTCCTCGATATTTTATACTTTGTTCTATATTCTGGCATCTGTAGATTCATGATTGCATCTTGCTCTAGTCTAGTGTGTATTATGTGTATTCTAGGATTTGTAGTTCCATGGTCTTTCTGCTGTGTTTGGGATTTGTTTGTTGCTGTGCTGTTGCATTGTCCAGGCTGATTTGCTGACTTGAACTCAGATAAAGCTGGTTCTGTATAACTCTGTTTCTGTTCCTTTCATTAATTTGCTATCTTTCTTTATGACATCCATCTGCCATCCACTCCATTGCTGGATCATCTCCTCCTTCCATGACCCTCAGTATTTAGTTCCTATCACCCACAGGTGAGTTTGTTTTAGTGTCTTATTTTCTGCAAGTATTGATACACGCTTCATATACTGTATGTTGTTCTTGAGACTATCTGGTTGTTGTGCAATTCAACCCTACTGTAAGTCCTGGGGTTATCAGAGTACTAAGAGACTTTTTTATGACTTGGGAAAGGTGACTGCTATAGGTGAAGCCCAGTTCCGTGGTCTTGTGCAAAATATTTGGTGCATCAGAGACAACCCATTTCAGAATGTGGCCACTACTGATTTTGGCAGGGGAGATCAATTCTATCCATAAAACGTGGTATTGGTTGGCACTCCTTCGAGTTGTTGGTGCTCAGTGGTAGGGTTTATATAAAGACTGATTAAAGTAACCACGGCGACAAAATTAACAGAAATGTCAGTATAGACAAATAAACAGATAGACAAGTGCGGAGAGTCCATCATGGTTAGCATTTTGCATGTATCCCTTTTATGTTTGTTCCATTTGTTTATTATTTGAATTTAATTTTGGCTGGCAGATATGTTTTTCTACCTTATTTACTTTATTTCAATTTTTTGGTTGCACCTTTTGCATGCTTATATCTTTATGGATGTATACTAATTACCCAGTCTGTCCTCCTTGCATGCCCCTACTACATACTAACTCTAGACTGTATGCATGCCCCAACTACCACTATACTATATTTTCTAATATCTGCATGTGAACACATATTGCTCATAGACACATAGTCTATATTCTCCCAGTACGCCTTGATGCTCGGACGAGCATCCCAGAGCGCCTGCGCTAACATACTGGCTGGATCCTGTGATGCTCTCTGAATCCCACCCGGATGCATTCCATGCCATATCCTGTGATTTTGAGTTACTTCCTTTGACTCTAGACATGCCTACTGAAATGGAGAAGAGCCTCACATTCATTGAATATAACCCCTTCACTATTTCCATGCTTTGATCTATACTAGGAGGTACTAGATGCTTCTTCTTGATACACTTACCAACCAGTGGAGGCGCAGCATTGAAAACACCTGCAACCATGATGGACTCTCCGCACTTGTCTATCTGTTTATTTGTCTATACTGACATTTCTGTTAATTTTGTTTACTTTTTACCCATTATATGATGTCCTTTTGTTCCTCATCCATTACTGATACATACCTTATACATTGTATATATTTAGGCCGTGAACAAGGTCTTGGATAAGACCGAAACGTTGGCCCATGTCCTTATATTTATGTCTTTGGATGGATGATCTAAGGAAAATAAATCTTTACAAAGTTTGAAGCAACACTTTGAGTGCCGTGGTTACTTTAATCAATCAATTCTATCAAGACATTTTTCCTGGGAAATACATTATGTCATGGAGGTTGTTCAACTGAATTGCCATTCGTGCAATTCAAAGAGGGCTGTATTCTCCAATGAGAGCAACTCTTACTCATTTTGACTCATAATGAACCATTCTAATATGGCTCTCCACATGAGAGAACCCCTTTACTGGAATCTCTCATTTAGGGCCTTCTTCAGTTAGCCACATTCTCTGGAGGACCTGTCCTACTGTATCTGTGCTTAAAAAATAGCCCAGTCATTTCAACAGGCACCATGTAATTCTTCATATCTCCAGTGATTGGACTGCAGGGGAATTAAATACTTGCTGTGATCGCTGAGAGTCCATGCAGGGATCGACTTATTTTCGGGAGAACACTATAACTACAAGGGATTGACCCTTTAAATATACAGTCAGAAAACTGCTTCTTTTACTAGAGGATTTGATAGGGGTTTGATACCCTACAGAGTTTGGGGCAACTTGTACTTTCAAAGGGTTATCTTGAATGAAGAACAGGCTAAATTTATAGCAGCCTGTATTCTCTTAAACAGGTTATCCCATGATTAATGTAAATTAATTAATGTAAAAATGAAAATCAGACATCATATAGTACACGACAATCTCTTTCTAACAATGCTAGAACCAGCCCTGTACCTCACATGGATCCAGAGATCTCCACATTCATTGCTCTGCTAGATTTATATCAAGCTGGCAGCTCAAGGGGAGTGTCTTTTCTGCTGTAGCTAAGGGGGCCTGTCCATACTCTCCCTATCACAGCTCAGGAGGCAGTTGAAGGATTAAATTGATCATGTGTGGCCTTCTCAGTGAGCAGGTCAGAGAAATAAGAAAAAAACAAACAGCAGGTAGCGCTATACAGATACATTTTATTGAATATCTCAGTGGCTATACTAAAAAATTTTATTACATGCAGTCACAAAAGTATTCAGATCCAGGTGCTAGTCTGAAAACTGTAGAATATTTTTTTGCTGGATAACCCCTTTAATGCACTGCAAATTTAGACTGTCATATACATTCCCCAATGTCCTCCAGGTTAGTTCAGATTGCTCTTGCCTTAAAAGAATCCTATAATAAAGTAACATTATGCAATTGATAGGTATGACATTTACTAATATGAACTCTGAAGTGGCTCCAATCCAGAGCTTTAGTTTTGAAAGCAAGAAATATTCTAGTAAGCCTCCTTTTGCTGGAATATGTGCAGACATGCAGTAACAGGAACTTAGATAGCTAGATATCAGCAACAGGTTCATGTTAGTGCATGTTAGCTTAATATGCCTGGATTATTGGAAGAGTAGCCATGGGTATCTATCTTTACAGACTTTGGGATCTGTTTATAGTTTTGGAATAATGTTATACTGATTACTGAGCTCTGTTTATCTGTATGTTTGACTGAAGCAAAGGAAGGAACCAGAAGTTATACTGACTGCACTGATTAATCACAGTGTAGAGATGTACATAATATATCACAAGTTAATACATAGGAAAGGCAGGCTATTCTTATGGCCCAAACTATATACATTTTTTAAAATTTTATACTCACTATTACTTTTGCACATGATTATGTTGTGAGGGTTGACAAAGGAAGCCATGGCATATAAATTGGCTTGTTCACTGGGTATTTCCATGGGATGTCACTGTAACTCACAACTGGCTGCTGGTGGAAGAGTTCTTGTGCCCATTTCATCAGTACATTATTACATTACAGAGGAGGAAGGGGTTAAAGGGGTAACAGTTTTGCTTATAAGTCCCATCATCAAATAACACTGTTATGTCATTTTAAGTTTAAGGGGTTGTGAACCACGTGAAGTGGGAATACTTCTGGGAGGTTTTGAATAGTTTCCATTTAGGCCAAGGATACATCCGAGGGGTGAAACTATTGTATGAAGGAACTTCAGCTAGCGTTAGTATTAATAAAGGTTCACACTAGAGATGAGCGAACGTGCTCGTAACGAGCACTGTACCGCTCGGCTCCCCTGCGCTCGCATGGGCGCAGGCAGCCGCTTCCGCCCTCCTCACCCGACGGAAGCGGCTGCCTGCGCCCATGCGAGCGCAGGGGAGCCAAGCGGTACAGTGCTCGTTACGAGCACATTCGCTCATCTCTAGTTCACACTAACCAGAGACACTTGGCAGGGGTGTCCACTGTCGTCCCTGCTATTTGCACTGTTGTTTGAACTTTTGGCTGAGTGCCTTAGATGTAGGAAAGAGATTGTTATGAGGGTGTCACGACCTATCGCTGACCCTGTTGTGCTGGGGTCAGAAGGTCGCAACGGGTGACTACACGCTCGGTTTCTCAAGAGACCGCTCCATGACCTAATGGTGAGAATAGATTCCGGTCCAGGTTTTCCTGCTTAGGTTTGCGATCCTTTTTGTCCCATTTAGGAATCTGTAGCTGTTCCTTTCAACTGTTCTGTCAGCCACTCCCAGCTACTATATATTCTCCCTTATAGCTTCCCTTTTTGCCAGATATAGACCTTCCTTCCAGATCTTCTATTCAGACCTCAGGTGGACAACTGTTGCTGTGGTGTCATTGGAACTGGAGCTGTTGGATCTCCGGTTCACTCCCGTTGTTGTCTCCCTTCGGGGAGTGTTTATTGTGTTGTTTGTTCTTTCCCTGTTGTTACCCTAGGTGTCAATGGTGAGGACTAGCGCTCCCTCTGCCCTATGCACTACCTAGGGCTTATTTCAGGGTAAACCAGGGACAAGGCACGTGATCGGCGTACGGGTTAGCAGCCCGTCTAGGGATGTCAGGGCAGCCAGGTGCCAGTGCTAGGGGAGCTAGGAGTCACCACTCTTCCCTCTCCCTAGTGGAAGGGTTCACCTCTTCCCTGCCCTCTGCCCCACATGTCTGTCACCTGCCATCATAGACGTGATAGAGATTGTCCCTCACAGGATCTTTGGCAGAGAGATCCTAATATCTCTGCCACAATATACCTAATATTAAGATCTTAATCTACACCAATGATCTTTTATTTATCAGACCGATTATGAGTGTGGTGCCCAAGGTCATTGGCATTGTCAATCAGTTTGGGATTCTTTGGGTATAAGAATTTATTAGCAGAAGTTGGGCATGCTTTGTTTAGGTCAACATTATCCATCACTAACTTACATAGCTAATATCTCAATTGTTGATAAATTTAAATACCTAGGGATAATGGTTTCAAATAACCCCTTTGATTATCTGAAGCTTAATATATTGCCCTGGATCCAGAAACCTAGGGAAAAGATTAAAATATGGTGTAGATTGTGTTTTAAGGATGGAAGCTCGAAATTTCTCTGTTAAAAATGATTGTATTACCAGAAGCTTTATATTTTATTTTATAAAACAGCCCAATTTGGATTCCAAAATGGGTGTTCAATCTCATGGAGATACTTTTGATAGATCTACTATGGACTGGTAGAAAACCTAGAATTGCATTATAGACTTTGACACTACCATGGGATAAGGGACTGATTTTTTTTTTTATTATTTTATTATTTCTTAGCATTTGACACAACTAATTGATGTGGATAGTACACTGACCACTTTGGTCAATTCAGTTACTAAAGATAAGGTAAATCTTATTAATGCAGTTATGAATGCACTGGAAGCACAGCTCTTTCTTAAGAAGGAGTTTAAAAGCGGTCACACAAATCCGGGACATAGGGAGTTTTTTGGGATTAGGGCTTTTTTAATATTCACTCCAATTTGTGGAAATGATCGTTTCTATATTGATGTATATGACATCACAGTGGGGGGAGTATGGGCTAGGTTATATTGCACAGTGATTTGATAATCATAAAGTAGTCATTAGTAATTTGATCAGATGAAATGGGAATATGGGTTAGAAAATCAAGACTGGTTTCAGTACTCTCAGGTTAAACATGCAATCCAGTTTTCAAGCTCTAAGGTCTCTCTTAAATTGGAATCGGAACAGCTATTTAATATGCTTTTTACGATCAAAACTAGGAGGAAGTTATCCTCCAGGATATATTCACATCTCATTAATCATAATCCTAATAAGAGCACTACATGAATATATGGGTAGAAATTTCTGTCTTGGTCACAGAAAACTGGTCCCTAAAGTTTTTAGGAATAATACATTCACATGTAGTGTCACATTTAGTTTTGTTACTAGCTGAAGGACCCGGCTTGGCACGGGTATATTTAATCTATTTTATTTAATGTTTGTGTGTGTCATTAAAATATATTGACAGTATCCACTGTAACAGTGACATCTACAGCACCTCCCCCTTAACAGTGACCTCCACAGCCCTCCACCCCTTAACACTGACCCCCCACAGTGCCCCGCCTCCTTAAAATGAAATCTCTACAGCAGCCCACCCCCTTAACTTTGACCTTCATAGCAGCCTGCCCCTTTAACAGTGATTTCCACAGCACCCCACCCCCTTAACAATGACCTCAACAGGGGCCCACCCCCTTAACAGTGACCTCTACAGCACTCACCCCTTAACACTGATGATAGGTTACAGTCCCCTTAACTGACCTCCACCATTCTCGGCGCCCTTAACAGAGACCTCCACAGCGACTGCCCCTTTAACAGTGACTGCCACAGTACCCCGCTGCCCCTTTAATAGTTGCCTCCACAGTCCCCTCCTCCCTTAACAATAACCTAGACAGCGGCCTGCCCCTTTAACAGTAACATCCACAGCACCGTCCCCTTTAACAGTGACCTCCACAGCGGCCGCCCATTTATTAGTGATCTCCACAGTACCCCGTCTTGTTAACATTGATTTCCACAATAACCCGCCCCCTTAACAGTGACCTCCACAGTGGCCGCCCTTTATTAGTGACCTCCACAGTATCCCATCTCGTTAACATTGATTTCCACAACACCCTGCCCCTTAACAGTGGCCTTTAAAGCAATCTGACCCTTAACACTGACCTGGATAGTGGATCGTCCCATTAACTGTGACCTCCACAGCAGCCTGCGCCTAGGGTGGCCAGAGGTCCTGTTTTAGGCTGGACAATCCAGCTTTCAATCTCCCTGTCCTCCGTCCGGCGCAGGTCCTGGACTGACACAGCGATGTCCTCATCTCACTCTCAGACAGCAGCGCGTGAGCTGCCGGAAGAAAGTCACCCTCCGACCCCTGTAGCTGACAGATGTTGATTTTTACCTTCATTTTTTCAATCCCTGTCGGCTGCGGAGTGGGAGGGGGCATGGCCTAACTGAGTCAGGATGTGGCTCAGTCGGACCTGGGAGCGGAGTTATTAAGTCCTGTGACCTCCACAGCACTCCGCTCCCTTTAATACAGTTATTCACAGTGCCCTGTACCTACAGCAGTGAAGAAAAATGGTTGGGTTGTTATGGAAACCTGGTGTAAAACTGTGTGTATGTGGAGACTAAGGACCTGTGAGCTTCTATTTGCTGATAAGAGACATGTGACAGTGTGTATGACAGTTGGGATGTGAAGAGAAAGACCTGCAGGCTTCTATTGGCTAATGTAGGTCACGTGATGTGCCATATTTGCATTTTTGGGGAATATCTCCGGAACGGTACAGTATGTTCCTACAGTGTTGAGACCCGGTCTAAAACCTTCCTAGACACCTGATGTACCTGTGTACCAAATTTCGTGGTTGTAAATGTGATGGTGCGGATTCCTATAGCAGACGGACATACATACATACATACATACCGTATTTTTCGCTTTATAAGACGCACCTGATGATAAGACGCACCTAGGTTTTTGTAAAGGAAATTAAGAAAATAAAATATTTTGAACCAAATGGTGTGCTTTTGGTGGGTTTTGAACTAATGGGAGGTCTGTGGATGGCACACTGTTATGGGGGATCTGTGGATGGCACACTGATTCAGTGATTCAGGTCAGTGATTTCTTTGAGCAGCATAATGGGTCCTGCCACACTGCATGAAATGATTTATTAATGTTTTGGGGAAAATGACAAACAGTTCAAGGTACTGAGCTGGCCTTCATGTTTCCCAGGTCTCAATTTGATTGAACATCTATGGGATGTGCTGAAAAAAAAACGTCATGGCGTCCCTACTTCTTAATCTAAAGGGCTTAAAGGATCTGATGCTGATGACTTGGTTCCAGACACCATAGGACATTTTCAGAGGTCTTGTGGCGTCCATGCCATCTCTGTGGATTAGACCTGCATGAGTGGGACCTAGCCAATATTAGAAAGGTGCTTATAAATATGACTGTTTTATGTACACACTATGTGGACAGAATTATTCATTGTAAAGAGCTCATCGAATTCCAGTGTGGTACTGTAATAGGATACCACCGTTGTAACAAGTCAGTTTGTGAAATCTCTTCCCTCCTAGATATTACACTGTTAGTGGTATTATTATAAAGTAGAAGTGTTTAGGAACCATAGTAAGTGTTTAGGAACCGTTGTAACAAGTCAGTTTGTGAAATCTCTTCCCTCCTAGATATTACACTGTTAGTGGTATTATTATAAAGTAGAAGTGTTTAGGAACCATAGTAACTTGAGCCATGAAGTGAAAGGCCACATAAAGTTAGGGGAGTTGCAGAGTGTTGAGTGCATAAAAGTTGCCATAATCACCAAGTACAATGGGAAGGGTCAGATGGAGTAGTGTAAAACATGTTACCACTGGATTGTGGAGCTGTGGAAACCTCTTCTGTGGATTCACACTTCTCTATCTGGCAGTCTGTTGGAGGAGTCTGGGTTTGGCAAATGCCAGGAGAACATTGTGTGTCTCACTGCATTATGCCTAATTGTAATGTTTGGTGGAGGAGGATTAATGCTATGGGGTTGTTCTTCATAGGTTGGCATAGCCTCTTAATTTCAATGAAGGGAAGTCTTAATGCTTAAGCATACCAAGACATGTTGGACAATTGTATGCTTCCAACTTTGTGGGAACAGTTTGTGGAAGTCCCTTTTCTGTTCCAGCAAGACTGTGGCCCAGTGCACAAAGCAAGATCCATAAAGGCATAGTTGGGTGAGTTTGTTGTGCAAGAACTGGACTGGGCCACAAAGAGCCCAAACCTCAACAAAATCAATTATGTTTTAGATGCGCTAGAATAGAGATTGTGAGCCTGACCTCACAAATGGTGTTCTGGATGAATGGGAAAAAATTCCCATAGAAATGCTCCAAAATTTAGTAGGAAGCCTTCCAAGAAAAATAGAAAAAGGGGAGCAGCTCCATATCAATGTCTATGGCTTTAGAATGGGATGTCATAAAAGCTCTTGTAGATATAAGATGAAGGTGGTGTAGGTGTCCTAATAATCTTGTCCATATTGTGTGTGTAATAAATAACTACCGTATTTTTCGCTTTATAAGACGCACTTTCTCCCCCCCCCCCCAAAAGTAGGGGAAAATTGCCGTGCGTCTTATAAAGCAAATACAAGTGAGCGCTTCCATTATGGAAGCGCTGACTTGTATGTATAAGGTGCCGGGACCCCCCGGTGCTCCTCTTTCTTCTCCGGGCCAGCTCTGCACTGTCCTGACCACATACAGCGTCAGGACGTAGTGCGCGCACTATGACCTGACGGTGCACGCAGGCCAGCCAGAGAAGGCAGAAGAGCGCCAGACCCGGCGCAGGAGAGGTGAGAGAGGTTTTTATTTTAACCTTATGTGGCTGGGTGGGCTGATCTGAGGTCTGATTGGGGCAAATTCTGCTGATCTGAGGTCTGATGGGGGCACATTCTGTTGATCTGAGGTCTGATGGGGGCACATTCTGCTGATATGAGTTCTGATGGGGGCACATTCTGTGGATCTGAGGTCTGATGGGGGCACATTCTGCTGATCTGAGGTCTGATGGGGGCACATTCTGCTGATCTGAGGTCTGATGGGGGCACAGTGGGCTGATCTGAGGTCTGATGGTGGCACAGTGGGCTGATATGGGGCTATAGTGGGCTGATCTGAGGTCTGATGGGGGTCTAACATGGAGGGCTGATGGGGTTCTGACGTGGAGGGCTGATATGGAGGGCTGATGTGAAATTTATGGGGGGTCTGATATGAGGTGTGATGAAAAATATTTTTTTCTTATTTTCCTACTCTAAAATCTGGGCTGCGTCTTATCATCAGGTGCGTCTTATAAAGCGAAAAATACGGTAAATAAATAAACACTGTTCTTAAATACACATTTATCTCAGCATACTACTTTTATTTTTTGCCTTTTATTCAGACAGTACTTTAGTAAATCCACCTCAAAGTCTTTTGGCTTAGTGCATTATGATGACCCATTTTCTCCAGACACCAGTCATGGAGAAGGGAGAAGACATGTTAGTATGTCTGGAACTTGGGGGTTTTCCTCAGACCTGTAAGTAGCAATGTTCAAATCATTGAGACAACAGCCAAAAATGATGGAAGCAGGTATTGATGCCAAAATATGAATAGCATGGGTTTCAAATAATATCAGCTTTCAGTGAGCTATATGGAAAGTAAATTCTATCGAATGACTTTTGCAACAGGGAGATAAAAAAATGTTTTTATTATATTTCATTATATGCCATATGCAAAATATAAGGAATTAAATGCATAATATAAGTGAAAAGATATATTTTAGGTTTCAGAATCTGGGCATTTAAAATATGCATGTTTTAAGGAATGTTTAATGGCTAAAGCTCTGAAGAGGTGTTGGATTGAAAGAAAAAATTAAATTGATTAAGGGATTGTTACAGCGGTGCTCTGTGCCCTCTGCTGTCCTGCTATACAGGGTGGGCACGAACACTGCACCACTCAACCAGTTTCTGCTAATGATGACTCATTTGCCCCCCTCTGCCCATCTGCAGCAGGTCTAGACGCTGAAATCCTCTTGTTCACTCTCTGCTGCAGGCGATGACTTGTGCTTGTTTGTCAGGCCTCTTCTGCTGACCTGTAGGGAGCGCATGCTTCCCGGTCCTTAAAGGGCCATCATGTGAACACCCTAATCATTACCAGCAGATGGCTGGCTAACCTGAGATACTTTAGGCACTTTCCACTATAGTAGGGTACCCAAGCAATATGTAGTTTAGTTTACTGATTCCCTGGGAAGGTAGGGTTTGTCTGCCCGTGTGCCAACTTTGCTTGTTTACTGATTCTGACACTCTGCAGCCTGACCCAACCTGTGTCTTTTTACCATTTTGACCCTTGGTTGCCTGCTCCGACCTTGGATTTGTTTCTCAGATTCGCAAAAACTCTGCCTGCCCCAGTCCCTGTCTGTTACTGTCTATTAGTATAGCCTGACCCTTCGGTGTTTTGCACTGGTGTCTCTGACCTCTGTGGGTCAGCTGTCAACCACACCAGGACTACTCCAAGAAGTAGCAGCTAGGTGGCTCCCCTGCAGTGAAGTCCTAACACAGCTCTGTACACATAAAAACAAAAAAGGGGTCAGAATAGGGTGATGAAAAGAAAAAAAATATTTTCAAGGTTTTGTCAAGGTTAAGAAAAACTATATGTATGTGGTATCGCCATTATCCTACTGACCAGGAGAATGAAAATAACAGGTCAGTTTTACTATATATGGAACACCGTAAAAACAAAACTAAATCTGTTTCATTTTTTTTTCCAATTCACCCCACAAAGACAGGCGGTGAAAAATGAAAGTGCAAATATGAAAAAAAACCTCTGGGGGGTTTCATATATCATAATGTAAAAAAATACACCTTCAGAAATTTATAAGTACATTATTTACTTAGAGAATGCACAAGGGATTTTATGTTCAATAGTAAAAGAAAATGGGAAGATAGCGTTGGGACAAAAAAAGGGCTAATTCCTAAAATTGGAGATTAGTCTCAAGAAATACAAATCTCTCTATAATACAAATTAATAGTATAACAAACTTTATTATATACTGCTTTTTCTATATAAAATAGTTGTGTAGGGAATTTCAAACTTCCCTAAATGTAATGATGCAAATGCAGACTTTCAGCATATTATTAGGAGCTGTCATATGACATTTTGAAACCTAGTGCTTAATGTAATAGAAGATAAGTACAAGTTGGTTGGCTCTGTCCATTGGGTTCTTAGATGATACATCTCAATTGGTTATTGACTCTAAAAGTAGGATCTCTCTCCTGAGATATTTATTTTTGGCATGGTTGATGATTCTAAGTATTTGGCTCTCTTCATCAGTACCAGCTGTGGAAAACTGATATAATTTGGGAAGAAAAATACTTATATGTACTAATAAACTGATAAATATCTAAGATATAGAAATGTTGGTGATAAAATAATAGGGTTGAGGGAAGCTCTCTAGGTCAATAAAATAATTTTAGAAGTAAAGTTCAAGCAAACACCTGAAGAGGATGGGAATGGTAGTGGATCTGATGAGATGAGGTGTCACAGTGTACTTCCTCAGGCTATCTCCCCCTGGGGCTGGTGCAACGAAGGAGGGGTGGCACCCTTTATTCCCTCGGGGTTCCTTGCCTGATGATAGTTTGGAGGTGCCCATGGTATGAATGTCAATGTGGGAGCTAGGCAGAGCATGTGATGGAAATGCAATGGCCAGCATGTGGTGATAAGAAAGGCAGAGACCACACCATATTAAACTTAACAAAAGTCTCTCTTTACTGTGTGCACAGTAGGAGTTGTATGTCCAACAGTTATCTGTAATCAGTGCAAATTCCTCCCAAATGTCCAAACATGAGCTAGGCAGTTGTAGCAGTGACCCTCTAGTTACTCCTTCTTTTGCTAAAGTCCATGTTATTAGGATCTATGGCTAGCAACTAAAATCTGGCAATCATGGCTGTAGTGTCCACTAGTCTGGGATGCATATGGTGTTTTAACTTGCAGTAGGGTCTGGAAAGCTTTAAGCTGGGTTACCTTGCTATCTCTAGCTGTAGCCATGCAAATCCACCTCCTTTAGTTCTTGCTCTCTCTCATCTCCTGGAGCTTGTGGAGGTGACAGGGCTCCAAGGTTTGGTGCTGGAGTCTGGAGGAGAGGAGCACATAGAGACTCCTGCCATGCCTGACTCATGCTGGAACAACTGAATGTGCAGTACATTACATTAGCATTACAAACATTACATAACAAACCAAACTTTGCAGATATCCCCAGGTCTGTAAATGGTTGTCAGTGTTGTCAAGTTACAGAAACAGCTGGGTGGGCTGTTCTACACTGTTCCTATAAAGCCCACAGCAGTGAATGAAAGTTGTATATCTCTCCTTCACATGAGTGACAGAAACACATTTTCAATAAGGGCTAATGGGTATTTATATATACCCATGGCACATGGCAAGTGATTGACTACAAAGTCAGTTCCAAATGGGGTTGTCTTCAGTTGGACATTTCGGGCAGTCTTAAATTAGGAGACATTTATTGTGTCAGATCCTGGTCCACCAGTGGATTTTCTGGTAGTCTGATGGATCAGTCCAGCCCTACTAGGTTTAATGGCAGATGAACCCAGGTGCATCATTGCATCACTGGAAAATCCTTTGAAATTCATGCATGGAAAATGTATCTAAAAATATATATTTTGTCCAGCGTGCTAACCTAATGTTTGTGAGTATGACATTCTGGAAAATCAAGACATATCTGTCCCCTTGGCAAGCGTGCACTACTTTGCTCAGTTTAAGGCTCTAAGCGGTAAAATTGTGTCCAATCATACAGCCAAAGGTCCTCTGACATATGCATATGTTTCCAATAAGATTATTATAATGTCTCATTTCCATAACCTAGCAGTCACCCATAATGTTAACAAGAGCAACAGCCCACAGTAAAAACAAGCCGAAATTCCCTGAACACAAAAAAGCAAAAACAAAAAAAATTAAAAAAATCCCACATAACTTTACCAGACTTTAAATTCCAAGAAAAGTTCTTAGCCAATTAGAATTTGATTAGGGAGCACAGAATCTATCAGTTAGATTAAATTTATGGAGGGCTTGTATTCCTTCACTTACATCAACAGTTCATTTCTGTAGTTATTTTAGTCTTAAAATAAATAATTATATGCATAGAGATAAAAAAATGTAAAAGGGAAGAAAGGAAAGTTCAGTAATTATTTCAGTGTATATTTTTGCTTGTTGTAGGTTGTAAGTAGAAAGTCTGGTGCTTTTCAGTGTCTATTCAAAAATACTGTAATTCCCATCATGATCCCATCATCAAGCTTACACAATGCCAATTAAGCATAAGACATCTGACTTTGATATCTGAGGTCAAAGCAGGGGCGTCGCTAGGGCTTTTTATCCGGGGCCCTGGCCCCGAATCAATCTACCACTGCCCCGAACCTCGGGACTGGTGGAGACAGCTGCAGTGGGACCCGATCCTCTAAGGGGGCCCCCTGCTTCAGTCGGGACTCCAGAGTGGGGAATTTCCCAGGTTAGGAGTCCCTGCTTTGACTCCATATATGGCTATGTCCATATATGGAGTTAGTGTTATGAACTGTGAAAGGGGTATTCCCACTATGCTTGGGAACACCCTGTATATTTATACGTCTAGTTTAGACTATAATTTTAAAACACTCATGTGGGGATTTGAACTCACAACCTTCTACATTACAGGCAAGTACCTTAACCACTGGGCTATGGAGCTCAGTGTTAAGCCAATGATGAAAAACCTCATAGAAGTTCTCTTGTATAATGCAAGAGAACCTCTTAGGAGGTTTTTCAATATTAGAGAAACCTCTATGAGGTTTTTCACCATTGACTTAACACTGAGCTCAATAGCCCAGTGGTTAAGGTACTTGCCTGTAATGTAGTAGGTTGTGAGTTCAAATCCCCACAGGAAATTTTGAAAATAAAGCTTAAGCCTGTCATTTTGGGGTGTGTTTATTACTTTTTATTCAATTTTCTTGGGAGATAAAGTGTTCTATTACACCATATAGGCGAACTTTTTTCAATATTTTAAAAGTATGGGTGATTTTACATGCCTATAATGCCATTTTGTTCTTTTTTGTGTGGAGAATGGGGTGATTTTATGTTTTTTTAAATATTTTCAAAACTTTTTTTTTATTTTTTTACTTTTTAAGTCCCCTAAGTGGACCACAACTTACAATCATCAGATGTAAATTGCTCCATTAGTCTGTATTGAAATCATTATATCACAGTTCACTGCTGCCACCTAGTGGCCTGAACTGGGATATACTAACAATGAACCTGGAAGCCTGGTACAGGCTGAGGCTTATTTACAGAACAGGGTGCTTTCACCAATCTTCGCTGGTGGAAAGCGCGCCTGAAGAGAAATCCCGCGTCAGGACGTAGTATGCGCACGATGACCTGACGCTGCATATGGGGGTTGAGTGGGCTCATATGGGGGCTGATGGGGGCTGAGTGGGCTGATTTGAGGTCTGATGGGGGCTGAGTGGGCTGATTTAAGGTCTGATGGGGGCTGAGTGGGCTGATCTGAGGTCTGATGGGGGCTGAATGGGCTGATCTGAGGTCTGATGGGGGCTGATTTAAGGTATGATGGGGGCTGAGTGGGCTGATTTAAGGTCTGATGGGGGCTGAGTGGGCTGATCTGAGGTCTGATGGGGGCTGAGTGGGCTGATCTGAGGTCTGATGGGGGCTGATTTAAGGTCTGATGGGGGCTGAGTGGGCTGATTTAAGGTCTGATGGGGGCTGAGTGGGCTGATCTGAGGTCTGATGGGGGCTGAGTGGGCTGATTTAAGGTCTGATGGGGGCTTAGTGGGCTGATTTAAGGTCTGAAGGGGGCTGAGTGGGCTGATCTGAGGTCTGATGGGGGCTGAGTGGGCTGATTTAAGGTCTGATGGGGGCTGAGTGGGCTGATTTAAGGTCTGATGGGGGCTGAGTGGGCTGATTTGAGGTCTGATGGGGGCTGAGTGGGCTGATCTGAGGTCTGATGGGGGCTGAGTGGGCTGATCTGAGGTCTGATGGGGTCGGAAAAGGTGATCTGAGGTCTGATGAAAAATATTTTTTTCTTATTTTGCTACTCTAAAATCTGTGGTGCGTCTTATAAAGCGAAAAATACAGTAACTGTGTTGTTAGCGCATTATTACAAAATTTTTGGCCCCACTTTTGATTTTGCCCAGAGCCACATTTTGTCTAAAACCGGCCCCGGCTGGGGGGGTGACTGTGGGGGTTTTTATGCCGGGGGGGGGGGGCGACTGAGGGCCATATTCATTGGGGCTTGGGCCCCGGATCTTTTGAGACCCTAGCAACGCCTCTGGGTCAAAGTCAGAATAAGTATTAGGTACACACTGCGTACGTACTGTATGTGCTAGGTGATGATATAGATAAAGAAAATCCTCAATGCTTAGGTCTCTGTTTTATCTGGGTTCAAGACCTGCTAGCAAATAAAGGATACAGAATTTTTAAAAATAAGCGAGGTAGATGGCAAACTCATATGATATTTGACATTGATGTCTGACTTTCCTCACCCATCATGGTCAAGTGAGTTTCAGATACACTTTGTATTTGCTAGCTGAAATCACATAGCTAAAGAAAACCCAAAAGTAAGTGAACCCACTTTGCACCCTTACATTACTGAACCCACTACTGCATCTTAACCACTTCAGATCTGGGCCATTTACCCCCTTCCTGACCAAGCCTAATTTTGCAAATCTGACGTGTCACTTCATGTGGTAATAACTTTGGAACGCTTTTACTTATCTAAGTGATTCTGAGATTGTTCTCTCGTGACACATTGTACTTCAAGTTAATGGTAAATTTGAGTCGATAAGTTTTAATTTTATTTATTAAAAAATCCAAAAGTTAACGAAAATTTGAAAAAATTCACTGTTTTCTAAATTTGAATATCTCTGCTTTTAAGACAGATAGTGGTACCCCATAAAATACTTTTTAATTTACATTCCCAATATGTCTAATTTATGTTGGCATCATTTTGGTAGTGTCATTTTTTTTTCGGACAGTAGAAGGTTTAGAATTTTAGACGCAATGTTTGCAAATTTGCAAAATCAACTTTTTTAAGGACCAGTTCAGTTCTGAAGTCACTTTGTGGGCTTACATAATAGAAACCACCCATAAATTACCCAATTTTAGAAACTACACCCCTCAAACTATTCAAAACTGGTTTTAGAAATGTTGTTAACCCTTTAAGTATTCCACAGGAGTTAAAGCAAAATCAATGTGAAATTTCAAAATTTCACTGTTTTTGCAGATTTTCCATTTTAATCATTTTTTTCCCTGTAACACATCAAGGGTTAACAACAAAACGAAACTCAATATTTATTACCCCGATTCTGCAGTTTGCAGAAACACCCCACATGTGGTCGTAAACTGTTATTTGGGGATATGCCAGGGCTCAGAAGGGGAGGAGCATCATCTGCATTTTCTAACATGGAATTTTCTGTCGTGTTTTAGGAGCGATAACTTTTTAATTTTTTTGTGGACTGAGCTGGATGAGGGGTTATTTTTTTGCGGGACAAGCTGTGCTTTTTATTGGCACCATTTTGGGGTATATCCGGCTTTCTGATCACTTTTTAGTCTAATTTTTGGGAGGTTAACTAAAAAAAAAAAGCAGTTTAGGGCCATTTTTCTATATTTTTTTTACACTGTTCACTTGATGGGGTAGATCATGTGATATTTTTGTAGAGCCAGTTGTTATGGACACAACGATACCAAATATGTCTATGTTTTATTTATTCTTTTTACATTTTACACAATAAGAGCATTTTTTGAAAAAAAATCATGTTTTTGTGTTGCAATTTTTTAAGAGTAGAGATGAGCGAACGTGCTCGTAACAAGCACTGTAGCGCTCGACTCCCCTGCGCTTGCATTGGCGCAGGCATCCGCTTCTGTCCTCCTCACCCAACGGAAGCGATGCCTGCGTCCATGCGAGTGCAGGGGAGCCGAGCGCTACAGTGCTTGTTATGAGCACGTTGGCTCATCTCTATTTAAGAGCCATTTTTTTTTTCATTTTTCTGGCTATGATCTTGTGTGGGGGCTCATTTTTTGCGGGATGAGGTGACGTTTTTATTGCTACCATTGTGGGATGCATTCGACTTTTTGATTGTTTGATATTATGTTTTTTGGTAGGTGAGGCAACAAAAAAAAGCTGTTTTGGCATAATTTTTATTAGATTTTTTTTTACGCAGTTCACTTGATGGGGTAGATCATGTGATATTTTTATAGAGCTGGTCGTTTCGGACATGGTGATACCAAATATGTCTATTTTATTTATTTATTTTTATTTGTAACATTTTTTAATGACCTATTTGGGGGAAAATTATTTATTTTTATATGTGATTTTTTTTTATAATACTCTTTATTTTTTTAATTTTTTATTTTACACTTTGTGTCCCCCATAAGGTCATACAAGACCTTAAGGGGACATTTAACTTCACTTATTTATTTATTTATTTTTTACACTTGATTTCTCCTGTAACTGGGGCTGACATAGTAGCCCCAGTTACAGCGGAAATACATCCCCAGAGAGGCTGTACAACATAATACTATGCTGTACAGCCTCAGTGCAGGGCTGATCGGGTCTATGAGAGACCCGGCAGCTCCTGCACTCTCCTGGCCCCGGCGATCACGTGACCGCAATAGTGCTTCCTGATCTGTATACACAGCGCTCAGTGAGCGCTGTGTATACAACAATCTAGAAGGCAGGGACCCCTGGGAATGGTCCCTGCCTTCTCTTTGGGGTACCCTGCTGTCACTGACAGCAGGTACCCCACTGTGCAGCTGCACGATTAGCGTGCAGCTGCTATCTCAGAATGGACGTTCCCGGACGTTTAGATAGACCACTTCCCGGACGTCTATATCCTATGGGCGGATGGGAAGTGGTTAAAGTAATTAAACCCTCTATTGCAACCTAAAGTAAGTAGACCCCCTATTGCAACCTAAAGTAAGTGAACCCATTTTGCAACCTTAAGTAAACCCTTATTCCAACTTAAAATCAGTGATCCCACTTTACTGCACCCTAAAGTATATCTACTGTCAATACACCATAAAGTAAGTGAACCCATTTTACACCCTTAAGTAAACCCTTATTGCAACTTAATAGCCTAAAATAATTGAACCTCTTAAATTACCAAGGTTCACTTACTTTAGGTTGCAAAAAAAAGGTTAATTTATTTTATGGTGTAACTTTGAATTTGTCATCTAGCTAGGGTACTTTTGCAATAAGGGGTTCACTTACTTAAGGGTGCAACATGGGTTCTCTTACTTTATATTGCAATATGGGGTTCACTTACTTTAGCGTGCAATAATGGGTTCTATTAATTTAGGATGCATTGGCGGTTCACATTCTTTAGCTTGCAACAGGGAGTTATCTTCTGCTAGGTGTTGAACCCCAAACCTAGAATGTATAAGGTGTAGGCTTACTGCTTATTTGATTAGACACTCAGGCAGTAATATACTTGTATAATAGGCATACAATAAACATATTTAGGTATTGAGTAGTCACATATCAAAGTCAGGTGCCAGAGTCAGGTGTCACAATCATATATCTGATATTATATATCAGAGTCAGTTATCAGGGTGAGTATTTTGCCTCAAACTGATGTTATTCTGATATTTGACTATCTGATTATGTCCTAAAATGATCACTGTACAGATAAGGCAAAACAGATGCATGTTGACACCAGCCTACCCCACTGAAAGGTATAGAACAGGGGTGGGGGACCTTTTTGCTGCCGAGGGCCATTTGGATATTTGTAACATTGTTCGGGGGCCATACAAAATTCTCAACTTAAAAAATTGACTGCTATATTTGGTTAAACATATAAGTGACTTAGGGGTAAGTTACAGAAACAAAATGGCACCTGCACTATATATTACAAATAGTACAGGATGCCATTTTGACCACATATAGCAGCCTAATTTTTAAGTTGAGAATGTTACATATTTAGTTCATTATTTGGCATTAATGGCAGCCAAGCTAAACCCAGGGGGGTCCAGACATGGGTTCACCCAGCTCTCACTCTCCCGCCATTGTCTCTGCCTCTTTCTTCACAACTGTCCCTGCCTTTGTCCCTTTCTCAGCCTCAGATCTGCCCCCGCCTCCATCAACCTCAAATCTATCTATCAGAGCCCCAGCCTACCTCAGATCAAACCCTCATCAGACCTCCTATCCTTAGATCAGACCCCCAGCAGACCCCAGCCTCAGATCACACCCCCATCAGTCCTCCCAATCTCAGATCAGACCCCATCACACCCTCCCTAGCCTCAGATCAGCCCCCATCAGAGCCCTCAGCCTCAGATCAGACCCTCATGAGACTCCCCAACCTCAGATCAGACCCCAAAGCCTCAGACCATATCAGACCACCCAGCCTTACATCGGACCCCCAACCTCAGATCAGCCCCCATCAGACCCCCCAGCCTCAGATCAGCCCCATCAGACCCCCCAACCTCAGATCAGCCCCCATCAGACACCCCAGCCTCAGATCAGACCCCCTATCAGACCTCCAGCCTCAGATCAGACCCGACCAGCCTCAGATCAGACCCCTACCAGACCTCAGATCAGACATTTAAAATAAAATAAAAAAATAAACTTACCTCTCCAGCTCTGGACAGCGCTGCCACTCGGAAGATTCACTAACCCTCCCTGGACACTGTACTTGTCAGGATACAGAGTGGGGCCGGAAAAAGACCAGGGAAGGTGAGGGCAGCCAGTGCAGTGCTGTTCTCATCTTCCTGTGGCTCCCGCATGCTAATGACCGCTTCCATAATGAAATCAGTCATTAGTATTTTCACAATATGTTCTGGCAGGAGTCCGGGGGCTACATGAAATGGTCCAGTGGGCCGCATACAGACCACGGGCTGGAGGTTCCCCACCACTGGTATAGGACATGGTATTCCAATTTTGGTATGCATAGAATTTTTCCTGGTGATGAATAAATCACATATGTGTCAATCTACTCACCTATAGCCCTCGATTCCCCATCCTCTTGTGTGACAGCTGTATCTGACTGTCCTGCCCACTGGCACAGTGCCCAAAAAGAAAAACAGTAGAATATGTGGCATTTGAGAACCTATACTAAAGGTTGAAAATGCAGTATAGTACTGTACATTATTGTTGTTATTTCTAGTTGTTTTGGTTCTAAACTGTCATGGGTATTCTGTCCCTTTACATTGAAGAACAATTTTCAGAAAAATGATATGGCAGCATTCTTTATTAAAGATCTACCTAGTTGTCTGGTTTCATATTGAAACTGGACTATTCCTAGCAGTATTCAGCTAAATGAAGAAGGTAGGGCCACACTATTATTTAAGGTCCCTTTAGATGGGACAATTCAGCAGGAGATTGTCAGGAAGGAAATGTTCCTTCTTGGCAAGCACCTGCTTGTCAGTGTAGGAGACTGCTGCATTTACATGAAGTGATCACCTCCACAGTATGGTAAACAGTGATCGCTAACGCCATCGCTCTTCCCCATACAGGTTTGCTGTTTGCTGGCAGCAGAGGCTGTTTATACAGCATGATCTGCTGCTGACAAATGACAATTTAGGTGCCTACACAAACGATTTAAACGATTCAATTACCAGGCGAACGAGTGGCAGATAATCGCTAACGAGTGTTCCTATGAACGCTCGTTAGTGATCATTTGGCGGATTCTCGGCTCCTGTAAAGGGCCTTTTAGGATATGGATATTACCTGCCAATAAATTGCAGAGCAGATAATCCTGCCTGAACTACGATACCCCACAGGGGACTATATAAACCCCTAAGTAAATCCTTATAACTTGTATATACTGATAACATTAAAAGGGATGCTGGATAATGCTGGAATTCTGGTTTTTAGAGCATGTATCACAAGCACTTTTTTTTTTTTTTAACCGTCTTCTTTTATTTCTTGTAGAAGAGTTCTGCCAAGAATAACACTGCGTGGAAAAAAAACAGAAACTACAGAACATTAGAACATGTTTATTTTTTAGAAGCAGTGGGATTAATGAATTCATTTAACCTGTATCCAGGAAAATGTTGAGCTCCAGCTTGCGTAACTAAACACTTTTTACTGTAGCATGTTATCAACTATGACATGTTTTGGATTTGAATATGCACATGGTCACCAAACACAATTGTGAGATTGGCTCCTTCTCCCAACTTTGGATGGACGTGGAACAGCAAAGTACATGAGTCTGTTCTGAAAGCAACCTTCTCAGTGTCAGAGCCTCATAAAAGCCATTTTTTCTGTGACTATACACGATTTGTGTAGACTTCTTCACCAAGTTTTTTTTTTCTTTTTTTTTTTCAGCGCCAAAGAATCCAGTAAAACATTTGCTTGTTGGACCTTTCTCCACAGACAGGATTCATTAGCTTAACAATGCACAGATGTACCCAAGACAGGTTGTGTCACAAAGGAACGCTCTGGCGGAAAGTTCGTAAAAGCCAAAAAAGCACAAAAACCCCACACACAATTTAGTTTTACAAGTCTATGGCAAACCAGTGTCATTCCTTGGGAAAGGCATGCAAGGAGAAATTCAATATATCAGGCTCAAATTTGCAGTAAACTTGGCTACAAGCATACTTGTCTCAAACACATATCTCAAAAGGAAAGAAATGTACAAGGACATCAAGAAATCAGTCACCTGCATTTTGCATTGCTTCAACATTGAATCTGAAGAGTTCAGCAGAAGGGCTAGAACTTGTGCAGGTGCCTATTCATTTCTACATTTTTTGCTGTTGAATGTTAAAGCTTAATTAAGGTCTAGTATGTACAGGGCAGGCAACAATATGACATAAAATTCAAGAAAAGAAAAGCATGTGTCATTGGATCTCAAAGTAAAAATGTTTAAAGAAGAACTCCCGCAAAAATTTTTATTCTCTGACCTGTTAGAAAGGTGCATGATATAATCTATAGTGAATGTCATTTTCTTGTTAGTGACTGCTTCTGTGAGTAAAAACCACTCTTCTTATTGTAGCTGGGTCATGTGACCAACTCCCTGACCTCCAACTGACCCAGGACAGAAAGCCAGTAACTGCTCTATTCATTCCTATGGGAGCCTCACTTTCAGTCTCATAGGAATACATAGAGAATTAGACTTCCTGTCCACACATAAGTCTATGTGTGAGTTGGTGGGTCTAATTGCTGGTCACATGACACAGATAAGAAACTTCAGGATGATATAAGTCAAAAATTCAGACACTGGTAAGAAAATGACATTCACTACAGATTACATCATGTACATTTCTAGCAGGACATGGAATAAAATTTTTGTCGGGAGTTCTTCTTTAATGTAGCATTTTTCTATCTTTTTATTTTTTATATTGGTGTGCTATGTAGGACCAGCCTGTCTCCGAGCGACCTAACTAAGATTGCCAGTATTAATTATCTCCTTCCTATATATTTTGGGAGTCACAGGGCAAAAATATCATGTCAGTAAACATTTTAAAGTGGTGAACCTTATTAACCCTTTACCAGTAAATCACATTAATCCACATCGATCCACAATATTAACCTTTTAGCAGGGATCTACCATATTTTTTGCCCTATAAGAGGCCCCTAGATTTTAGAGGAGGAGAATAAGAAAAAAAATTTTTCCCCTAGACCTCAGATCAGACCACCAATCAGATCCCCAGTGTTAATCAGACCTCCAATGTTAATAAGACCCTATATTAGACATCAGATCGGACCCCCAATGTTAATAAGATCCCAATCAGACCTCAGATCAAACCCACAATCAGACTTCAGCTCAGACCCCAATGTGAATGACCCCCAGATAAGAGCCACAATCTAAATATGATCCCCCATTCAGACCTGATGAGAGCAGCATACCTCTGATGTAACCCCCATGCCTTACATCAAACATCCATGCCTCAGAACAGACACCCATGCCTCAGAGCAAATAAAAAAAAAAAAAAATCAACTTACCTCTCCTGCTCCGGATGCTGCCTCTCCTAGGATCCAGCTATCTTCTTCCTGCCACACGCTGTGAGGTTATAGCCAACGGTAGAGGAAGGAAGCGGTGAGTACAGAGCCAGGGGAGCGCTGCATTCACCGCTACCCGCTCCACTTGTACTAATGAGCACTTCATTAGTATTCACCCCATAAGACGCACTGACATTTTCCCCTGACATTAGGGATGAAAAGTGCGTTTTATATGGCAAAAAAATCCAGTATCTCATATCTATCGATATTGCTTAACCACTTCCAGTCTGGGCTACTTACCACTTTCCTGACCAGGCCTAATTTTACAAATCTGACGTGTCACTTTATGTGGTAATAACTTTGGAACGCTTTTACTTATCCAGGCCATTCTGAGATTGTTTTCTCGTGACACATTGTACTTCATGTTAATGGTAAATTTGAGTCGATATGTTTTATCTTTATTTATTAAAAAAATCCAAAAGTTAACGAAAACTTGAAAAAATTCACCGAAGTGATTCGTCGATTCGTTGATTCGTATCGAATTGTGGGATTTTTCAGCTGCGAAGCAAATCCGAATTTCCTTATTATTCGTAAACGTACGCAAAATTTTACACGCTAACTATACGTACGATACGTATGAACCGTACGAAACTTACGCATTATGCGTGAGCGGGACAAGTTTGCAAGAGCGGGAAAGTAAAGATAGGCCCTCCCCTCCGAACTGGAAAAAAACAGCCCACCGGGGATCTAACTATTTGCATGTATAGGGAGTGAAGACTCCTCCCTCATTACTCCACCCTCAGTCAAGCAGTCTGAACCAGTTTAGACCAGTGCTGACTGCTGACCTAGAAGCAAGCAAGGAAGCAAGCATGGCTCTAAAAAAGAAGTGTGACCTGCTGTGGCCCAACTGGAATGGGATGTGTTTTGGGGACGAGTTTCCAGAACCACCGCCCGCTACAGACATCAGGGCGTCACAGGTTAAACTGTGCCAGAGAAACCCAGCTTCAGTGCCTGCCTGGCCATCATCATCAATTGAAGCTGCAACTAATGAGACAGCTGGAGCATCTGCTGGTGTTCGCGTGGCTGGAAGGTCCGCTCTGTCTTGTTCGCCGCCCAGGAGGAGTTCAAGCCAGAACCCCATTGTTCCGGCATCTGTGACGGCCCGTGCACAGACCCCCTGGGAGTATAAAACCGCGGTGGAGGAAAGGGTCATACAAGTTCTTGACCACCCTAGGCTGGGAGATCCTTCACTAGAACGAAGGAAGGGAACTGTGCTGTAGTTTTCAGTGGGGCGAGGGTCTGGCTTCCTGCAGGATGACGACTCTAGGAAGGAGTATTTCTTGGGCTGCCGGTCGGTGAAGCGGCCATACCTGCTGCTAGCTCGTCACAGCTTGTACATGGGGGATCAGGTGGAGTACACCCCCAAGGAGTCCATGAAAGGACCATTTGTAACCGTGGTTGCCCTCCTTTCGAAGCCCCTGGTGCCTTCAAGTGACGCAGAAGTGTGGCCGGATGAACCACCAGGTCCAGGACGCTTGCGCTGCCTGTAGGAATTCCCAGATGGTGTCCCAGACGGTTCTGTAAAAAGCCTCAGCCTCAGCCGGAGCCTCTGATTCCAGGACTGCCAGTACCACCACCACCACCACCACCACGACACTCCTTACAGCTGGGTCAGCTGACCATGTCATCCTTCACCTTTCAGTCAATGGTCATCGACCTATACTACCAGCTGCCATGGAAGGTGAAGCCAGCAGCAGCCGGGGAAGCTGGGTCGTCTTCCCTGGATCATGCAACCTTTCCGGAACCGCTGCAGCCAGAAGTTCTTCTTACCACAGCTGTCCCGGCAGGAGGATCCGGAAGAGCTGAAGTGTCTGCAGCACTCGCCAGCGTGACCATCACCCGGAAGAAGAGGGCACTGGAGTTCTACTACGCCAGCGAGCGTGGCCGACAAGAGGCAGGAGCGTCCTCTTATGACTTTCAGCAGCAGCTCGAGTGAGGAGGATTTCAAGTCCCTCATCTGAGGAACCAGCTACTGGCTGGCTGCTGTCCAGGACACTGCTGGAGGAGTCAGGAGGACCTATGGGACCCACACCATGGACTGCGACTGACGGGTGAGATGCTAGTTGGCAGTAGTTTTTGTTTAGTTTGTGTTGCCCCCGTTTGGCTCTCACCCAGATGGGCATGGCTGTCAGGACTCCCTCATTCTTCAGAAAATTCCCTGTTGTGCCAAAGTGCGCCTATTTTCCTTTTTACCCCCTTCTCAGGTTATTTGGGAACCACTTTTGAAAAAAGGGTTCTCTATTTGCTGCTATTTTATTATCCGTGTGGATTACACATGACATACCTGTTTGGATTACAATTTTACCTCACGTGGATTACAATTGAATTTTGGAATATTTGTTCCAGACAGACTGTTTTATCATTGCCAAGCCAACTAGGAGCCATAAGGAGAAACTAAAACATATATCTGAGCCTTTTATGCTTGCAAATGTGAAATTGATTGCACTAAAATGTTTGCAACTTACGTGTTTGCTGTATTTTAGCTACACTGTTTTTAATAGTACAGCACTTTAGCTCATTGTGTGTATTCTTTTTCTGGTACTGCAATGTGCCTTATTAATGCACTTATTGTACAGTGTTTTAAGTAAATTATTAACTTATTGAAAGCTAACAGCAGTGAGCACCTTATTTTTCTAGTTCATATAGTCCTCCTCTAAAGACTGTAGGCCACGGCCTAGCCTCATGCGTATGACGCATTCGCGCGTCATTTGTACGTTAAGGATTTGTACGCACTTTTGTACGCTAATGCTTACATGTTGCGTACTTTTACATATGCTGACTGTACGTACGTAATTTACACAGGAATGTTCGCAAAACAACGATTGTATTTTTTTACGTAGATTCGACCGAATAAGTTAGTGCGAATACAAATCTTGTCAGATATTCGGCGAATAAAAATTTGAATGATTCACTCATCTCTAATTAGACGGTTTAGAATTTTAGAAGCAATTTTTGAAAATTTGCAAAATCAACTTTTTTAAGGACCAGTTCACCCCATTTTAGAAACTACACCCCTCAAACTATTCAAAACTGCAGTTTGCAGAAACCTCCAGCTATACAGCTGTATGGGGACACGGAAGGGCACAGAAGTCAAGGAGCGCCATATGGTTTTTGGAGGGTAGATTTTGTTGGAATGGTTTTTCGGCACATTGTTGCATTTAATGAGACCCTGAAGTACCCTCACAGTGGAAACCCCCCAAAAGTGACCACATTTTATAAACTACACCACCCAGGAAATTTTTAAGGGGTGAAGCAAGCACTTGACCCTACAGGCATGTCATACAATTTATAACCCTTGGATGTGAAAATGAAAAATTATATATTTTTTTTTTTACAAGAAAATGATGCGTCACAAAAGATAACAGGAGAATTTCCCTCCACAATTTGCTCCCCATTTTCTCCTGAATACAGTAACACTCCAATTGTGATCGTAAACTGTTATTTGGAGATATGCCAGGGCTCAGAAGGGGAGGAGCAGCATCTTCATTTTCTAACATGGAATTTTCTGTTATGGATTTTAAGAGCGATAACTTTTAAATTTTTTTGTGGACTGAGCTGTGTGAGGGCTTATTTTTTACGGGACAAGCTGTGCTTTTTATTGGCACCATTTTGGGGTACATTTGGCTTTCTGATCACTTTTTACTCTCATTTTTGGGAGGTTAAGTCACAAAAAAAGCAGTTTGCTGTAATTTTTCTATATTTTTTTTACACCGTTCAGTTGATGGGGTAGATCACGTGATATTTTTATAGATATGGTTGTTACGGATGCAACGATACTAAATATGTTTATTTATTTATTTTTTTTACGTTTTACACAATAAGAGCATTTGTAGAAAAAAAAACATGTTTTTGTGTTGCAATTTTTTTAGAGCCATATTTTTAAAATTTTTCTGGCTATGATCTTGTGTGGGGACTCGTTTTTTGCGGGATGAGGTGACCTTTTTATTGCTACCATTTTGGGATACATATGACTTTTTGATTGTTTGATATTATGTTATTTGGTAGGTGAGGCGACTAAAAAAAAGCTGTTTTGGCATAATTTTTATTAGATTTTTTTAACGCGGTTCACTTGATGGGGTACATCATGTTATATTTTTGTAGGGCCAGTTGTTATGGATGCAACGATACCAAATATATCTATTTTTTTATGTTTTACACAATAAGAGCATTTTTAGAAAAAAAATCATGTTTTTGTGTTGCAATTTTTTTTAGAGCCATATATTTTTCATTTTTCTGGCTATGATCTTGTGTGGGGGTTCATTTTTTGTGGCATGAGGTGACGTTTTTATTGCTACCATTTCGGGATAAATACGACTTTTTGATTGATTGGTATTATGTTTTTAGAGAGGTGAGGTAATTAAAAAATTGGTTTTGGTGTAATGTTTTTTTTTTTTTTATGGCGTTTAACTAATGGGGTAGATCATGTGATATTTTTATAGAGCCGGTCGTTGTGGACGCGGTGATACCAAATATTTTATTTATAAAATTTTATTTATTTTATCTATTTTATTTATTTATTTTTATTTGTAACATTTTTTAAATGACACATTTGGGCAAAAAAAAATTTTAATATGTGAAACTTTTTTTTCTAGTACTCTTTATTTTTTTTATTTCTTTTATTTTTTATTTTACACTTTGTGTCCCCCATAAGGTCATATAAGACCTCTGGGGGACATTTAACTTAACTTTTTTTTTTAAACTATTGATTTCTCCTGTAACTGGGGCTGACATAGTAGCCCCAGTTACACGTGAAATACACCCCCAGAGAGGCTGTACAGCATAATACAGTGCTGTACAGCCTCAGTGCAGGACTGACCAAGGTCTATGAAACGTTTAGAAACGTCCATTCAGAGATAAATAACCACTTCCTGGACATTTATATACTATGGGCAGACGGAAAGTGGTTAAAGAGATATCTCTTATATTTTCCAAGTAGATTACCCAATTGTTTTCTGATAAATTAGGGGCTAGTCACACGACCATATCTGTTTTACAGTTAGCAAATCACGGATCCACAAAATATGGGTGTGTTCTGTGCGCATCCCTTACTTTTCACGAGCCACATTGTAGCACTGCGTATTCTTTTCTGGCAATATGGACAAGAATACGACATGTTTAATCTTTTTTGCAGGGCTGTGGAATGGACATACAAGCAGCAGAACGGCCCCATTAAAATTAATTTAAAAAAAAAGTGGATCGGACGTGGACTGAAAATAAAGTTGTGTGAATATCCCTATACAGTTTGGCAGAGTCCTGTTTTCTATATTACTAGTACCGCAGATATCTGCATAGTAACATATTTGTAAGGCTGAGAAAAGACATATGTCCATCCTGTTCAGCCTGTTAGCCTGCATACCCTAAATAATTCCTGTTGCACTAAATAAGACTCTAATCACCCCACGTTTATAAGGCCCTGAGCACGGGAGCGCACAGCATCATTGATTACAATGATGGTGTGCACGTCGGGCCGCCTGCGGGACTATTGTCCCGCACTCATATGATTTTATGAGTACGGGACAATAGCCCCGCGGACGGCCCGGCGTGCATAGCATCATTGTAATCAATGATGCTGTGTGCTCCTGTGCGCAGGATGGATGCCGCTCCGGGACATTGGCCCGCTCACAGACCGTATGTCTCGGAGGGCATACGGTCGTGTGAAAGGGGCCTAAGGAACATAACAAATATGCATTTGATTAGAAAAAAAAATCAAGAAATCAAAGAAATCAAAACAAGAAAAATAAAAGTAGACAAACATATACAGTGAAGTGCACATTATTTTCTATGTGATGATGGCAGCTGATGGATGCCATGGCACCTGAAAGCCTTACAAAGGCCTCTGGGGCTGCCATACACAGAAACCTATGAGGTCCAGCTCCCAGTGGGAAACTGATAGTTTCAATCCAGTACAATACATAATGTATTGTACTGCATTGAAACAGGGATCAGACCCTGAAAAGTTCAAGTCCAATGGTGGGATTAAAATAACAAGTGTTATATAAAAATAAACATAAAAGGTTTCAAGTGTAAAAAGTGCTCCTTTCCCCTCATCAAGCCATTTACAAATGTAAAAAAATAGAAAAATAGGCATATATGTTGCCGCATCTATATAGAACTATTCTATTAAAATATTTCAACCTACCCTGAAGGCCATAAAAATTTTTTAAAAAAGGTGCCGGAGCAGCCAATTTTGGTCCCCTTGCCTCACAAAAAGCATAATATCGAGCAATCAAAAAGTTGTATCTACCTCAAAATGGTTCCAATGAAAGCATTGCCACATTCCACAAAAAACAAGTCCTCACACAAGACCATCACCAGAAAAATGAAAAAATATAGGTCTCAGAAAATCGATCTACAAAGACGTTTTTTTTTTCTTTTCAAAACTGCATTTATTGTTCAAAACTGAATGACCAGATCTATAAAAATATTCCATGATATATGCCATCAGGTGAACAATATAAAAAAAAAACTATGCCATTTTTGGTAATTTCACATCCCAAAAATCATGTATATGTACCTCACAATTGTACCAATGACAACATCACCTATGCCACAAAAAATGAGCCCTTCCAAAGGTCAAATCAGCCCCAAATTAATGCAAACCCCCAAATCAGACCCCAACTTTATACAGACCTCTGATCAAACTCCCAATTTATACAGACCCCAGATCAGACCCCTGTTGCCCCTATAAACTACACCTCAGTCCTCAGTCCCTTAAATGCAGACCTCAGACCACACCTCTCTTCTTCTATGGGTGCTAGCACTCTTCGTGCAGCACTGTACCTGAGAGTCAGCACTACACTGTGACCTGACGTCACACACTGTCAAGTCATAGTGCACTTGTACACACACACACACACACACACACAGTTATACCAGCGCTAGGACCAAGAGTGCCATACTCATTGTTCCCTGGACCTAGAAAATAAATCAATTTAGTCTCCTTCTGGTTTCCATTTTACAGCACAAATTCTATGAAATGTCTGTGGGTCAAAGCACTCACTACTCCCCTCAATACATTTCTTGAGGTGTGTAGTTTCCAAAACTGGATCCCTTTTTGGAGGAATAGGTACGTCAAGGTGTTTGCAAACGCACTATGGTTCTTGAAAATCATTCCATCAAAATCTTCCCACCAGAAGCCTCCTATCTTGTTGTGTGCCAATACAGCATTTTATAACCACATACAGTGGGGGGGAAAAAGTATTTAGTCAGCCACCAATTGTGCAAGTTATCCCACTTAAAAAGATGAGAGAAGCCTGTAATTGACATCATAGGTAGACCTCAACTATGAGAGACAACATGAGAAAACAAATCCAGAAAATCACATTGTCTGAGAATTTATTTGCAAATTATGGTGGAAAATAGGTATTTGGTCACCTACAAACAAGCAAGATTTCTGGGTCTCACAGACCTATAACTTCTTATTTAAGAGACTCCTCTGTCCTGCACTCATTACCTGTAGTAATGGCACCTGTTTGAACTTGTTATCAGTATAGAAGACACCTGTCCACAACCTCAAATAGTCACACTGCAAACTCCACTATGGTGAAGACCAAAAAGCTGTCGAAGGACATCAGAAACAAAATTGTAGACCTGCACCAGGCTGGGAAGACTGAATCTGCAATAGACAAGCAGCTTGGTGTGAAGAAATCAACTGTGGGAGCAATAATTAAAAAATGGAAGACATACAAGACCACTGATAATCTCCCTCGATCAGGGGCTCTATGCAAGATCTCACCCCGTGATCACAAGAACTGTGAGCAAAAATCTCAGAACCACACGGGGGGACCTAGTGAATGACCTGCAGAAAGCTGGGACCAACGTAACAAAGGCTACCGTCAGTAACACTTTCCCGCCAGGGACTCAGATCCTGCAGTGCCAGACGTGTCCCCCTGCTTAAAGGGGTATTCCGGTTACCATAAATATAACTTATGTTTTAGACTAATTCATCATCAATCATTACCTAATATAATGTCAATTTCACATATTCACCGTTCAGTAGTTATAAAGTACTTTTCTTCCCCTGCTACCCACTGTGTTCCTCATAAGTTACCATGGCACCGACCTGTAGTTCTGAGCCTTTGTCAGGTCAGGCATGCTCAGTGTGTTGCTATCAATTCTTTAGCTAAATGTTAGTGTGCTGCAGCTTACAGTGTAGAGGGGGCGTGTCTGCATTGTGATATCAGGCAGCCAATCAGTAATCATCAACACTCATGAACAAGCAGAAACTCACAACAGAAAAGCTAGGCATTGTGGGAATTGTAGTTTTGTGAAGGAAGATCAGGAGCCATGATACTCTGAGTGTGCTTCAGGCTCACACAGGAGCTAGACAAATGGATTGCAAGGTAAAATGAAGCTCTGGTTATATGTATAGGTATGGGTTCTGGTTGGGTCACAGCTTGCAGCCTTAATGCAGTTTATCAAAAATTAAGTTACGTTACTGGAATACCCCTTTAAGCCAGTACATATCCAGGCCAGTCTGAAGTTTGCTAGAGAGCATTTGGATGTTCCAGAAGAGTATTGGGAGAATGTCAAGGGAGATATGGTGAATGTGTGAAAAGGTAAAAAACATTACTGCTATACTTACTCGGGTGGATTATATGTGTAGAGTATATATGGTGTATTTATGTGTATGTGTGTTGCATATATATGGTGTATGTATATGTAAACGTGTTGTGATGTCGCGTGTCCGCCGCTGAGTAGGGAACCTGTTGTTAAAAACTTGAATCCCACCACTGCTTGTATGTGCGCAAAGTGGACATCCCAGCAGAGCATTCTCCACTGCATACAAGGAAATGACTTAATGAACCACATTCAAAGTAATATTCATTAGACTTGCCCCTTTATTAATCCCAGTAACCAACAAGTAACCAGTAACCAACAAGGGATTTTAATATTAATTCAGAAGGGGCAGCTCTGACATCCGAGCCAAGGGCTGAAATAATAAAACATGAGGCTGACCATATGAACTGTGTTACACATGTGGGGATCAGGCAATATCTGAGTGTGTTTCTGTTTATTTCCTCCTACCCCCAAGGAATCAGGACTATAGATTGTAAGTTAGTTTTTTTTCTGTAACTTTCTCCCATGTACTTGTTTTATGTCATTTGATTTTACTCTTTTTGTATTTTTTGTAAGCACTGAACCTTTTTTGGTATTAAAGTGTTTGCTTTAATGTTAGTCCCTATATGCTCTATGGATTCATTGCCTTGTAGTGTGTTGATTGCCGTCTGACTGCTGGAGAGAAGTTAGAGGATGTTGGGGTATCTATTGATCTGGAATTCAGTAGATGGTGGCTCATGAATCTGGGGTGCCTAGACTGTCCAACACATAATCATCATCACCACTTGTGATATGTCATAGTGGGCTACTTGGTCTCCTTCCTTATTTCTTCCTCTGTATTTGCCCTAAGTGTTACTGTTGCCATGGCTACCACTGCCCTACCACTGCCACTGTGGCTACAAGTGCCACTACTACCAACTCACTTATACAGAAGGTCCCCTGCCTCCACCTTAATGTTGTCCTCATGGCAGTCCAAACACTGACTGTTTTCACACAAGCCATCAACAAGAAGACTATCTTGAGTATCTTCCATAATACAAGGAATGTTGTTCCCTATTCATAGGAAAAAAGAAGGCGTCCCAGAAGGAGGGGGTAGTGAAAACAGACATGATGAAAATGAAAGGCCTCAAATAAGTGGCTTCAAAGAAGTGGAGAAGTAGGAAGGTGCTGGGTCCTATCTCAAAAGCGCAATGTCAGCATCAGAGGTGACATTGACATCATCCTGATGTAACTGAGAGGAGGTGTGAGCCATACAGTCTACAATGTCATCATCTTTGTCCTCAGTAATAATCAATCACTTACATGGAAGTGAAGGAGGACTGTGGCCTGCTGCTACTGGCCGGAAAGTTGTTGCCTATTCTACTGCTACTTCTGTTTGCATTACTATAGCCACCAACATTCTCACTTGTGGATGATGAGGCACAGATCTTATGTTTTCCACTCCTTTATCAGATATTTTATTACGAGGCATATTTCAACAATGCCAAGTCACCGGTTTGGTACATTGATTATTAAACGGCAACAAAATTGGAAGTGTTTTTCCCATAATTAACAGGGAGGCACAATTTAAACATCTCTCCTTTTTAATAACACACTGCACACTGGTATTGACAATATACAATAGTATATCGACACAGTCCAATACAGTGAACTTAACTGGGATATTGTTATTAAATGGAGTCTGTCACCACCTTTTTCCATTATAAGCTGCTCCTGGTGTCCTGTAGATCATTTTTATTGTATCCCAGCCATACCTTTTTGTTAATATATCAATCTTTGTTTCCCTCAAAAAAGATCTTTATTCCTATACATAAATGAACTAAAAAGAGCCCAACTATTCCCATTAGACTCAAGGCCTGCTTCTCCCATCTTTATCTATACTATCTATACTATACCTCCCTCTGCTCCTGATGTCAAAAACCCAGTGCTTCAAATCTCACTCAGGTACATATGACCCATATTTTTGCGCATGCATTTCTGTCAGACACACATTCTCTTGCATTGCAAGCTAAGCTCAGAATGGCATCTGTGACTTCTGAACAAGCCTAGAGACTCAAAGATCTGTTAAAATCCCGTCCTTGATTAGGGCAAGCCCCCACCTCTCACAGTCATGTGATCCTCCATCTTCATCCTCCCTGCCATGTTTCCTGCTAATTTTCACAGTAAAATGGCACAGACACTATTTTTCTTGATTTTTCCAAATCAAAATGTGAAAACTTTGGATTCATTTGTGAAATTCATAGCAAATCTGATTTGTTTAGAATTGATTCACTTATCTCTGAATATGATTAACCAGATCCTTCAACTTCTTGAAAAGTTCAGAAAAAATGCCCTGTCTTAACTTATTTTATATAAAAGTTCAAATTGTTTTAAACATAAATGCGCAAACCATAAAAACCGCATTGAGTAAATGGCCTCAAATGTCCAAACACTTTAGTATCAGTAATCACATTGTCATAGCCATGGGAATCTGTGGATTGCAGAGAAATGTGAATGACAAGCCAAGCCTTTGCACAAATAGCACTTCCACATGAATGCCATCAGGTATCTCTTTAGGCAGTTTCTTCCATTTACACAATGAACAGTTTATTCTCGCACTTTTAGGAATGGGTCCTACTATCTTTCTTGTGCTGCCAAGTAGACTGTAGAGCTGTTTTCTGCTAATTTCCTAATCTCTTTGAATCTTCATGGGTACACATGTAACCTATTGAATAAAACAGCACAGTGTGCTGATTATAGCCTTACAGCATCTGTAAAGGTTTAGTAGGCCGGCAGCAAACTGAAAGAGGTCTACTTCATTTCAGACATTGAAGTAGAAGTTTTATTAACCTTTTCTTGGAAGAAATTTTAAGAGTGCATATAAATACCTAAAAATAACTGGAAATGCGCACTTTTAAGAATTGTCAAAATAGAGAGATAGAAATATGTCGTCATATTGAAAGGATAGCGTGACATCTTCCCAATTGGAGCTCATGTTGGAAACTTTACAGTCATTTAAAATTGGACCAAACACTGGTTTCCAAACTGTGACTCTCCAGCTGATGTGGAACTACAACTCTGTGGGCATCATTTGTCTGTAAAGACAGCTTGGTAGCTGTAGCTACATCCATGCAATGCACTGGCCCACAGGGGGAGGCATGAGGGTGGAGAGGATGCAAGTGGTGGCTGAGGCAGTGAGGATTGTTGTAGTCCTCATGGTGGCTAATCCCAACTACAGCTCTCTCCATTTAGTGAATGGAGGACCACAACCCTTCTTCCACTCGGGGAAGACTGTGGAATTTTGAGATTTTATGCTTGATTGTAGCTGGGGTGATGATAAAGAATAAGCAGCAAGGTGCTAGGCAGGAGGACAGGAAGAACATGGTGATAATCCAGTAAAAGAGACCACATACCAGGCTGCCTTGATTATAGCTAGTGTTGAGCAAATCAAAGTTTCCGAAGTAAACTTTAATCCGAATTTGAAGGAAAACTGTATTCGCCATGAAGCCTAATTTCCTTGTGCTTCGTGGTAGCAAATCAATTTTCTCTGAAATGGCGGTAAGAAAAAAAATCATACCTCATCCATTTGCAAGCGAGGGGCTGCTATGGCCATCTTGATTGAAGATACTGCATGAAATCTTATGTGCGGTGACGTATGACATCACCATGCTGGCCACGCACCGCATGAGAATTTGCGTGGGATCTTCAAGATGGCTGTTGCGACCTCTTTACACTTAAATGAATAAGGTGAATATTATTTTTTTCAACCAATTAACCCCTGAAAGCCCTTTTTTTTCTCAGATACTGCATTCCCTGTCATTGCGCCCACTGCTCACAAGGAAATGCGCTTTGTGACAAAGTAATTCATAAAAAATTTGTAATTTGTAAAATTCGGCAAAGCAGCCAAATTGAAGTTTTCTAAACTTCCCTCATTTGTAATTATAGCAAAATTAAGTCTCTCCTTTACTGAATAGATGATAGGGGTCACAGTATAAATACATTCAGCAGGTACAGTCTGGTGAAGTGAAGTATTTCATAGAGTAGGGTTTTCCCAAAAGGCTGTATATAGGAGGTGGTTATTATGATGGTTATCTACCCTGAGTCTCTTTCCTTATCGTTACTAGCAGTCTTTGAAAACTTACCAAAGGCCTGTAATGCCTTAATATGTTATGCAGTACCCAACTGAGGGGTGCAGTCCTAGATCAGATGGCCAGTCCGCCATAGAAGTTTGATGGGCACCAGAAGCAAACAACCCAAACCACAGGCAGTAAAGTCTAAAGCCATATAATTGCATTACATTTACTGACTCAAACTCAGTCCAAGCACAACCTCATGGTCATCAACCATCTGTAAAATTCAATGTTTCTTTCCCTCAGAGGTTAATTCTTAAGTTTTTTTTTCTGGCAGTTTTCACTTACAGGAATCGTGTTTTCATAGAAGGATCTGTCTTGGCCTGCTTGGCAGCAGCACGCATCATGAAAGTCTTCACTCTAGCTAGAATACTAGCGGACTCTTCACTTACCAGGGGAAAATGGGGTCAGCTCATTATCCAGCAACTAATACTAAGAAATTGCCAGTTAAATGTTTCCTGCCTATACATAACCTTTTTTGGGTTAAATTGTGCATAGATCATAGTACCACAGTGAACACTTTAATCACTTTAGTAATGAACTTAGTATTAACCCATTAGTAGTGAACCTGGTATTAACCCTTAAGCAGTGAACCATTACATATACCTATACATATACATAATAGCTTGAGAGCCAAAGACCACTGGGGTAAAAGATCAGTTTTAAATAGAACTCTGCCAACAGTTCTGAATTGTCTGAAAATGTCAATTTCTACATTTATCATGTAACTATCCCTTTATAAAACCTTTGATGTGTCATAGTGAAACGTCAGAAGCTTTGATCAGTGGGAGTCACATGTTGAGACCCCCACCAAACACTAAAACAAAGCAGCAGAAGTGCTCACCTCATTTTCTAATCAGCTCTGCTCAGCTCTCCTCGGACATTGGAGTGAGTGATGTACAGACTGATAGAAAATATGTTGGGGGAATTTATCATGTAATTTTTTTTAGTTTTGATTTGAGTCTACACTGAAATAATTTTTTTCTAATTCATCAAACTCACAAGGCGTTTGATAAATTTAGCCCAACTTTAATCTTAACACTTTTGTCTAGAGATGCTGGAGTAAAAATATGCCTTTTTTTACGTCTATTTAAAAATTTCAGAGTTGATAAATTTGATGTGCACCTAATTAATAGAGCTAACCAACCACTTGCTCTCCCAATTTTTAAAAACGGCAAGAGCTGCATAAAAACCCAAATAGTTGTAAAAAATTTTCGCAAACATTGCTTGTACAAGAAATAGTGAATTTTTGACTCCAGCTTTTTGGTACAAATGGAATGATAAATTTCCCCCTATGAGTCTGTACACTGCTCTGAGGAAAGCTATGCAGAGTCAATCAGAAATAAAGAGCCCAGCAATCGGTGTACAGGGTAATAAAATGTGGAATTTTTTACTCATAGCCATGGGTCATATAAGTACAGGTCAGCACAATTTACAGGGTTTTTCCATCAATACTATATTCCTTGAAACCTTCTCTTATCTTAGTAGAACATGGTTTCCTAAGGAATGGACTTTTTATACCCAGACAGTGTGTAGGGTTACACAAGGTAACGCTGAACAGAGCACACAACTGTACTAAAATATGAGCCATTTTCTGAAATCACAGATCTCTTGAACATGGCACTAATTCTAAATACCATATGCTAAAAATCACATTTGGATGGTCTTCACACCTTCTACACACTTAATCTTTCCCTTTGTGTTCACTCAAGTGTCTATGCTGTATAATATTTCACATGATCTAAAAGCACATGCCAAGACGCCAAGGAGAAAACTTTACCAGCATAATAATATGGATTTAGAATAGATCATGCGTGTGTCTAACTTGTGTTTATGTCTAGTTCTATGGAATAGACAAGTAATGCTAAGATGTATCTACACGCTGAAAAAAAGTCAGAGGATCTTTTTCTACACAGAAATGTCAATTGCTTTTCTGAGTATTTAGATGCAAACCATATGTCATATTCACTGCCAGTTTCCTGCTAAGATTTAAGATGCTTGGACTCACCTGGAACGCATATGACCTTCCTTGCCATGTTCTGTACCAATAATGTGATGTAAAAGTTAGCAATATAAAGCCTGTTCAACTATCTATCTATCTATCTATCTATCTATCTATCTATCTATCTATCTATCTACTAGATATGTATGGTGTTTCCTTGATACAGGCCTGCCGGTTTGTGTAGGATGCAGGTCAGTGTTAGTGTAAAACCCATTTGATTGGAAGCCACCTTGACGGTTGGTGGATGGGCCCAACATATTTATGATCATTTATATGCGCCAAGAGCTTCCACTTTATTTACTTGTCTACATAGCAGTAATGCTTTTTCACCTTTTTATATGTTCATTTTATATGGCATGGCCTATCTAGTGTTGCTACCATTTGGGGCACATTCTGCTGATCTGAGGTCTGATGGGGGCACAATACGCTGATCTGAGGTCTGGTGGGTGCATAGTTGGTATGTGGTATGTTTATCATGACTCCTTCAGTTGCATTAAGTTTGCTGGCAAGCTCTAGATACAGTACATTGCTGCGATAGTTATGTAGAAATATAGTAAATACATGCAGGCACAATAGCCTCCATTGTCAGCCTATAGGGCCGACCCCTGTGACTGGACGACTAAAGTGCATAGGGTCAGGTTTTGCTGGAGGGGTGGTGGCGCGGATGGGTCGCGTTGGTGGGGGGGGGGGGCGTCATTACAGAGAGTGCCTAGGGCAGCATGAACCCTAAATACGGCCCTGGAGGTAGATCTGCTGAAGTTCTGAAGAGGCGCTGGCAGGCTTACATTTAGAACAGGCATAGAAAATGATAAATGAGACAGGTCTGTTGGCCTGTCCCCTTTCCTTACTTTTGAGCCACAATATAGGCGTATCTCTGGATCATAAATGAGCCCCTATGTTTTTATTTATAATTTGGTGTGTATTATGTATGAATTGTTATAATCATGGGATAGTATATGGTGATTTTGTATTTGGCTAGTGAGGACAGTACTGTTGTATAGCTATATAAACATAGTCACCTTCAGTAAAATTTTGCTTGAGAAAGTTCCTGTGAGAGGACCGAAATGTTGCATAATTGTGACACTTTTTTTTTCATTTGATGCCGTAGAGTATCGTGGAGTTAAAGAGGTATTCTGTTTTTATTTTTTTTCTTATTTAAAAAATATCTCAATGAGAAATCATGCATTTCTATCGTACATGCATTTGAAATTATGGTTACATATCTTTATTATAGCAATGCAGTAGTCTGCATCCAATAAAATGGTATGGCCCAGATTGCGCACTTGACTCAATCCCATTCCACCTCATCCCCAACCTCATCACTGTGTTTATCCCAGCCCTAACTCATCTCTTCAACCTATCACTAACCTCTGGTGTCTTCCGCTCTGGTTTTAAACATGCTGCCATTACACCCATTTTTAAAAAGCCTTCACTTGACCCATCTTCTTTATCCAGTTATCGCCCCATATCACCTCTTCCATATGCCTCAAAGCTACTTGAACAACACGTCCATTCTGAACTGTCCTCTCACCTCTCCTCCTGCTCCCTCTTTGACCGGCTACAATCTGGCTTCCGACCCCACCACTCAACTGAAACTGCCCTTACCAAAGTCACCAATGACCTGCTAATAGCCAAAACCAAAAAACATTACTCTGTCCTCCTCCTCCTTGACACCATCGACCACACCATTCTGTTACAAACTCTCTCATCTCTTGGCATCACCGACCTGGCCCTCTCCTGGATCACATCAGACCGGACATTTAGCATCCCCCACTCTCACACCACCTCCTCGTCTCATTCCCTCTCTGTTGGTGTCCCGCAAAGCTCTGTCCTAGGACCCCTGCTCTTCTCTATCTACACCCTTGGCCTAGGACAGCTCATAGAGTCCCATGGCTTTCAGTATCACTTTTATGCTGAGAACACACAAATCTACCTCTCTGGTCCAGACATCACCACCTTACTATCCAGAAGCCCACAATGCCTATCTTCCATATCCTCCTTCTTCTCCTCTCACTTTCTTAAACTTAACATGGATAAAACAGAATTTACCATCGTTCCCCCATCTTGCTCAACATCCCCCAACAGACCTATTTATCATGATCAATGACTGCATACTCTCCTCAGGCAACGAAGACTGCTGCCTTGTAGTGATCTTGGATTCTGCCCTCTCGTTCATCTGCCACCTCCAACTCAAAAATATCTCCAGCATCCGTGCATTCCTCAAACATGAGACTGCAAAACTGCTTGTACATGCCCTCATCATCTCCCGCCTGGACTGCTGCAACATACTCCTCTGTGGCCTCAGAGGCTCAGTCTTTGCCTACCAACAAATGAAGTTCCACGCCCCCTCGGGGTGTGGAAGGTTACGTATGGCACGGGTTTTCACAGACACCTCCTGTCCACGCGGGCACAGGCAGGCACAGGATTGGAGAGAGGGCAGCCACACGACCCCGTGGCGTGGTGATACACTCGCTCACAATCCTGACCGGCTGAGAGACCCCTTTCGCTATCACCAGTGAAACCGAGTCTATCAGCCCAGTAGTACTGCCACCAGCTCTCATTTGATATAACTCCGGTCCGCTAGCAGATTATATTGGGTGAGTTGCCAACCCTAGGTAGCGTTTAATAATATTACTGAGACCACGGACGTTGGGATTCGCGATCGAGATACAAGAACAGCACAAGATTAAGCTATATATTTAATCGCCTTAAGGGCTCACTAGATATACTATATACATAGGAAATGGATACAGCGATCAGATATGCAAATACAAGTGGTATGGTACAACAGAATTGAACAGAATAATAGTCAGTTACCCGAGATGTTATGCGTTGCTGTAGTCACGTGGAAGGTGGTGAGGTCAGCGGTTCCTGGGCCTTTTCTAACACTGTGCAGACAGAGGCCTTCCCTTAGAAAAAGACGCTGGCCTCTGCTTGGGTCAGCATTATTATACCCCTGTCGCCCCCACCCCATCTGCTCCCGGGGGTGTCAAACTCCCCGCTCCCTCCTGATGGGTCAGGAAAATCTTCAAAACCTGTTATGGTCCATAACATCCCACTAGTAGGTCCAATTATGACGGAACCTGCGCCAGTGGGTCCACCTCATGCCGAGGCATGTTATGAGACCAAATGCAGCTAAGCTACCGGGTTTCTTCTAGGAGTTACACATATCTCCCCAACCGTGGATCCTAGAACAGTAGAAGTTACAGGACCACATCCCGCTCGTCTTCAGGGTTGTAGAACTGTCCTCGGCCATTGGCTCGCTTGCAGCGTCATTTCATAAATGCTTATAAAATGGCGGCGCCGGCCTGGCTGGAGAAATCCATCTGATTTTGCTGAGGGGTTATAAATCCTCAGTATGCTTCCTCCTAAAGAGTGGTCAGGTTCCATTCAGACTAGGAAGGTGCGAAGTTCCTCACTACCAAGTTTAGTAACAGCGACCTCCCCTGCTGAGCTGATCTACTATCTTGTTTTGCTATTGTACTCATGGTGGCCATATGTGACATAGCTGTGACACAAAGGGGGTTGGCAGGGAATCATAAGCCAAATTCCCTTGGAGTGATCTTGGATTTTGCCCTCTCATTCAGAACTCACATTTGCCACCTCCAACTCAAAAATATCTCCAGCATCCGCGCATTCCTCAACCATGAGACTGCAAAACTGCTTGTACATGCCCTCATCATCTCCCACCTGGACTACTGCAAAATACTCCTCTGTGGCCTTCCATCTAGCACTCTCACAGGGCCCTCTCTCCATTGTAAACTTGTGTTGATTGGCCTACCAGAAACCTAGTCACATGATGCTCCCCCTCTGAAAATCCAGCTTCCACTGAAGTCACTGGGGTATCCCTCCCCCTCTGGACACAGCATAACTATTCCTCTCTCTGGCAAAGGCGCAGATGGCAGATGAGGTAGATTCAGGAGTTTGTGCATGTAATAGGGAGAGTAGAGAATAGTTTTGAACATCCACACCCAGAAATCTGGTAGAGGAGTTCGGAAGAAGCTGAATTTTCAGAAGAAGAGCATCATGTGTATGTCTGTTTCCTGGTCCCTCCTGACATACAGGAAATAAACTGTGACCCAATGACCTGAGGCAGTTCACTAATGCAGATTGTGATTGGGTGAGTGCTCATTTCCTGTGTGTCAAGAGGGACCAGGAGGTAGAGACTGGCAGAGGACCCGAGAAGGAATGGAAGCAGTTGTGGATTGGTGAGTATTGCTTCTTTTATTTTTTAAAACCATTCTGAACATAGTAACATAGTTTATAAGGCCAAAAAAAGACATCTGTCCATCCAGTTCGGCCTGTTTTCCTATAAGTTGATCCAGAGGAAGGCAAAAAAACCCTGTGAGGTAGAAGCCAATTTTCCCCACTTTAGGGAAAAAAATTCCTTCCCGACTCCAATCAGGCAATCAGAATTACTCCCTGGATCAACGACCCATCTCTAGTAACTATAACCTGTAATATTATTACCCTCCAGAAATACATCCAGGCCCCTCTTGAACTCTTTTAGTGAACTTACCATCACCACCTCCTCAGGCAGAGAGTTCCATTGTCTCACTGCTCTTACCTTAAAGAATCCTCTTCTATGTTTGTGTACAAACCTTCTTTCCTCCAGACGCAGAGGATGTCCCCTCGTCACAGTCACAGTCCTGGGGATAAATAGATGATGGGAGAGATCTCTGTACTGACCTCTGATATATTTATACATAGTTATTAGATCTCCCCTCAGTCGTCTTTTTTCTAAAGTGAATAAGCCTAATTTTGATAATCTTTCTGGGTACTGTAGTCTACCCATTCCAGTTATTACTTTAGTTGCCCTCCTCTGAACCCTCTCCAGCTCTGCTATGTCTGCCTTGTTCACAGGAGCCCATAACTGTACATAGTACTCCATGTGTGGTCTGACTAGTGATTTGTAAAGTGGCAGGACTATGTTCTCATCATGGGCATCTATGCCTCTTTTGTTGCAACCCATTATCTTATTGGCCTTGGCAGCAGCTGTCTGACACTGGTTTCTACAGCTTAGTTTGCTGTTCACTAAAATTCCTAGGTCCTTTTCCATGTCAGAGTTACCTAATATTTTACCATTTAGTATGTACTGGTGACTTGCATTATTCCTTCCCATATGCATAACCTTACATTTGTCAGTGTTAAACCTCATCTGCCACTTCTCTGCCCAAGCCTCCAGTCTATCCAGATCCATCTGTAGCAGTGTACTGTCCTCTTCTGTGTTAATTACTTTACACAGTTTAGTGTCATCTGCAAAAATTGATATTTTACTGTGCAAGCTTTCTACAAGATCATTAATAAATATATTGAAGAGAATAGGGCCCAATACTGACCCCTGTGGTACCCCACTAGTGACAGTGACCCAATTTGAATATGTGCCGTTAATAACCACCCTCTGTTTTCTATCACTGAGCCAGTTACTTACCCACATACAGACATTTTCTCCCAGGCCAAGCATTCTCATTTTATATACTAACCTTTTATGTGGTACCGTGTCAAATGCTTTGGAGAAATCCAGATATAAGACATCCATTGATTCGCCGCGGTCAAGTCTAGAACTTACCTCCTCATAGAAACTGATTAAATTGGTTTGACATGACCGATCCCTCATGAAGCCATGCTGATATGGAGTAATTTGCTTATTTTCATTGAGGTACTCCAAGATAGCATCTCTTAGAAAACCCTCAAACAGTTTACCCACGACAGATGTTAAACTTACCGGCCTATAGTTCCCGGGCTCTGTTTTTGGACCCTTTTTGAATATTGGCACCACATTTGCTATGTGCCAATCCTGTGGAACACCCCCTGTCAGTATAGAGTCCTTAAATATCAGAAATAAGGGTCTGGCGATGACATTACTTAATTCTCTTAGGATACGGGGGTGTATGCCATCCGGTCCTGGCGATTTGTCTATTTTAATCTTTTTAAGACGCAGCTCTACTTCTTCCTGGGTCAGACAGGGCATTTTTAATGGGGAATTACTTTCATATTCTGCATTTCATCTGACAGTTTATTTTCCTCAGTGAATACAGTGGAGAAAAAGATATTTAGTAGCTTTGCTTTCTCCTCATCGCTCTCTGCAACTCCCCCCTCATTACTCTGTAAGGGGCCGACACCTTCAGGTTTATACTTTTTACCATTTATATAATTAAAGAACATTTTAGGGTTAGTTTTACTCTCTTTGGCGATTAATTTTTTCTTGTTCCTTAACCTTTTATTCCCATAAGGTATGTACCTCTCACAATTAGATATTAGGATGCTTTTAAAAATATCCCATTTTGTGGCTATAATTTTATTTTTGAGGACTTTGTCCCAGTTAGTTAGGCCTATGGCCTCTCTTAGTTGACTAAATTTAGCTTTTTTGAAGTTTGGTATTTTTGTTCCTCCCTGAAGAAACGCTCTTTTGAATGACAGTTGGAAGGTTATTATATTATGGTCACTATTTCCCAGGTGTCCCCCGACCTGCACATCTGTTATTCTGTCAGGTCTATTGGTTAATACTAAGTCCAGTATGGCCGTCCCTCTAGTCGGGTCCTGAACCAGTTGGGAAAGGTAATTGTCTTTGGTTATTGCCAAGAACCTGTTTCCTTTATGAGATATACAGGTTTCAGTTTCCCAGTCTATATCTGGGTAGTTGAAATCCCCCATAATAACAACCTCATTATGTTTTGCACCAGGAAGGCAACACACCATTCGACGATCCCGGTCTTTGTGACAGATTACCCTCTCTGTACCCCTAATAATTGAATCTCCCACTACCAGCACCTGTCTGGCCTGCCCTGCTCTCCTGGTCCCCTGCTTACTGGATCTGACATTCCCCTGACTGGCAGAGGAAGTGTCCGGCTGCAGCAGTGCTCTCCCTGAAGTGGCATTCCCCTCATCTGCCAAACTTGCAAACTTGTTGGGGTGTGTCAGATCAGGGCTAGCCTCCCTGGCACTTTTCCCTCTACCCCGATTTCTAACTGTTACCCAGCTAGCTACCTCACTTTCCTGAGCCTCCTCACTACCACCCTCCCTCACATCTACCCCATAGAGTGCTTGCTCAGTGAGCAGCAAACTCTTTTCCAAATTGTCAGCGCTTCTCAGTGTTGAAATCCGCCTGGTTAGATACACGATGTGCGATTCCAAACGGGTAATTTGCTCACATTTTGAACAAATATATGCACCCTTAAATGGATGTTCCAGGACTGCATACATCAGACAAGATGTGCACTGGACTGCTCTGTCAATAATGGAAGACATATTAATGGGGATTACACAATAAAAGAGAAAAAAAATACAATACAGTGATCTCAAACAGACTTACTGTAGTCCCCAAATCTGAAGTCACGTAATCTAAAGTCACACACTTAATTCAAACGCGCACTTAAAAATCAAACGCGCAATGCTCAAACTTGCGTTATGTCTCTGCTTTTATAAAGGCAACACTCAAACCAGTCTGCTTTTTCTCCTCTGGATTCAAAGGGCACCTTTTTCAAAAACCTTTTACGCACTGGACAACCCATTTTAGGCCATTTGTTCTTAGTATAATGTTATAATGTAACAATAAACTAACAACTATACTAGTTAGCATTATTGTAGTATTACAGTATAATAGCATACCTCCCAACCGTCCCGGATCCAGCGGGAAAGTCCCCTATTGCAGTGCACATAACTGGGCATATTACTGGGGGCACATAGCAGGACATATTACTGGGGGCTCAGCTGGGCATATTACTGGGGGCACATAACAGGGCATATTACTGGGGGCACAGCTGGGCATATTAATGGGGGCACATAACTGGAGAATATTTACTATGTGGAGCAGTAAGGGGACTGGGTGGGATTAGGTGTATAGTTATGTTTTGGGTGGAGTTAGAGGCGTGGCCTAGTGCTGAAATAATTTGCCACGGCGCGCCGCACAATGTGTCACTATTAGTTTATTTATACTAACAGTTATACTAACTAGGTATGTAGAACTGAAGCAAAAAAAATGCTGAAATTTTTTTTTAAAGGACAGAATATATAAAACTCTATTAACCTGTACTGTACTTCCATATACTTAAAGGGGTATTCCGGTTACCATGAATATAGCTTATGGTTTAGACTAATTCATCATCAATAATTACCTAATATAATGTCAATTTCACATATTTACCGTTCAGTAGTTATAAAAGTAGTTTTCTTTCTCTGCTATCCACGGTGTTGCTATCAATTCTCTGGCTAAATGTCTTGTGAAACAAAGGGAGTGTTAAGGTCCTTTTACACGGGCCGATTATCGGCCGAAAAATCATTCCTAGGAACGCTAGTGCCGATAATCGGCCCGTGTAAAAGTGGCCCTAATCAGCCGACGAACGAGCAAAACGCTCGTTCGTTGGCTGATTGGATCTTTTGGTTTCTACAAAAGATCCAATCTGTCGGGCGCACATCGGCCTGTGTAAACAGGCGATGTGCGCCTGACAGTATGGAGCTTCCCGGCCGCACGAGTGATACATCGATCACTCGTGCGGCCCGGCGCTCGATTCATCGGCCCGTGTAAAGGCTCCCTGCCCGAGCGCCGATATCGCTGATCGGCGCTCGGGCATGGAGACACATCGGCCCGTCTAAAAGTGTCTTTAGTGTGTTGGTGATTACTGAGTAGAGGGGGCATGACTGGGCTGTATATCAAGCAGCCAATCATTAACATCAGCACTCATAGCAGGAAAGCTAGGGATTGTGGGGATTGTAGTTTTGTGAGGGGAGATCAGGAGCCATGATACTGTCAGTGTGTTGCAGGCTCACACAGGAGCTAGAAAAATGGATTACAATGTAAAATGAAACTCTGGTTATATGTATAGGTATGTGTTCTGGTTGGGTCACAGCTTGCAGCCTTAATGCAGTTTTTCGAAAATTAAGTTACTTTACCGGAATACCCCTTTAAAAGAGTTTTCCAGAGTAAGTCATCAGTATCTCATCGGTGGGGGTCTGGGCGCTCGCAATAGCACTGTGGCCTTCTAGCAGCTTAGCATAGGCCATGTGACGTCACATTTATTGGTCACATGGCCTAGGTGCAGCTCAACCCCACTGATGTGAATGGGCCTGAGCTGTTATACCAAGCACAGCCATTATTCCATGTACGGCGCTGGGCTTGGTGAGCTGAGAAAACCCCTTTAATTAAAGACAGAGAAGTGGAGTTTTCCTGTAGGAGAAGACAATAGCATGTTGCATTAAATTAGGGGAAAATACAATGGCATATAAGAACACCATTTGGCAGAATACAGAAGTTATGGGTCAATACTGGCTTTGTCATGTGCTTGAGGCTTAAGTGTCACATACTGTATTACGTCCCAGGATCAAACATAAACTATGGACATGAACTGCTGTATAGCACATATGAGGCTTCTTTCAGACTGGTGTTAGCAGGGGTGCAGCTAACCTTTGTCCTGCCTGAGGTGAAAATTGAAACAGTGCCCGCCCGCCACCCCCCATACCAAATTCTCATCCTAACCACTTACCTCCTAACATTACATATATCACTACTAAACATAAAGGGTAATACAGCGCACATACCTCTTACATCCAGTGATGTCTCTTTCTTATCTTAGTTTCATACTTTTCAATCATTCTCTCACCTTCTGGACAAATCATCCTACCATCCCCAATATTGTGCAGCTGTACTCCCCAATATTATACTGCACAAACAGATAAACCCCTGAAAATACTAGTACCATGCAGATAGTGCCCTTCAATAATTATTGGCATGCAGTGTCCTAAAATAACTGCACCTAGCAAATAGTGTCTCTAACACTAATAGTGTTAACATAATGTCCCACAAAAATAACTGTGCTAGGCTGATATTGTGCCAGGGTGCCCTCCACAGTAATAGTGCTCCTCAAAGTCCCACCAATAGTAATATTTCTCTGCTAGAGCACACTTGATAGTAATAGTGCTCCTACAGGGCCCCCAACATGTCCCCACTGTGCCCCAGAAGTAATAATGCTTCTATAGTGCCTATACTAGTAATTATGCCTATACTAGTCCCCCAGTAGTAAAAAAGCCCACTATAATGCCTCCCAGAGTAATAATTCTCTTTATAATGTGACAGTAGAAAAATTCCCTTAAAATAAGCACCAGTACAAAAAATGTCCCCTTATAATGTGTGCCAGTGCAAAAATATCCCCTTTTAATGCCCCCAGTTGAGCTAACGTCCCCATAGTGCCATCATAATGTGTGCCAGTATAAAATACCCCTATATAATGCCCCCAAGTTAATGCCCCCATAGTGCCCCTTTCCCCCTTCCCCATAGTGCCCCATAATGTGCCAGTATAAAATACCCCTATATAGTGCCCCCAGTAGATGCCCCCATAGTGCTACTCTCCCTGCTCCTCTCCCCCTTCCCCATAGTGCCCCCATAATGTTTGCCAGTATAAAATGCCTCTATATAGTTCCCCCCAATAAATGCCACTATAATGCTCCTCTCCCCCTTTGTCGTAGTGCCCCCTATAATGTACCAGTATAAAATGCCCTATATAGTACCCCAGTAGATGTCTTCAGTGCCCCCCCATAATTTGCCAGTATAAAATACCCCTTCTTAGTGTCTGGACTAGATGCCCCCATAGTGCTCCTCTTTCCTCCTTCCCCATAGTACCCCCATAATGTGTCCCAGTATAAAATGCCCCTATACAGAGCCCCCCCAGTAGATGCCCTCGTAGTGCCCCCCATATAAAATACCTCTTTTTTGTGCCCTCAGTAGATGCCCCCATAGTGCCACCATAATGCTCCTCTCGTGCAGGGGAGATCTAATAACTATGTATAAATATATCAGAGGTCAGTACAGAGATCTCGCTCACGATCTATTTATCCCCAGGACTGTGACTATGACGAGGGGCCATCCTCTGCGTCTGGAGGAAAGAAGGTTTGTACACAAACATAGAAGAGGATTCTTTACGGTAAGAGCAGTGAGACTATGGAACTCTCTGCCTGAGGAGGTGGTAATGGTAAGTTCACTAAAAGAGTTCAAGAGAGGCCTGGATGTATTTTTGGAGGGTAATAATATTACAGGTTATAGTTACTAGAGAGGGGTTGTTGATCCAGGGAGTAATTCTGATTGCCTGATTGGAGTCGGGAAGGAATTTTTTTCCCTAAAGTGGGGAAAACTGGCTTCTACCTCACAGGGTTTTTTGCCTTCCTCTGGATCAACTTATAGGAAAACAGGCCGAACTGGATGGACAGATGTCTTTTTTCGGCCTTGTAAACTATGTTACTATGTTACTTATTGTACCATATAAAAAATAAACACATATACTTACCTCCATGCAGCTTTCAGCCATGTGATGCAGGCCTCTTCTGGCCTGTGTCCAGCGCTTTATGGCTCACGTTGCAGTTTTTGTTCGGCCGGTACTGTATGTTTGCAGTGTTGCGGCCGAATCTCTGGCTCGTCCCCATAATAGTGAATGGGGCTGGGGCGAACTTCCGGCAGCACACATGTGCAAACGTTAGTATGGATCTGACAGGTGAAAGAAGCCTTAATTTTCTCAAAATGTTTTTTGTGTGCTCCAGTATATAACATATACTGCATTGCGGTACGCTGGGATCAAGTATAAGTATGTAAATACTCAAAAAGCCCACAGTTTATACTCTAAAAAGAAACTACTGTGATCTCAAATGGCAATGCTTTGTTTCACATAAAACACACATTTTTTAACTTTTCCTGAAGACATTCTTTAAATATAAATAAATTACGGTTAATGATCGATTTCCTTTTAAGTACTTTTGAAAGAATTTTGTAAAGATGAAGGAAATGAGAAACATCATTCAGGGTGAAACTTCATCGTTGAAACCTCACGTAGCTCCGTACAAGCACATAGTGTAACCTCTGTATCACTGCCCCTTGTCTCCTGCTCTCCTTCTCACACTGACCCTGAGAGCTTGAAGGGGAAGCAGCATGCAGTTTGCTGACTGATAACACCAAGATAACATTCCTCACAGATTTTCTCCTTAGTCCCCTTTGGACTTTTTTTATACAAAATATGTATTTATGAGACCAAGAAAAATATTATTCATGGATGTTATTATATACTGGAAGTTACATCGTTATTCTTAGTTTTAATGATCAGATTGGCTCTAGGACTTGAGGTTTATACAGCTTATATGTACCCGCATCTTGGTCTAGTTAACCATCACACTGCCAGTAATAGTCCAAATGTATCACAGCTGATAGAGTTAGCTCAATTGTAAAATCATTGTGGGCAGATGGAAGCCTCATAAAAGATAAAGAAATTATCAATTCAATTAGACTGCTATGGTAAAACTACCTCTTCTTATGTCAGGAGTAGGGATAGTATATGCTGCATTAAAGGGGTAGTCCAGCAATAGAAATTTATCCACAGGATTGGGGATAAGTATCTGATATGAATGTGAAGGTATGACTGCTGCCACCTCCACCATTCATGAAAACAGGGGTTCAGTTTCCCTTAATAAAAGGAGAAGCTGGTCAAGCATGAGCGCTGCATTCACCCTCTATTAGGCTGCCAAAAATACTGTTGATGGGGATAAGTTTGTATTGTGGGATCCATATATGTTCATGTGATTATCCACTAAATATGTCAGTGTAGGAAAGGATATATGGATGTTCTTTGGGCTCATGTTGGTCCTTTGACCAACAGTGCAGTCCTTTGATGTGATCAGGAGCTCTTTATCTACTGTTGAAACCAGTATGAGAGACCTCATCTTCATTGACTGGTACACCGATCAGTGCCACAAATAATGATAGAAGAGAACCATGGACCCACCATTCAAGATGAAAAATGTAGGGTTGCGGAGGGATTATTAATGGAAACTTCGCTGGCTTAGCAGGGAACTCCTGCTGGCATATCGTGAGAGTGCACTACATAGATTTGTTTTGGGTATGTTCATACAGCAATATTTTCATGCACATTTTGACATGTATTCTGGTTCCTGCTAGTTGTTATGGAGCTGGTAGCTCAAGACCTGACCATTAGACACTTTATATAGCAACCAGACTGTCAAATGTCTCAGCTGTTCAGAACAAAGCTCAGTTGGATTTGGTGTGAGACCAGCCAAATTAGCAAAAGTCACGTCATGCCGTTCACTGTCTAAGCCAAGGTTCTCTTGAGTAAGCAAAAATAAGTAGTCGTAAAATGTTTCTACTGTTTGGTACAAATGAAATCCCCCATGAAATCACAGGACACTGATTGTTTTTTGAACAGAGGAACAGTTTCAGTACAATAATTAAATTAAAATTAAGCTTATTTATACAAGTACACGGTCTTTAATGATGTGAATTATAGCAGATGTGGGGATTCTGTTGAAAGACATTTATATCTGTCAGCTTTGTTTCAGGCTGTGGTTTTGTATTCATTATTCTCACTTGGTATAAAGTCATTTTCGTGACCAAAGGTAATATAGGGCTATTCTTTAATAAATAGAAAATTAATACATAGAATATTCCCATGGATATATATTATTGGATCATTGAAACTTTTTTTGTAATAATAAAACTGAAAAGTGGGGCGTGCAAAATTATTTGGCGCCCTTGCATTAATACTTTGTTGCGCCACCATTTGCTGCGATTACAGCTGCAAGTCACTTGGGGTATGTCTCTATCAGTTTTGCACATCTAGAGACTGGAATTCTTGCCCATTCTTCTTTGCAAAACAGCTCGAGCTCTTTGAGGCTGGATGGAGAGCGTTTGTGAACAGCAGATTTTAGCTCTTTCCACATATTCTCAATTGGATTCAGGTCTAGGCTTTGACTTTGCCATTCTAAGACCAGGATACATTTATTTTTGAACCATTCCATTGTAGATTTTGCTTTATGTTTGGGATCATTGTCTTGTTGGAAGATAAATCTCTGTCCTAGTCTCAGGTCTTTTGCTGACTCCAACAGGTTTTCATCCAGAATGGTCCTGTATTTGGCTCCATCCATCTTCCCATCAATTTTAACCATCTTCCTTGTCCCTGCTGATGAAAAGCAGACCCATACCATGATGCTGCCACCACCATGTTTGACAGTGGGGGTGGTGTGTTCAGGGTGATGAGCTGTGTTGCGTTTACGCCAACATATCGTTTTGCATTGTTTCCAAAAAGTTCGATTTTGGTTTCATCTGACCAGAGCACCTTCTTCCACATGTTTGGTGTGTCTCCCAGGTGGCTTGTGGCAAACTGTAAACAAGACTTTTTATGGATATCTTTGAGAAATGGCTTTCTTCTTGCCACTCTCCCATAAAGGCCAGATTTGTGAAGTGTTCGACTGATTGTTGTCCTATGGACAGACTCTCCCACCTCAGCTGTAGATCTCTGCAGTTTATCCAGAGTGATCATGGGCCTCTTGGCTGCATCTCTGATCAGTCTTCTCCTTGTTTGAGATGAAAGTTTAGAGGGACGGCCGGGTCTTGGTAGATTTGCCTTGGTCTGATACTCCTTCCAGTTCAATATGATCGCTTGCACAGTGCTCCTTGGGATGTTTAAAGCTTGGGAAATCTTTTGGTATCCAAATCCAGCTTTAAACTTCTCCACAACAGTATCATGGACCTGCCTGGTGTGTTCCTTGGTCTTCATGATGCTCTCTGTGCTTTAAACAGAACCCTGAGACTATCACAGAGCAGGTGCATTTATACGGAGACTTGATTACACACAGGTGGATTCTATTTATCTTCATCAGTCATTTAGGACAACATTGGATCATTCAAAGATCCTCAATGAACTTCTGGAGTGAGTTTTCTGAACTGAAAGTAAATGGGCCGAATAATTTTGCACGCCCCACTTTTCAGTTTTATTATTACAAAAAAAGTTTAAATGATCCAATAAATTTCGTTCCACTTCACAATTGTGACCCACTTGTTGTTGATTCTTCACCACAAATTTAAAATTTTTATATCTTTTTGTTTGAAGCCTGAAATGTGGCAAAAGGTTGAAAAATTCCAGGGGGCCAAATACTTTCGCAAGGCACTGTATATAGTACAGACCAAAAGTTTGGACACACCTTCTCATTCAAAGAGTTTTTCTGTATTTTCATGACTATGAAAATTGTAGATTCACACTGAAGGCATCAAAACTATGAATTAACACATGTGGAATTATATACTTAACAAAAAAGTGTGAAACAACTGAAAATATGTCTTATATTCTAGGTTCTTCAAAGTAGCCACCTTTTGCTTTGATTACTGCTTTGCACACTCTTGGCATTCTCTTGATGCGCTTCAAGAGGTAGTCACCTGAAATGGTATTCCAACAGTAGAAGAAGACAATTATGACACCATCTTGTCTCATCCCACTGGAAACACCCATAGGAAGGTCATATGATTATTCCGGCAGCATTTTCTATTGCATTCACAGCACAGAGCCCTTTAGATTCTGTTGCTTCGATAGCTTTGGGTTCTGGTGACTTTCGGCATTTGAACATGTCCTCCAAGCCTATGGGTGTTGCTCTCATGTACCAGCTTCTGTCCTAACAATTTGACAGCATACACAGATGCTTCACCAAACAGGTCAGGAAAGGTCCCTTCTATGCCCTCTACTATTGCCTGCAGCAGCACCCTAAATAATTCTACATGCACATCCTGCCTTGGATGATCTGGACCAATATCTGACCGTTTAACTAGTCACTTTCAACCAGACGCTGCATGGAAGATCTGGAAAGTCAAGATTGACTATCCAGAAACTCTATGCAAACTATAGTTCTTCCTGACCTTTAAGATAGCATTTCCCTGACAGCTGGTCTCTATCCATGGTGGTTGTTAATTTGATTCTAATTATGCTAAACTACATCATTTTTTCAGTTGGTTAACATGTTCTCTGTTTAGTTAGTGTAGGAATTTGCAGGAGAATGGTAACCCTTGAAGTGGGTTACGAGCTTAAACCTAATATTAGTTATTGCCGTGAAAGTGTGTAAATGAAAGAAATAAAGCTGCTTATCTATCCGTGTCACTTTGTTTCAGTGCTGAGGTTCCCATTCCCTCTACTTTTGGTCCCTGGAGGAACGGAACTGTGATGTCCCATCTGAGCTAGATATTTTATTACAGTTGTTCAGAAATAAAAAAATGTAGCCCAGAGTGACCTTCATAGAGAGGTGTATTTTTCCTTTGTAGAGTCTTAAAAAAGTAAAGTTTTACCCTGAATGGTTGTTATTGGAACCAGATATTCTTTTTCTTTTAGACCTTATTTGGAACCTGACAACTAATTTGTGGTAATAAAAATGTTATATTAAAGTATCATAAACCAGGTAGTATAATAAACACAATGACAATGGCACTATGTGGGTACTTTATGTGTAAGACGTGCCTGGAGGAGAACTGATGGAAAACTTAACCAACCTTTCCAGCAAATTGTATCCTTGAATTGTAACTACCAGTGAAATAACTGGTGACTGCAATGATTTTATGTTGCTGTGTTATGTTATGGGCACTGCCATATGTCATGTTATGTTATGCATGATTTGCTGCTTTTTTTTTCCTCCAAGAAACTATTATAGGGACAATTTTAAATTTCCATGATTTTCTTTAGCTTTATGCAATATCTGGCCATATTATTTAGTATTTTTCATTATTTTGCACTACATGTACTATCTATTCAGTATATCCAGTCAATGGGTGCTGTATGGCACTACCTAGGCACTACATGCACATTGCATATGAAGTTGCCGGGCACTGTGCTGCACTATTTAACCAGGGAATGCAAGTTACGACAATATATATATATATATATATATATATATATATATATATATATATATATATTTTAAATATAGGAGTTACTATAGCGTGGTCAAAGCTTGAGATATTTGCTAAGGCTAGTTAATTCTCCATAAATTTCCATCCAGCTCCTCTCTGCCAGAAGCTTGGGAAGTATGAAAAAGTACAATTTCACTTGTAATAAAAGCTGACACTTTTTATATTTTTTGATATTTCTTGCAACATTCTTTTTCCCAGTCTACAAAGCCGTGCAATAAAAAGTGTATTTCTGGTGCTGCTGAAAAATTCAAAAACTAGGCTAAGCATTTATAGGGCTTCTAAAATATCCAACACAGATTTGATCCGATTCAAAGGATTTTACCATTTCAACATTTTCCATCTTGTTCAAGGACAAAGTTGACACCACTGCCTTTTTTTCTTTCTGTATAATAAAAGAAAGCACTGTTTTATATTAAATGTGTAGACTTAAATACTCCACACAGGATGATCTCATAGTCTTGCATTTTCCAAGGTGACAAAGCTTTTTTTTTTTTTTTTTTATAAATATACTGTTATTAACTGCTTATTTTGGATGTGACATTGAGGTGATACATGGAATATCGACTTCTTCTTAATAAATTTCGAAAGGACAAATTTAACACAATGTCTGGCAAATAAATGCTGCAAGTGTATAATACTTAGGCACTTTTGATTAATACACAGCATTCACAGCATTAACTCTTCAACTATTGATCCTTCGAGATACAGATCGGAGCTACAAGTGCAGTTCTAAGCTTGCTTTCTTTGTGTCTTTTGCAATATTTCTAAATGTCACTATAATTGTGAAAAGGGAGTGATTATGTAACTAAGGTAGAAAAAAGTAGAAGATCACTGAGAAATAAAAGGTAAAGGCTACGCACATCTTTGGGGGCAAGTTTTTTTAAATTATTATTGCATTGTACTCATTTTGAGCTAAAAATCATTTTTTCAGTTGGTCTTTACTAAAAATGTTAAATGCCTGTCTCTGTGTAGCCTTGAGTTTCTCTAGTAGCAAGCTCTGAATTTTCACTCTGCTTTGTCAGGCAGCTCAGCTGACGGTTCCTTATTAAGATTTCACAATAGCTCAATTCTTATATTACTGATAAGAATGTGGCTTAAATAAGTGTTATTATAACCTTTTAATAATTAAGAGATAAAGGTTTATTAGATGTCACAAAGTGAAAGTACCATTCACTCAGCTAGTCAAGCAGTAAACCCTTTGTGACAGAACATCTGAATATTTTTTGATAAAAACCAATTAAAAATTATTTTTAGCCCAAAATGAGTAAAATTAAATTATAAAAATTGCCCCTAAGGTGTACATAGCCTTTAAATGATGATATTTATGTGCTTTCATTTATGGAATGGGATAGTTTCTCCTCCCCCACCGAACATAAAAGACTAGGAGGTTTAGCTGTAGACCTCAGTTTGAATCTATAGGTGGACTATTTCACTTTGGCTCTAGGATCACTGATGGGAATCCCATAGACTTTCTAGACAGTGACCACCATACATGAAAGAGGTTGTCACAGCAGACTAGCAGTTATATTGTTGACTTTCTACTTTTGATACCAGTAAATGCACCTTACCTCGCTTCATAGCAGAGAATGGACTTCCTGTGTGATGTCACAAGAGACTATGGGCTCCCTCTACCCCACTGGGGACAAGAGAGTCTAACCTACTTCAACCTTGCCATCATACACCAATAAATGTAACCTACACATTCCTCCCTCTGGAAGTAATTAAATATAGTATCAATATACCAATCTAAAATCTCAGCCTTAAATATATCAGGGCATCAGTAATGGAACTAAGTTTTTTAAAGCACCAGAGTTAAGGAGAAATTAGAGTTAAGATAAAGATAACTATTGCTGATTGATATTTTATTATCATAAGAATTCACTTTCAAATTCTACTTCAATAGCTCTTAGACTTCTCAAAGGAACGAGTACTGTCATTTCTCCATTATCACTTGGTCAATGCTTGGTTGCATTTAAGCATGGTGTTTGAAAAAGGCTGTGAAAAGTAATTAAATTTTAAAATGCAAAAACAGTTTTAAAAAGGAAGATATAAAGATTAGAGATGAGCGAGCACTAAAATGCTCGGGTGCTCGTTATTCGAGTCAAATTTTTCCGGATGCTCAGGTGCTCATTTCGAATAACAAACCCCATTGAAGTCAATGGGAGACTCGAGCATTTTTTGCAGGGGACCAAAGCTCTGCATAGGGAAGGTTGCGTGAAAACCTGGAAACCTCAGAAAATGATGGAAACACCACGGAAATGGACAGGAAACAGCAGGGGCAGCATGCATGGATGCCTCTGAGGCTGCCTAATCGTACCATTACGCCAAATTCTGGGCAACAGCCTGGTGGTGACCCGCAAGACAATTGTGCTGACCCAGACCAAGATGGGCAAGGCACATGCACTGGCACATGTTAGGAAAGCACCCAACTAGGTGCAACGAAGGTCCATTGCCGCCTGCGGGTGATAACACTGCTCATGCTGGCACTGGTGTCCTATCCCCCGCCCCACGACGCAGGCATAAGCGTCTCCCTCTCCGCACCCACGCAGTAGTCCACAGCGTACACAAAGTTCTCCCAGCACAGTGCCAGCTCTCCCCATCCCAGACGGGCAAACACGCACCCACCACCCACCCACCCTGTCCACGGCAGACCTCCAAGCACAGTGCCCAGCTTTCCTAATTCCAGATGGGCTAAGACGCACACTGCACCCACCTATTAGTCTCCCCACGTGGGTGGGTGCAGAGCCTTTTAGTGCCCTACAAGACAATGTTTGTGTGCCAGGGCCTGGTAGTAACCGTCCTTGAAGTTGTTGTTGAAGAGGCCACCGGTGACCCTGAAGACAATTTTGTCTGACAGTGCAGTGGCAAGCCTCCAAAAAATCATGGGTGAGAGCCTGGAGGTGACGCTCAGAAACAAATGGTTTAAAAAAGCATGGTGCACCCCTGAATGACAGTCTGTGACTGAGATTGCAGGTGAACCCGCTAAAATTGTAGTCTAGCACACTTTGTTGGTGAACCACTAAATTACAAAGTTTGACTGAGATTGCAGTTTACAGCATGGGGGTGAACCCCAGGATGACTTGTTAAGACTGAGATTGCAGCTTACAGCTTGGCGGTGAACCCCAGAGTGGCTTGGTTAGACTAAGATAGCAGCTAAACCACCCAAAAATTTAGCCTGACACAGCATGGCGGTAACTAAAGTTCAGTGAACAATTCTGTGGTGTGCGGTACAGTAGCCGCAGTCTAGAAAAAATGTTTTTTCTATCACTTATATATACTACAGTCCAGTGAAAAATTGTGTGGTGTGCGTTACACTAGCCGGAGTCTAGAAAATATACGTTTTTTTCTCTCAGTCATATATACTACAGTGCAGTGAAAAATTCTGTTGTGTGCTGCACACTAGCCGGAGTCTACAAAATCTACATTTTTTTCTCTCAGTTATATATCCTACAGTGCAGTGAAAAATTGTGTGTTGTGCAGTACACTACCTGGAGTCTAGAAAATATACGTTTTTTCTCTCAGTCATATATACTACAGTGCAGTGAAAAATTGTGTCGTGTGCTGCACACTAGCCGGAGTCTACAAAATATATGTTATTTCTCTCAGTTATATATACTACAGTGCAGTGCAAAATTCTGTCGTGTGCTGCACACTAGCCGAAGTCTACAAAATATACATTTTTTTCTCAAATTCATATATCCTACAGTGCAGTGCAAAATTCTTTCGTGTGCTGCACACTAGCCGGAGTCTACAAAATATAAATTTTTCCTCTCAGTCATATATCCTACAGTGCAGTGCAAAATTCTGTCGTGTGCTGCAAACTAGCCGGAGTCTACAAAATATACATTTTTTCTCTCATTCATATATCCTACAGTACAGTGCAAAATTCTGTCGTGTGCTTCAAACTAGCCGGAGTCTACAAAATATAAATTTTTTCTCTGTTATATATCCTACAGTGCAGTGAAAAATTGGTGTGCGGTACACTAGCCGCAGTCTAGAGAATACGTTTTTTCTCTCAGATACATTTAATACAGTCCAGTGAAAAATTCTGTGGTGTGTGGTACACTAGCCACAGTCTAGAGAATACGTTTTTGGATATTAATTCTACAGTTTAGTGATTACACAAAATGTTGAACCCAAGGGCTAAGGGTCGAGAACGAGGACGTGGGCGTCCAAGTGATGTAGGGGGGCAGAGGCCGTGGTCCTGTCCTAGGACACAGTACCTACTGATGAGGGAGCAGTGGAACGCCTCAGAGTTTCGCTCCCTAGCTTTATCTCGCAACTTACAGGGTCACGTGGTACACCACTATTGAAACCACAAAAGTGCGAACAGGTGATGACGTGGATAGCGGATAATGTGTCCAGTAATTTATCCACCACCCAGTCTTCCACGCAGTCCACCCACGCTAGCCAAGGGAGTAGACCTCTGGCTCCTCCAGCTCAACCTCCTTCCCCCCAGCCTGCCCCCCCCCATGGAAAATATGGATTCAGATACAGCATACTTACAGGAACTCTTTTCAGGACCCTACCCAGAGACACAAACCACTGCTCAACAGCAACCTGAGCAGTTGCTCTGTCCCGATGCCCAAAATTTAGAACTTCCGCAGTCTGTGGGTGATGAGAGTGTGGACTTAGTGCAAGTAGTGTGTCAAGAGGTGTCGGATGATGATGATGATGATACACGGTTGTCAGACATTGACGTTGTTGTCAGGGCAGTAAGTCCCAGGAGGGAGCAGAGTGAGGAAGAGCAGGTGGATGATGAGGTGACTGACCCAAGCTGGGTTGGTAAGCCTAGTCAAGACAGTGCTTCTGAGGGGGAGGCAAGTGCAGCACCAGAACAGGTGGCCAGAGGGAGAAGCAGGGCCAGAGCAAGTAGATCAGCAACTGTTTCACGGAGTGAAGCTCCCGTGCCAAGGCCTAGATGTTCGCAAGTCTGGAGGTACTTTAAAGAAAGTGAGGATGACCGACGGACTGTGGTGTGCAACTTGTGCCACACCAGGATCAGCAGGGGAGCCACCAGTACCAGCCTAACCACTATCAGAATGCGCAGGCATATGAGTGCTAAACACACGACTCAAAGGAACCAAGGCCGTTCACCTCCTGCGGATCACACTACTGCTCCTTCCCCTGTGTCACATGCTGGCTTTGCGAGTCAACCCCCCGCCCAGGACCCCGGCATGAGCGCCTCCCGCCCTACAACCACCTCTTCACCTCCACGATCCTCCACACCCTACACCAATGTGTCCCAGCGCAGCGTTCAGCTGTCTTTGCATCAGACATTGGAGCGCAAGCGCAAACGCAAATACAATTCCACCCACCCACATGCACAAGCCCTAAACGTCCACATTTTCAAACTGTTGAGCCTGGAGATGCTGCGCTATAGACTGGTAGACTGGTATGCTGAAAAACTCACTGCTCAGCATGAAGTCAGAGGCTTTGCGCTTGTCACAGGAGATGCGGGAAGAAGATATGTTGCTTGATAGCCAGACCACTCTCAGGTCTGTTTCTCAGTGCGTATTGGAGGAGGAGGAGGAAGAGAAGGAGACTGTTGGCGAGACTGAAGAGGGTACCTATGCTCATTCCTTCTTATCTATTGAGCTTGTATGGGCTGAAGAGGAGGAGTTGGAGGAGGAGGAAATGGAGAGTCAGCCTATTGAGGAAAGGGAATTCTTGCGTGTTGGGACTCTTGCGCACATGGCTGACTTCATGTTAGGCTGCCTTTCCCCTGACCCTCGCATTTCCCCTGACCCTATGCATTTGGAGACCTACCGGTACCAGGAGAGGTGGAACAGAGTTGGCTCAGCATTATATGGAACCTGCATTCCTTGAGCGTTATGGAGTTTTAGGTTCCCGTCTTAAAGAGATCGCCTTGATGTATGGCAGACGGGCACAGATAATTTTTGTACAAAATTATCTGCCAAGAATCTCACATTTACAATGTAGCGCTAGCATCGTGTGGATTGGTAAGTATGGCAGTATTATATGTACTCAATTTATTGTCTGTGTTCGCGGAGTGCTGTTGCATTTTTTATGTTTTACCATTCTATTTTGCAGCCACACCTATGTGACGTGCACCTGCATACTTGGATGTGCCGACTGACCCCCAGTTTTTCAAGGCATTGGTGGTGTCACCGCCATGCTGTGTCAGTGTAAAATTTTATGTGCTTCACCTGCTGCCTGAGTGTAACTTGGTCACTCTGGGTTCACCGCCATGCTGTGTCAGGGTAAAAATTTTATGTGCTTCACCTGCTGCCTGAGTGTAACTTTGGTCACTCTAGGTTCACCGCCATGCTGTGTCAGTGTAAAATTTTATGTGCTTCACCTGCTACCTGAGTGTAACTTGGTCACTCTGGGTTCACCGCCATGCTGTGTCAGGGTAAAATTTTATGTGCTTTCACCTGCTGCCTGAGTGTAACTTGGTCACTCTAGGTTCACCGCCATGCTGTGTCAGTGTAAAATTTATGTGCTTCACTGCTACCTGAGTGTAACTTGGTCACTCTGGGTTCACCGCCATGCTGTGTCAGGGTAAAATTTATGTGCTTCACCTGCTGCCTGAGTGTAACTTGGTCACTCTAGGTTCACCGCCATGCTGTGTCAGTGTAAAATTTTATGTGCTTCACCTGCTACCTGAGTGTAACTTGGTCACTCTGGGTTCACCGCCATGCTGTGTCAGTGTAAAATTTATGTGCTTCACCT